>CM053578.1:19699663-19834221 GCA_028646485.1 Cryptoprocta ferox
TTGAATACTGAAAACAAACTAGGGCTGAAGGGGGAGGGAGAAAGGGAAAGGGGGGTGATGGTCTTGGAGGAGGGCACTTGTGGGGAAGAGCACTGGGTGTTATATAGAAACCAACTTGACAATAAATTACAAAAAAAGACAAGAAATAACAAGCCTAGGCAACGATGTGGAGAAAATGCACATAGGTGGGAATGTAAATTGGTGCAGCCCCTGTGGGGAACATTATGGAGGTTCCTCAAAAAATTAAAAATAGAAGTATCATATAGTCCAGTCATTCCACTTCTGAGAATTTACCCAATGAAAACAAAGCATTAACTTGGAAAGACATATGCACCCCTTATGTTTATTGCATTATTTACAATAGCTGAGATATGAAAGAAACCTAAGTGCCCATCAATTGATGAATGGATAAAGAATATATGGTGTACACACACACACACACACACACACACAAATATTACACACACACATAAAGAAGAATGAAATCTAGCCATTTTGCAACAATGTGGATAGAACTAGAGACTATTATGTCAAATGAAGTCAGTCAGTCAGAGAAAGACAAATGCCATATGATTTCACTTATAAATGGAATCTAAAAAACCAAACAAACAAACATGGGGCATCTGGGTGGCTTAGTCAGTTAAGCATCCAACTTTGGCTAAGGTCATGATCTCACAGTTTGTGAGTTCAAGCCCCGCATCAGGTTCTGTGCTCTGTGCTGACAGCTCAGAGCCTGGGGCCTGCTTCAGATTCTGTGCCTCCCTTTCTCTCTGCCCCTTCCCCACTAGTGTGCTCTCTCACTCACTCTCTCTCTTTCAAAAATAAACATTACAAAAAAATTAAAAAATAAATAAAAATTAAAACAAACGAAGCAGAAACAGACTCATATATATAGAGAACAAACTGGTCGTTACCAGAGGGGAGGGGGTTGGGGGTATGGACAAAATGGGTAAATTGAGTGGGAGGTACATGCTTCCAATTCTGGAATGAGTAAGTCACAAGAATAAAAGGTAAAAAGAGGGGGAGAATGAAAAATTACCTATAATTCCACCATCCTGAAATAACCAATGATAGTAAATTAGTGTGTATCTTTCTAAAAACTGTATATTGATATGAAATACTTTGTAACATTCTCACATTTGGATTTTACCAATTTTGCTAAAGTTTCATATATTAACCGAGAGAATCAGTTACATCATAATTAAATGCACAGACTCCAAAAGAAGGATAGTATATTGAAATAGAATTGTTTAATCATTATAGTTTTTCCATTTGTCACAGGAAACCGCAGATTTTGTTCTAAAACGTTAAGGGGAAACACATAATAAAGCTTTAGTTAACCCAAACAATTGTTGGCATTTACGTATCTAAAGGTTAGAATATTAAAAATATAAATAGTCTGCTGGGGCACCTGGGTAGCTCAGTCAGTTTAGTGTCTGACTTTGGCTCAGGTCATGATCTCACAGTTTGTGAGTCTGCATCAGGCTCATGTTGTCAGTGCAGAGCTCACTTCAGATCCTCTATCCCTGGCTCTCTCTGCTCATCCCCATTTGCATTCTCTCTCCCTTGAAAATAAATAAACATTAAAAAAAAAATAAGTAGCCTACTATTGTCAGAACTATGATCAAGCAATGCCTAATGAGAGATCATATGTAAAAGGAGACTGACTTTGTGATAGACATGTATTGCCTTCCTCCCCTTAAATGCTGTTTTTTGGAACTCAAAGTTAAGATCCCCAGGAGGCTTTCTTAATGCACAATAAAAATGGGCTACTAGCTTCCACATTTCTTTTGTTTACCCCTGAATTTGCTGACAATTTCTGAATTATTTGATTGATTTGTTTCTAGTTTACTTTCCCCCATTCTTTTGGCACATTAGTTTGGCTTGTGTGCTCTCTAAAAGCATTTATAGGGTGCTTAACGTCTGATACTGGAACACATTCATAATGTTACAGCTCCTACTCAGGAGGATTCAATTGAGAAAGAACAAACGGTCTCCTTTCTTTTTTGTTTTGTTTTGTTTTGTTTGTTTGTTTGTTTGAATCTCCTTACTGCTGGCTCATGATACTACAGGGTCTGATAACCCCTCACATGCTTTTCAGCGATTGATGATCAAACCTGCTCAGTTGTTCAATCTAGCATTTTAGAGTCCTTGATGCTTTTTAACAAATTCATTGGAATCAAACCTTTGCTAGTGAATAAAATAAGTGAAATAAAGCAATAATTTAGATCAGGGAATACAAGGTTTTAACTTTGTTGCCAACTCTAGTCAAATGATGGGTAGTTTCTGTCTGAAGGATTTTGATGCTATTTCCAGGCTCTGTGGGAAAGACCACCAAGGTAATTAGTCATGTGTAGAAGAGTTCAAGACACATAGGAGTTAGATGATACAAGGAAGTGAAGGGAGAGCATTCCAGGCGGAGGAAAAAGCATGGGCAAACAACTAAAGGCATGGAAGTGCATGTTGTATATGGAGGGCAGCGGGGGAGAGAGATGGGTAAAAATGCAAGAAATTCAAGGTTCCTGAAGCTCAAAGTTTCAAAATATGAAGCTGTGAGAGATGAGAATAAGGAATCAGGCAGGGTGGTCGATGCTCAGTTAAGGAGCTTGGGCTTTATCCAGTTGATTAGTACTTAGGTTTTAAGCAGGGAAGTGATGGGCTTGCTTAGTATAGAGTTTTAAATAATTGTTTTAGTGATGGCTTGGGGGGGGGGACATAAAATTCATCAAAGATAGGGTGAATTTTTAGGGTATTTTTGCAGTATTCCAAGACATAGATAATTTTGGCCTGAACAAGGATTGCTAATAGGGATAAAAAAAAAAAGTAAAGAAACATTTGGCAGGAAAATTTACTCATGGCTAGAGAAGGATGAAGCAAAGAGCAAAGCTTGGGAGACTAGATGGATAGTGAACAGTACAGGTGATATATTAAAAAATATCATTAAAGAATTGCTAAATGTTTAGGCTAGACTATAGGACATAATACTATAGAACATCTGAGCTACCTGTTAATCTCTTTTTGTTGAAGATGTTCATATAAATCATTTTTGAAAATGCATGTCTCCTATTTCTGAGGGATACTAGAAAGCAAACTATGTAGGGTATGAGATCAAGGGATATTTTATATTTTGGGTGATATCTACATCTATCTATCTATTCATCTATTACAATAAGAAATAATAGAGTCCATCATAAATAATGAACATAGCACAGAAAATAAATGTCTCATAAGCATGGTGGCATTATTTATTGTCAAACTCAGGATACTTTTACAAGTGAGAGTTGTAGGGAGTAAAGAATTAAAATTATTATAATTTTTAAAAATATTTAAGTTTTTATTATAATACTTCTTTATAAAATAGTTATATATAAAATACTATAAATACAATAAAATACTAAGAATACTATAACTATAAAATAGTTATTTAAAAAACTTTACAAAAATAAAACTCTAATAATATTTGGTTAAAAATAATAATAATAAAAAAAACTTAGAATAAGAAACAAAACCAGATGGGACAGCAGCACAACAAGCATAAAGTGGAACTGTTCCTGGCAAACAGGAAGTCTGGCCACTCAACTTATACAGTCAGAAATGGACTTTATGTGCTCATTCCTGATATAATAGTTTCATTATCTCCTTTTGCTGTTCATTAATTTCTGCTAGGGATCCAGCAGTGAATGTACATATGTTCATGTCCACACATGGGCTCACACTCTAGAGGCTGTTATGTAAACCCATGGTTTCCATGTCTCGGTTGTAATTCTAGCATTGTCTCCTCCATCATTGCCCTAAAAGGAGGACTGGCTGGCTCTGACTGTGGTAGAATGTTCTGCTGGCTGGGAAAGTAATAATATAGGAATACACCCTGGATATGTGTTAGATACATTCAGCCATTTGGGCAAATCCAAAATATTGGGGTCCATCTTAGGAGAAAAAGCTCATCAAGCCCCAAGGGGAAATTATTGCAACCTTGTGAGTTTCAAAATATTGGATTTGGGATCCTCAGAATTGATGATTTTTTCTGCTTAAAATATATGGCTAGGTTGATAGAGGCAAGAATAGAATTTTGGGCCTCTGATCCTTTGGGGCAAGGTCGAATCTGTTTCTCATTAGTCCACAGCTTTTCTTAATCAGCTTTTTCCCTATTATTTATTTATTATTTATTTATTTTATTATTATCATTCAAAAATAGTTACTGAAAAGAAGGGAAAAATTTCTTATTTTAGTATTTGGTATCCTCCTATTCCTTAGTATGAAGTAGAAGAACTAACACTTCAGAGTCAGAAAAGTGTGCCTTTAACTTTAGGCATATTAATATCCCCGTGTGTCAAACTATTCAAATCACCTTATGTGGTTGGGAATAATACTGTGGAGTTTGTGATAACACTGTGGTCAGGATTAAGTGAGATGATCCAAGTAAAGTGCCTAGCACAGTGTTTGTCAAATAGTAGGTGGCCAATAAGTAGGAGCTAGAATTATTAATGAAGGTATAAAAAGTTCATGTTGATGAGGCCAGAAAATTGTCACACAGGCTCCTTTATCCTCCATTTCAGCTTCCTTTCCACTCCTTCCCCTCCCAGCCCCTCCCAGCTCCTATTACCAGTACTTGGGGCTTTCATGATACTGTTAAACTATCCTCTTTTCCTAGTCTAGCATCTTTTGTTCTTGATTTATCTTCCTCATTTCCCTCCTTCCAGATCTCCTAGTCTTATAACTTATGCGTTTGTTGCTTGCCATATCTAACCTTGTAAAGGTTCTGTTAATGTCATTTATGCCAAAATGTTAAAGACTAACATCATTTTCATATTCTAGTCTTGCCAGCACATAGGTCTACTTTAGTAAAGGTCAACATCATAACCTTAGAGAGTATACGCAGAACATAAGTTGGAGGCATTAGCAGTAGGGACAGAGGAGATATTTTCAAAGAGAGGCACGACACTCAAAGATCACAATAAAACTAATGAACAGCTAACATTTACTGGATGTCTAGTTTGCACTGAGTTTTATATGCATTGCCTCACTGAACTCTCACAATGAATTAATTAAGCACTATTATTATTGCTATTTTTCTGATGAGCAAAATGCAGCTTGGAAAGGTAAAGCAAATTGCTGAAAGTTATATACACCTAGTAAGTAGAAAAAACAGGTTTGGAACTCAAGTCCATCAAACTTATCACTATCTCTCTCATGCAATCACTTACAAGCTAAATTTTTATCAAGACAGATAGCTCTGTGCTCTTCCCATCATTATTTGCTAGAGCCTAGTGCAGTGCTGGACACATATAAACAAATAATTGTTGGTACATGAATTAATGAATAAATATCTATTCTGCCATAGCCTCCTCTCCATTTAACTCACTAGAATCACCTTTTGCTTGGAGGCTCTCCCTTGTCCAATATTCCAAAACTCTGAGCTTCCAGTAGTCCATGTATATCATTCCGTTTCCTGATTTCATATCTCTATCCTGCTATCCTATCTACCTGCAATTCTTCATTTCCCCAGAAGTCTCTCAGCTAACTTCCACTGACTCTGTAACACAGAGCTCAGGAGCGGTCTGCTTCCATAAAGCTTTCCATTTATCTGGCCTCTCCTCCTACCCTCTTCCTCACTGTGTCCTTTCCTCTTCCCACCATGGTGCAAGCTGACAGGGTTCTGTCCATGTCTGTGTCTTCCACTAGACCATGGTGTATTTGAAGGTAGATGTCTGACATGTTTTTGTATCGTTTTTTGTACCTAACATATTTTTCTTCTAAAATTCCTCTGAAGTTTATTTATTTATTTTGAGATGTGTGAGGGGCAGAGAGAGGGAGAGAGAGAATCTCAAGTAGGCTCTGTGGCATCAGCACAGAGCCAGATGTGGGGCTCAAACTCACAAACCATGAGATCATACCTGAGCTTAAATCAAGAGTCAGACACTGAGCCACCCAGGTGCCCCTCTTCTGATACATCTTTATATGGTTTTGGTTTAGTCTAGTTTATCAATGTTAAGGTGCTTTTTTTCATATTTTAACATCTTTGAAATTGGGATACATCCTTCAGTTGATGGAATCTTAAAATTATAATTGACAGTGTTTTTTTCTGACAGTTGTACAAAAAGAAGAGTTAATGGAGTCCTATAATCAATGGCATCATAGAGTTAACATAATGCAGTACTAGATAACAGATAAAGGTTATATGAATGAAGGAAGGAACCGCAATCATAGCCCTCCTCAAATCATATTATTATTCCTACTTACAACCAAGCATCACAGACAGTGAGGCAGGGCAACAGTTGAGCATTGTTCTTTACTTATGCTGAACTTTCCTAGTACAAATAAGACAGGTAAGAAGCTACCTCAAATTATTCCTAATCATTTCTTTCTGGTCTTACATGATTTGTTCCATATGTTTGTCTTCTAGGTGAAATTGATCTTCAAATTCTTTCCAAAGTGCAGGATCAATATCCAGGAATTCATATCAACAATGAAGTTGTTGAGCCAAGTGGTGAGCAAATTGCCAAGTACAAAGGTACCTGTAACCTATGGTGTTGTATGTCAAATACTATCCCGAAAGGCTTATCATTCCAAATTTGTCCCCTCAATCATTAACAACATAATTGCTGTGATATGTTTCTTTGTAAGCTTACTGGGAAAAGAACATATTTAATTTGTTTTCTTGGCAGACATGACTAACACTGCAGAAATATGAACAGTGAATAATTAGACTTCCTTTTTTTACTGACTTTTCATCTATTCCCTGGTCATCAACTACTATTGTTGATGTTTTTTCTTAGAGACAGAGTCATTAATTCATTCAGAAATATTTAAACAGAATCCTTGCTCTTACAGAGCTTGTGCTTAATGGATTATAGCAGAAGTCAGCGAACTTCTCTGAAAAAACAGTCAACATTTTAGAAATAGAAGGCCACAGGATCTCTGTCACAACTAATCAACTCTACTAATCAACTCTGCACAAAGGCAGCCATAGATGATACTGATAAACTGAGTGTTCATATGTTCCAATAAAACTTTATTTATAAACATTAAAATTTGAATTTTATATCATTTTCATATGTCATGAAATATTATTATTCCTTTGATTTTATTCAGCCATTTTAAAGTGTAACAACATGAGATATAAAAGATAGGCATAAAGTCAGGAAGTTCAGTAGTATATATATTTTAGCTTGCCATCCATTTAGAAATACGTGGTGGACTAGATATAGTCCATGGGCCATGGTCTGCTGATTCCTAGGTTACAGAATCATGTCACTTGTTTTTCATTAATACAATTCACCAGTTGATTCCTCATCAATACAGAGATAATATAACCTATGTCTGATCAGCATTCTCATTATTATTTCTTATTGACTCTTTCTTTCATCTCTAATTTCATTTAACACTACAAAAAAATTCAGGATGAACTCTCTGGTCTTTCAGAGCTACATAAAAAAGAAAAATGTGCTTTATATCTGTTATGTATATAACATTGATTGCATTAAAATTCGAAATGGAAATGGATTCTGCATTTGCAATTAAAATTGATGGTGTGCCACCTCTTCCCTGTATTTTAGAGCTTGTAGCCAAGACATCAAACCTTGAGAACATAAAGTTTGTTTGGCATAAGGAGACATCATCTGAATATCAAAACAGAATCATAGAGAAAAAAGAAATTCAGAAGTGGGACTTTATTCATATGATTCAGGTAAGAAATATTTATTGTTGTATATTCTCAGAAAGGAGATTTTTCAGAAATATGTATGAAGAGTGCCTAATATTATACCTTTAGGAAGAAAAAATGAAAATCTGATTTCTGATTTTACAAGTGAACATTATCTGTCCAAAATGAGGATAAAAATGTTGATAATACTGAGAGATTCACTCGAACACTCAAAAAGCTAGTTTTCATACTTGAAATACTTTGGAGGGTTTTTTTCAATGTTGGTTTAATTAACTTTTGTCGGACTGAAAATTCATAAGATAGATTTGAGGACAGTAGAGTGTAACATATCCTAGCACAGTTCTCCAGTAGTTCTAATGGTCTGGATGGGACTCTGATGTCCCAGTGTTTTTCTGAATCCTCTTGCTTTTGTCTTCTGTTGATGACCTGGCTAACGTGCATGTGACAGAAGAGGCAGGTTAGATAATTTCTCATGTCCATAAAGTTTATTGATAAAGTCATTCAGTAGGAATTTATTTCCATGATCCAGCTCCGAGAGTATATTTCTTAGACATACACTAGAGTATGTCTTAGAAAGGGCATGACTATTCATTAGATGGTATGGGGATGCATTTATGAGAATCACTGATATTTGTGGATAGCACATGGGTGTATAGACTTTGGGTGTTGGCTACCATTAGAAACTATGTATACTTTAGAAATACCAATATAAACAGCAAGAGACTTCTTTCTTTCTATAGTCCATAAGTCCAGTCATCCCAAAGGAATAAACTTACAAGAAATCCAAGAAAGAAATTACTCTAACACCGGTATATCCAAGCAGTCCTACATCTCTGCTCTCCTAGCTGACAAAATCTTTTACCTATGAGGGAGCACTTAAATTGTCCAGCAAGTCTATAATGTTTCTCTATTAGACTTACTTTCCTACTTCCTTATATAACTATTTCATACCTCCTTCTCTCTCCTTACACCTCCTGTAACCTCTTCCCCACCACTCATTCCAAACTGATGGCCTTACTTCATACTGTATAGTGAAAAGTGAAATCATCGGATGGAAAGCCATCTTTTACCCTCCAAATTTATAAACACAGCTGCTCCTCTACCTACCATATTTTCCTTTCACCTTATTTAAAAGCCTCTATCAAAAGGCAATCCCTCCACTTGTGCTCGGGATCCCATTCAGAGGTAACATTCCCAGGTAACATTCACCTGTAATAAAATGTTACAGCTTCAGAAATAATTCTCCCATTTCTCTCAAAATTTCCACACATCTTCTTTCTTAGAGCAATTCTGCTTCCTCTGCATTACTGTACTATTCTATTTCTCTATCTTCTTCTCTGTTTACTCTGCATTTTCTGTGTTATATTTTGTTGTCTCTTCATTGTCTCCTATAGTCTTAACACTCTCATGACATTCTTTCAATGTCAACTTCAGAGGTCTCAGTGTCTATTAGACCAAATTTCAAAGAATCTGTGTTGGGTCACCTCTTCTTTTTTAGCCAGGTCACATCATGGACTATTAGCCATCTTATGGATTAGATTATGTATCTGGTCATCTATCCCTGTCATGAAGCACATGGAATGACATGATACTAAAAATGGCCCTGAAGCAGACCATGTGCAGGTCCATTTTATTTCATTCATTCATGTGAGAGGGAACCAGTTTAAGTTGTATTTATTTTATGCAATAAATTCTGTCATAGGCATCTACATAGAATATTGAATTCTTGCCCAAGAGACATGGAGATGAGATATAAGAAGTAAATGTCTGTGGGGGTAGATTCCAGGAATGCAAGCTCTGGGGAAATTTTTCCACTGTCAGTGTATAATTCCAACCTCTACCTGTGTTGAATGAAAAGGCCTCTCCCTGTGTTTCACCAGAGATGGTCCAGAGTTATGTAAAAGGGGTGGCTTGACCCCTAGCCCCTTGTGACCAAGCATGTAACCTCATGCTTTATTCAGTCCATTTTCCTAGAGAATCTGTCAACATTCTGTGATTTAAAAAACGCCATATTTTCTGTGATTTAAAAAAAGCATTTGTGAGCATATGGTGAAGCTAGTGCAAAGGGCTTAATTTTAAAGCAACGTTCCATGAAATGGGGTCTGTTTTTATGGTGCCAGCATTATCTTCTCCCAGAAGGACTACAATTCACAAAATATAGAGTAAGCATAGAATCAATGCCCCCATGTGGAGAGGAGACTAAGTATCTCCAGCTATAAATGTCTGTGTAATGGAAGCCAGAAAGACTAAATTTAAAAGAACTTGGCTGTAATTGAGCAAATAGCATAGTTTTCCCTTTTCCCAAATATTTTATCACATTATTACTCTCTCCATATAACATCTTTAATATTTAAATTTAAAGTGTTGAGTAAAAACCTATTCAATTTGAAAATCAAACTTTCTAGTGAGTATCTAGCTCAAGTAACAAAGACATTGATATAGAAAGGTCTCTAATTTCTCTTCTCCTTCATTTCTAGATGCTGTACTATGTAAAAGATATCCCAGCTACCCTGAAATTCTTCCATAGTCTCTTAGCTACCAACGCTAAGATTCTCATTATTCTTGTGTCAGGTAAATTTTTTACCTTCACCCTGAATTTTAAAACAGTAAAAGTGTATATATGTGCTTGAATTTATGTATTTGAAGGCAGCTGCTATATTTTGTCTTTGAAATGAAATTCTTGACTTGGCTTCTGATCATAGTCAATTAATTAACACAGTATTTGGAAAGTCCTTCACAATGGCTCTCAATATAGGGGGTCTAGTGGAATTAAATGTCTATTTACTCCTTTCTATTGGGAAAATTTATCTTTGTTGTCTCTATATAAATTCTTCTTTATACAACATAGAGTAAATACTACTAATAGGAAATTTTTTTTAATGAGACCAAATATCGTAAATATTTCTATTTACCTCCTTTTTGTTTCTTGAATATCTCTTTCCCTTCTGTGGTGTTTATTAATACATTTAAAAAGGCTTAAATATTTGGGATGCTTTCATAGTTGATTAATTTGCATTTCTAGAGCCATTATCAATATTGTTCATGATAGATTTCCTCAAATAACCAAAAATTGTTCACTTATTTTGCATTATTACTTTCCAAAGAAGGCATTTGATCATGTCATGTTGCTCCTACTATCTAATAAGTACCAACACAGAGAACATACACAAACATGTTAATAAATGAAACACTGACACTGTCGAGTTCATTAATTCACTGCTTATTTCATTCAGCAATCTTTGTGGATTGTGCACACAGTGGTAGTCAGGTTGATTCTAGATATACAAGAGTCTTTATCTTCCTAAACTTATACCAGACCCCATACTCAAAACCATATGTCACAAAATTCATCTATTCTTAAATGTGAGGAATGACTTTAAGGATGGCAAACCTGCTTATTGCTTGTAATCCTAGGCTTGAACTCATGTGGCAGTTTTGCAAATGAGAGTTCCTGCATACAGCTTCTTCCCCAGAGGAACATTTTGATAAACTATTTTTATCTCTGGTTGGTTAAAAAGACTCATTTATGTGAGACAGTTCTGTCTTCCCATTTAGAAGGGCTTATGTAAACCGGATGCTTCCTACTAACCTCTCTCCAAATTAAGACACTTGGATAAAGCCTTTATAGTACATTTAGGAATACAAGAGAAAATTAGTTGTCACCATTGAGGGCAGTCTATTCTTGATAATCTGTATCAATAATAAAGAGAAAGTGTTACAGACAGAAATAGCAATTTATCGAGAAGTCATGTATGTTTGATTTTAGGATATATTTCATATCAATGGCATATATACTCTTATTTATATTTGGTTTAGTCTTAAATATTTTCAGAAGTTAGGTATTTCAAGGGCAGAAATCAGTTTTCTATGAGTATATTTCTACCAAGAAGAAAAAGCCAGGCTAAGGTTTAGAAAGTGACATGAGTAGTCTACAAGCAACTGAGAAGTGACTAAGTACCCTTATGAATACAGTACTCTGCTGGCTATCTCATGAATACACTAATACAATCTATGGTTTATTGGCATCAAGAAATGTGCAAACCAAAACAGGCATAGTGAAATGTATGAGGACATACGTGGCAAGAATGCTTATTCCAGGGCTATTTCTGGATAATCATGCCTACATTACATTGCATCTATGCATATATTTGCTTCATATGTACTATGTACATGTACATTCATGGGGAAAAAATCAAAGAAAGGGAGTAAATACTCAAATATCAGTTATCTTTTTCTTAGAAAGTCTATTGAATCAAGAGTTAGTCAGTGTAGTTTGATTTTACTATGTTTAGATTACTTTTTCTGTATGCAGTAAACAACTCTTCATTACTGTACCAAGCATGGGAGATAGCTATCCCAAAGAAGAAAACATTGTTCATATTGTTCCTAAACGTACGAATGCAACAAATAACAAACGTCCAACTAGTGACGGGACTCTAATGACCCCCTGCCTTTATCACATGCACTTTTTTCTTTTTTTTCTTTCTTTGGATAGCAGCTAGGTTTGAGAATGCTCAACGGGTCACTGAGGTGACTGAGCAACTTCCCCCCTCATCCCTATATAAAAACCATTGCTCTAAACTGCCCTTCTCAGCCCAAACTATGATCCTTGAAACCCCACTCTCCATATTTGCCTTATGAAAACATTGATTAAATTTGAATATTGCTGTAAAACTTGGAACACACACATTGAAATGGTTCACAGAAAGTTCTGTTCTTATCTAGCTTCTTGCAATCACTTTCTAAGTGGACTTTGCTTCATAATTACCTGGAACTGAAGCAGCCTGTTTGTGTATTATCTTTGTTTCAGGGCAGTATTGTCATCCATAGCTACACTTCAATGCAGAAAATTGATTGCTCATTATAGACAGATTCAGACAAGCATGGAACTAGTCACTAAATTAAATTTCTAAGAATACTCATGTAGCTAACATCTAGGCAGATAATGGTATGCCTAAATTATTATCTTGCTCCAAAGGATCTTCTTAAATATGCCACATAGCTAAGGCTCTTTCCTGCCTATTTCAGTCAGACAACTGCCCTATTACTAAATTGACAAGTTATTTCTCTGAATAGACTGAATTTACTGTTATCTGAGTACCGTAGACACTCATCTTTGCAATTTATTAGCTCGTAAGATAATGAAATATGGGGTCAGTTTCTAGATTTAATTATGCAGAGACCTAGGTTGGCTATTTATGTTCCATGTGTACCATGTGTACCAAGGTACCAGGTGCATTCAGCCATATTCAAAAGAGTACATAGCTTGTATTCTCAGTTCCTTGTTGGCGACTCAGTATAGCTGTTGTGTAGATTTGGTTCATTCAGCTTGTATTGAGCTCCTACAGTCAGTCACTGCTAGGCTCTGAAGGATACAGATGAGTTATTACTTTTCCTCTGCCTTTGAATGGCTCCTAACTAATGGAGGATTGAGACATGGAAAGGCTTGGAGCAGTGTGCTAAGTTTGTTATCAGAGACATATGGGGAGTTTAAGGAGAGCTCCTGGAGAGCAGGGGTTCTGCCTCTTATCTCTTTGGCACCTAGAAGACAGACACCCAATAAGTATCTGAATTGAACTGAATAAATTATTTTATAACAATTTATTATAGCTGCCTTATAATGTTCTAAACTACTAGTTCAGAATGTCTCTTTAAAAAAGACACCGTGTTTTACCTAAAACCTACTACATGATGGACATGGAATCAGAGGATATAGTAAGTTCTGGAGATTTGGACATAGGTTTAATAAACAAGAGTAAAAGACTTAACAAAGAAGCTATACATACACACATACTTGCACACACACACTACAGTGTATGCCGAAAAAGGCAGACAAAAGTGATGAAGGGCAGGCAAGTGAAACTCATTAGGAAAAGAAAGAGAAATTGAAATCATAATTAAATGACAGCATTTACTGGTCACCCTGTTAGAGTACATGTTGCTTGAGGGAAGATAGGCTTTCCTCTGTGTTCCTTAGTATCAGTTATAGAACTAGCCCAGCTTAATAAATATTCATTTAATTATAACAAGCAGAAGTTCCTGGTTATACAAAGATAAAATCTTTGATTTGGGCATGTAAAGGAAGAGAAATAAGGACAAAAGGGTGGATTTTTAAAAAGAGTATCTCACACTAAAATATTAGTAGCATGTTTTTCTTCAAATGTAGTAGCCAGGCATTAGTTAAGAGAGTTGCTAATTAAAATGCAACTTTTCTGGTTAAGGAGTATTAGCCAGAAGGAGACAGTTTTGGGTTTTCTGTGTTTATTTGTTTGGTTTTGTCCTTCTCTATTCTTACCTAAGGAAGGAGGCACCCATAGTGTGTTATTTTTAATACAGTAGGGAAAAAAAAGAATCTGGTTTATATCATGTTGGAAACAAAAGTAACACCATATGTTGTGCCCACAAAGAGCCATTATGATAATTCATCAGTTAGAAAGTGTATAATTGCTCAGCTCAGAATGGTACCAAGTCACACAACACTGACACCAGAAAATTTTCTGCAATCAATGTTTGTTTGTTTGTTTGTTTCTCTGCCAGGTTAAAAATAAAAAATAATGATAATAAAGCCTCTCCTCAACCACTGAAATATTTGCTTTCTTGTGAAGTCTTATTTGTAGGCAAATTCTTATTTGGGCAGACAATCATTCTCTTTGGAATGAAAGAATTTTTAATACATATTATGACCTTAATTTTTTTTTCCACTGGACTGAAGTTGTTGGGTTTTTTTTCTGCTTCATTCCAGTTTTACCTTCTAGAGCATACCCTGCAGTTATTGCTCCCTCTTCTGAAATACTAGTAGAACGTCAATTATCTATGCTATTTAAATTTTTACCATTTCCTGCCTTCGATAGCCTCTTATGTTGAGTTCATTTGGGAGACTTTAGCCCAATCCATGGATGAGGGCCAGGCGTCTTTGAGCATCCAATAATTATATGCAGAACTATATGGATATATATTGTTTGTGTACTTTTCTGGAGTCACTCATTTCATTATACCACAAAAGAGGTTTGGTAACCAAAATATCTCAAGCCTTTGAAATCTTAACTATTAATCCTGGAAGCCCACAGAGAGTATAGGTTTTCTCTTACATTGCTTTGGCCAGGTCCCACTTAATTTCCTAACACTTCCAACAATGTTTATTTACTGTGTGCCTGTCATGGTTCTCAGTGCCTTTACTTTTTCTTGCCCCAATTCTATGAATAAGTTCTATTATTATCCCTGCTTTGCAGATGATAAAATTGAGGCAGAGTTTCATAAAGCTGGTCTTATTTGGGCAGTTGGGCTTTAGAGACTTTCTTAATTACTACACTGTATCAACTGTGTATGTAGCATCCCATTATTACATGCATGTATTAGAGAGTCCATAAATAGATGTTCATTCGTGTTAATTTATTAGTATTATAGATTTCCAAAGAGCAAGTTTGCTGTTTCATGATTACAACCAGCGAAAATACATTATCAAACTAATTCCACATAATATTCATTTACTGTGCAAGTACTTATTACTCATCTGCCATGTGCTCAGTGTTATGGAACAATTCACTTCAATTACCTCATTTAATAATTGCAGTTGCATTTGAGGTAAGTATGGTTATTCCCACTTTATAGATGAGAAAACTAAAGTTCTGAGAGACGAAATAATGAACCTCATCTTATTCATGAAGTGTCAGAAGTACAGTCCAACCTGTGTTTCTCTCTCAGAGGCTGAATCTCTTAGCTTCTACACTGGGCTGGGTTTTCAATTAAACACAACAGAGATTGCTAAAACATCTTCTAAAGCTGGCAATGAAATTTGTTAAGAATCAGCCTAGTTATTGGCAGTCCAAGGCCGCATCTTAAAAATGGAGACATGAGAAGCTACCTCATCTTCCTTTTGAGAAAATCATGATTGTATTTATTGTGCTCTTTCTTTCTATTTCAATTATTAATCTTAGACCCTCTCCTCTGAACGCAAGACTCACATAAACAACAGCCTTCCTCCAACCACCAATGAAATATCCAATATCCAATAGAGATATCAATAGATATCTCAAATTACCTGCTCCAAAACCAGACACCTGATGATACATTTTAAACTGCTTCTACTTCATTCTTCCCATTTCCAATGATGACAATTCTGTCTTTTCAGGTGCTTGGGCCAAAATCATTGACTGACTCTTTGTTTGCACTCACTGACTCTTTGTTTGCACTCACACCCAGTATCCAAATTTTTGGCAAATCTCACTGGATTGAGGAGCTATATATATATATATATATATATATATATATATATATACACACACACACACACACAAAATTGAACTACTTGTTATCACCTCTAAACACTAGCTGGTCCAATTTACCATCATCTGTCACCCAGATTATTGCCATAGCCTTCTTACTGTTCTCCCAGTTTCTGCCCTTATGCCCCTATAGTCTATTCTCATACGTGCGACATGAGACCTTATTAAAATGTAAATCAGGTTAAGTAATTCTAATGTTGTGCTGTCCAATATGAAGGCCACATTTGGCCATTGAAATTGATTATTTATATAAGTTGCAATGCAATAAAACTTAAAAATCATTTCCTTGATCACACTAGCCACAGTTCAAATGCTCCTTAGCCACAGATGGTTAGTGGCTACCATACTGGACAACACAGATATAGAGCATGTTCATTAACATAGAAAATTCTGTCAGACAGCACTACAATGGCTTCACATCTCATCTACATGATTTGGCACCCTATCCACTCCCCCAACTACTCATCCAACCTTGTCTCCTCTACTCTCCTCCTTGCTCACTCAATTCCAATCTCACTGGTTCCCTGGCTAGTTCTTAACAGGCCAAGCATGTTCCTGCCTCAGGTCCTTTGTAGTTGCTCTTCTCTCTACCTAAGGTAGAGAGATTCTTCCCTCTGATATCTACATAGTTTGTTGTCATGGGGTGCCTGGGTGGCTCAGGTGGTTAAGCATCCAACTTTCGCTTAGGTCATGATCTCACAGTTCGTGAGTACGAGTCCTTGTGTTGGGCTCTGTGCTGACAACATAGAGCCTGAAGCCTGCTTGGATTCTGTGTCTCCCTCTCTCTCTACCCCTTCTTGCTCATGTTCTTTCTCTCTCAAAAATAAACATTTTAAAAATAATAATAATACATGGTTTGTTGTCATGTCTCTGCCCAAATGTCACATTACACAGACTTTCTGTGACCACCCTATATAGAACAGCAATCCATCCAACTCTTTGACTTTCATTATTCCTTGCTCTAATTTTGTTTTTCATTAGCACTTATCACCATCTGATATGTGATGTATTTACTTGTGTATTTAACGTTCTTTCTCCCTGCTTTGTACTCGTTAAATTAAGCTACCCAAAGGCAAGAATATTTTTTTATTGACTGCTTTATTCTAAGCATCTATTATACTGCTTGGTAGAGTAGGTAAATGAAAAAAGAATAAATGAAAGCATGAACTTTGTTCTATCACACAGGAACCAGTGGCTGGGACAAGCTGTGGAAAAAGTACCAATCCCGCTTCCCCCAGTATGACCTTTGCCAATATGTTACATCGTCTGATCTCTCTCAGATGCTGGACAAATTAGGGATTAAGTATGAATGTTATGACCTTCTGTCCACCATGGACATATCTGATTGTTTTATTAATGGCAATGAAAATGGAGACCTGCTTTTGGATTTTTTGACAGAAACCTGCAACTTTAATACAACAGCACCACCTGATCTCAAAGCAGAAATTATGAAAGATCTGCAAGAGTCTGAATTCAGTATAAAGAAAGAGGGAAAGGTTCTTTTTAATAATAGTCTGAGTTTCATAGTGGTTGAAGCATAAATATTAATCATGAAAGTGTATTCAAAAATTGTATTTTGAATAATGTTGATCACTTATTTCTATATTAAAATTACAAACACATCTTATAATATAAATAGATCATTGTCTCTTATGTATAAAATCTAGAGAATACCAAGAAATTCTCAGATTTCCATGAAGAATCATATATGATATTGTTGGTCTTTTCCCATTCTTTCTCCAAGTCAAGAGGCCACATTTAGGCTAAATACACAATAAGCTAGAAAAATGAGACAACGAAGTTTCACTGGCCTACTGACAAGAAAATCCTTTCCATTTGTTGATTGTACTGGAATTTCCCAAAATATTAATAAAGCATGTGTTATGAATTCTTTAAATACTAAGAAAGTATCTATTTATTGATAGATAAGAAAAAGTATATGTTTATTGATTTGAATAGACATATTACCAGCAATGAAATTGAATCAGTAATCAAAAAACTCCCAATAAACAACAGTCCACCTAAGATCAGATGGCTTCACAGGCAAATTCTACCAAATATTTAATGAAGCATTAATACCAATTGTTCTCAAAATATTCCAAAAAATAGAAAAAAATTTTGAAATTTATTTTATGTGGCAAGTATCACCCTGATACCAAAATCAAATAAAGACACCACAAAAAAAGAGAAGTATAAGTCAACATCTCTGATGAACATAGACACAAAAACTCTCAACAAAATACTAGCAACAGACTCCAACATTAAAAAAATATATTTAAAAAAACCATTCAACCCAATCAAGTGAAATTTATTCCCAGGATGCAAGGATGGTTTAATACTCACAAATCAATCAATGTGATACATCACATCAGAGAAACAATAAAAACCATACTATCATTTCAGTAGAATCAGAAAAACTATTTGACAAACTGCAACATCCATCCATGATAAAAATCCTCAACAAAGTAGGCTTAGAGGGAACAGACCTCAACAAAATAAAGGCCATATATGAAAAACCCACAGCTAACATCATGCTCAATGGGGAAAAATTGAGAGCTTTTCCCCTAAGATCAGGAACAAGACAAGAATGTCCATTCTCACCACTTTTATTCAACATAGTACTGGAATAAGAAACAAAAAGAAATAAAATACATCCAAATTGGTAAGGAAGAAGTCAAACTTTCACTATTTTCAGATGACATGATACTTTGTATAGAAAACCATAAACACTCCATCAAAAAACTATTAACTATAGTTGATAAATGAATTCAGTATATTCACAGGCTACAAAATCAATGTACAGAAATCTGTTGCATTTCTATACACTAATAATGAAGCAGCAGAAAGAGAAATTAATAAAAAAATCCCATCTACAAATGTACCAAAAACAATAAAATATTTGTGAATAAACCTAACCAAAGAGGTGAAAGACCTGTACTATGAAAACTATAAAATAGTGATGAAAGAAACTGAAGATGACACAAAGAAATAGAAAGACATTCCATGCACATGAACTGGAAGAAAAGATATTGTTAAAATGTCTATACTATTGAAAGATGTCTGTACTATTGAAAGATGTAATTCCTACCCAAATACCAACAGCATTTTTCAAAGAAATACGACAAACAATTCTAAAATTGTATGGAGCCAGAAAGGACCATGAATACCCAAAGCAATCTCAAAAAAGGAAAAACCAGAGGTCACAATTCTGGACTTCACATTACGTTACAAAACTGTGGTAATCAAGCAGCATGGTACTATCACAAAAACAGACACATAGATAAATGGAACATAATTGGCAACCCAGAAATCAAGCCAAAATTATATTGTCAACTAATCTTCAACAAAGGTGGCAAGAATATGTAATGGGAGAAAGACAGTCTCTTCAATAAATGGTGCTGGAAAACCTGGACACCAACATACAAAAGAATGAAACTTGACTGCTTTCTTACACCATCCATAAAAATAAACTCAAACTGGATTAATGACCTAAATGTGAGACCTGAAACCACAAAAATCCTAAAAGAGAGCAGAGGCAGTAATTTCTCTGACATCAGCCATAGCAACGTTTTTCAAGATATGTCTCCTGAGGCAAGAAAAATAAAAGTATAAATAAACTATTGGGATTACATCAAAATAAAAAGCTCTTGAACAGCAAAACTAGTTGTAAACAACCAGCAAGACTAAAAGACATCCTAATGAATGGGAGAAGATATTTGCAAATGACATATTTGTTAAAAGGGTAGTATCCAAAATATATAAAGAATGTATACAACTCCACACCAACAAAAAAAAATTAAAAATGAGCAGAAGACATGAATAGATATTTCTCCAAAGACTTACAGACGGCCAACAGACACATGAAAAGATGATCAACATCACTCATCATCAGGGAAATACAACTCAAAACTACAATGAGATATCACTTCAAACTTTTCAAAATGGTTAAATAAAGAATACAGGAAACGACAACTGTTGGCAAGGATGTAGAGAAAAAGGAACCCCAGTTGCACTGTTGGTGGGAATGCAAACTGGTGTAGCTACTGTGGCAGACAGTGTAGAGGTTCCTCAAAAAGTTAAAAATAGAACTATCCTGCAATCCAGTAATTGCACTATATGGTATTTATCCCCAGATACAAAAACAGTAATCCAAAGAGATACATGTACCCCTATTTTTATAGCATTATTTACAATAGCCAGGATATGGGAGTAACTCAAGTTTCATTAATTGATGAATGGATAAAGTAGAGGTGAGGTGTGTGTGTGTGTGTGTGTGTGCGCACACGCACATGTGTGTATGTGTGTGTATGTCCATATCGCACAGTGGAATATTACTCAATCATCAAAAATAATGAAATCTTGCCATTTGCAACAACATGGATGGATCCAGAGGGTATAGTGCTAAGTGAAATAAGTCAGAGAAAAACAAATACCATATGATTTCACTCATATGTGGAATTTAAGAAACAAAACAAATGAACCAAGAAAAAAAAAGTGAGAGAGAGACAAACCAAGAAACAAACTCTTAACTATACAGAAAATACGGATGGTTGCCAGAGGGGAGGTGGGTGGGGTGAGTGAAATAAGTTAAGGGGATTAAGAGTATATTTATCATGATGAGCACTGAGTAAAAGTATAGAACTGCCGAATCACTATATTGTACACCTGAAACTATTATTACACTAAAAACTTAATTTAAAAAAGGAATTTGCATAGGTAAATGAGAGTGAAAATGAGAACAAGGCTTTTACTCTCAAAAAGATAGGTAGCTATAGCAACAATTTACTTGGCGGGGCGGGGGGAAACTCTACCAACTTAAAACTCACCTTGTATCGTTTACTAAATTTCCAGAAAAACTTGAATCTATTTCAATACTCTAGAGTCTCTTACATTCCTCTAAGATCTCCTCTCAGACCAAGAGTCATCCTTTGATAGTAAGATTTCAGGGGATTTTTGGAAACTGATTTAATGTTTTAAATTTTATCTTTAATGGTAAATATCCATCATTCTTATAAAAACAGTATGCCTCTTTAAACAAGTAATAATTCATTAAATTATAATAAGAAATCAAGATATATTTAAAGTGAATACTACCTTCTGTTAGATATAGAACAAAAGTTAGGTTTTACTGAAGAGCTCATGAACCCTCATTCTTCCAGCAACATAGTGTGGTATTCACTGTTTCCTATTAAAGAGCTACCACTTAATGCTGCAGGATAGTCAGTTAAAAGAGTTAATATCCCTCCCTAATTTCCTAGCTGAGGCCCAGGAAGTATATATACTGCAGTGCATAGCCTTTTTATGCTAACAAAAGACCAACCTTTGTTGTTCATTATAAGTAAAACGGACTTGTGCTGTCCTTTTTTCTTGGACAACTTCATCAATGTTTTCTGAATGATCAGTGACAACAAATGAAATGACAGTTATCCAATCAGGTTTCTTATATGAACCCTGAACCATTAATCATACTGATATGTACTACTGACAAAGGAAATCTGTGAACCAGGCATAATTGATGGATATGGGCCATGACGACCTTGAACAACTTCCCCAAAAGGACAGAAATCAAGACTCTGTAGAGCAAATTATGGCCTTCTCTGAAAAGCACACATGCAAAACAAAACAAGAATAGAATTAACATGCTACTTATAGACAGAGAAGAATAACCCTCCATAGATGGGTATTGATAAAAATGGCCTCTTATCTCTCATCCCTATAAACAAACTTTGCTAAAAGTAAGTAAGTAAATAAATAAATAAAATTTCACCTGCTTAAATTTATTAATCTCATGGGAATATTTGAGTCTTTAAAAAAAATCCTCATTAATACCTACCACATAGTGGTGCAAAGTTACATAGGTACAAAGGGTGAAATTACTGGCCTTTGCCTATACTGCGTGGTATTACAAAGGATTTAGGGGCAGTCACATAATTGAATTTTCAGGTTTGGTCTGTGGCTTAGAAAAAGTCTGTAACATGAATTAGGAATATTGCCTTATACAAAATTATACATTTCCCAGTGTTTAACATAGTGCCACGCATACGGATACTAAATAACAGGTGTTTAGTGAGTCCTTTCTTTCTCGAGTATCCATCTTGTACCTATGTGTTTATATTCTTTTTTTTTTTTACCCATGTTTACCCAACAATATAAACAACATTTATATTGTTACTGTAAACATAATTCAAGAACCCATTAAAACTGTTTGTCAACCTTAATATTAGTATAAACCTTAATTTATTTAAAGTATTTCTGACACATTTTTATTTTGTTGTTAGGGAGTATTGCCGAAATCCAGAGAAAACATTAAGTGGAGCACAATATTACAGGGCCTTGAAGTTTGCTTATTATAAAAATTGGCAATTTTCTTAGTAATAAATTCTGCCAATCTGGGCAAAAATGTAATAATTTCTGGTATATAGCCATAAAAACAGATACAAACGTCACAAGGAATGCTACATCTTAAGTCTGTGAAACTACACAAACTTAAGTATATATTTAATGTATTTTAAATGTTTGCTTAATAAGAATAGCTTATACAGAATATTTTGTCATTTTAAATGCATATTTAGAGGTGTTTACCCCATCAGAATGTTATTCTAAGGAAACAAGGACCGGACCCCTTGCTAAGCCCCACAGGGAAATTAATGCGTAAAATAGTCTTGTTAGATGGAGAGGCGGAACCAGACTTCTGGGTTTAAATCCCAGTTCTATTAGTTACTCACTAAGTGGTCTCAGGTAACTTATTTTCTCTCAATTGTCACACTTCTTCACCTTCAAAATGAAGATAATCATAGTATCTACCTCAGAGGACGGTCATGAGGATTCCAGGAGTTAAGCTACATAAATATGCTCATAAAGTGGCAGACTCAGGTAATTTCAAAAATATTAGCAATGATTATTAATTGCTCATAAAAATTCAATATAAAATGCACAGCAGATTAAAAAAATAAGGAAAATTATGACTGAGGCTAGAGAGCTAGTACCTAGAAAAGCCAAACTAATTGTTGACCTTGACATTTCTGGCGAAAGGTAGATGCGCTCTCTGTGTCTACTAGAGCAGAACTGGTACTTAATGAAGCCTAAGGTGCCATAAGGGTTGGACCACTCTATCCCCACTTTGGGATGTCTGCCTGTCTGATGCTGTAAGTGCCTGTGCTTTGTCCTATCTGAAGTGGTCCCATCTCAACACTGTCTGAGTAGACCAATGGGTGGACAGCTGACACAAGGAGGCAACTCACCAGTTGGCCATAAATTGATTGGAGTGGTTTCTCTTGAAAAATATGAAATTGATCCTTTAGTAATTCTTCTCCTAAAAATATTTGAAAATATTTGAAATTATAAATATGGGGAGATTTGTTCTGTCACTTACTCAAGAAATATACATTCAAACAATATTTATTGTGTGAGGCATTGTTTTAAGCAAGAGCGATACTACAGTAAAAAAATGAAAGTTCCCAACATCACTAGCTTGATTTCTATTAAGAGAACAGACAGAAAAATAGCTATATGTCAGATAGGTATAGGCACTATTAAGAAAATAAAAGTCAAAAAGGAGAAAAGACTATCAAAGGATATAACTTTATCTGGAGTGGTCAGGGAAGGTCTCTTTAAAGGGTGAGATTTGAACAGAAGTTTAAAAGAAGGGCAAGGGTCAGCCATGCAAAGAGTTGGAAGAAGAGCATTTCAGAAAGAAGGACATGTGAGTACAAAGCCCCTGATGTGGGAATGAGCTTGACCTATTCAAAGGACTGTCAGGAGGGTAAGTGGCTTTCTGTAAGAGCTGAGATGAAAGGTCTTGAGATAGAGTCAATTCAGATTAGCCATGTGGGCCTTGCAGGATGTTGGTTAGAAAGACAGGAATGAGCACACACAGGAATGAGAGATGCCAGGAGTGTAAAACTACATGGCATTTGAACAGGAGATGAGTTTGTCTGTCTCAAGTAATGTTCCTTGCCATTTCCAATTCCTGTCTATCCTGGAAACAAATACCCTTTTCCTTGCAGTATCCTTGTGGATATCTGCCTCTTACCGCCCCAATGTCCTAGACGGAACAGCATATAACATCTTAATTATTCTTGCTTAATTTGAAAGATTGGTGATTATTATCCCATTTTGAAGGCAAGAAGGCTGAGATACTCATACGTTAATTTAGCCCATTTCTCAAAGCAAGTTTGTATCAGCGAGTAAGCTAGACTCTATACCTTCTAACTTCACACTATGTGTCTGTACAGTGGATAAATTAAGTTAATGATGCTCTTTTATCTTAGATGCAGCTTGTCATAAAAGGTAAGACTTCATAGAACTAAATTGCCTCTGCCGCCAAATGTCCATCTGCAAACCAAAGGGGATCTTGTTACAGAAAGGAAGACGCATCAGAGGTTCAGAGAGTTGTGTAAAAAATAATAATCTCCTAGGGGCACCTGGGTGGCTCAGTCAATTAAGCAACCGACTTCAGCTCAGGTCATAATCTCACAGTCCATGGGTTCGAGCCCTGCATCAGGCTCTGTGCTGACAGCTCAGAGCCTGGAGCCTACTTCAGATTCTGTGCCTCCCTCTCTCTCTTCTCTCCTGCTTGTGTTCTGTCTCCCAAAAATACACATTAAAAAATTAAAAAAAAAATCTTGAATGGTAAACTAGCACTCTTTCTAAACACTATGCTTCACTAATAAGTTTGCTTTAATCAACTCACGAATGCCTGGGTTCTCCCAACCATTTGCCTTGACTTTTGCCTTTATTTCTCTACCTCTATTCCTACCAGGTCCCAGGCATCACCAATTTCATGTTTAAATTATCTGTCACCCATATCCTAGCTCCCCTATGATTCATACACCATGCAATACACATCCATAGTACACAATCAACTAATGCAGGGCAGTTAAAGCTACGGGTCGTGTAATCCATTTCTCAATGTGATATACACCGTGAAGAGGCAACTGCAGTAAAGGGGTAGGGGTTGATTTAAGAGGCTCCCTGGGCTACGACAGTCACAATTTCCAAATGTGCCAAAAATTCATTAGGACTCCATGTCAGATTGCTGTAATCCCTACAGCAATGGATTAATAAATACAGTGACGTGTTGTTCTGGAGGCTGCAATGACACATTGTGGATATTCTATATAAGCAGTGTCTTCCCATGATCATATTCTTCTCTTGAAGAATTATCTTTTTTCTGATTCATCTTAATGATACTTGAAGGACTTTGCAAACAACCTGCCTAGGGTAGAAAATGTTGAAATAAATCATAGGGGCCATCAACCACAGTCCAAGCTTGGCGAGTTCTCCAAAGATACTTGATACAGAAGATGCAAGAAAATGTCAGTACCTCTATTTATGTCCTACAGCGAACTAATTTCATGCTAATTTCATTTCTATACTGTGATTCCTCTTTCTACATGTGTTGATAGATGGATTTCATGAGTTAATTCTCTAGTTTCCGATGCAGGCAGAGTGGACATAAATCCCAGGGTTTTGTAGAAGAGACAGTTGTTCCATGCTACTTATTATCAGCACAAGCACATTGCAGCCTTGGCTTATTTATCAAGATATTGCTACCATTCTGCACGCTTTCCAAGAGGCTTAATCTGCTCCACAATAGCTTTTAATGGGAGGTGCTTTACAGTCTTTGTGGTTTGTTTATTATTATTTTTATTAGGTTTTTTATTTCTCTAGGTCTGTTTAGGAGAAGAGTTTGGACTTCTTCCTCATTTTATAAAAAAAAAAAAAAAAAAAAAAAACCCAGAAATCGAGACAAGGAAATTAGCCAGGGCTTACTGCTTCAGAAGAAACCTCAGGGGATGGATTTGTTTGGGTAAGGTTGGCAACCCATGGGTTTCCCATCTGTGTGTCCTAGGAATGGTGGCGTAAACATTGGCTCCCAGGCTTAGCTGCTTCCCTGTGTTGTCTTTGGTCTCTCTAATTTACAGATTTACAACTTGAAAAAGAATTGATTACGGAGAAAGATTCTGTGCTAAATAAAGTTTTAAAGGGTTTTAAGGACTCCATATTGATCATTGTTAATATTTATTAAGGGGTTAGTATGTATTAGACACTGTGTTACATTATTTAACCTAATCCTCCTAACAAGCGTATGAGTTAGTAACTATTTTTATCCCAGTTTCACAAAAAAGGAAGCTGAGGTGTAAGTTGCTTGTATCACTTCTCCCACATTCTTACAGCTGGTGGAACCAGAATTCCAAGCCACTCAGATGAACCCCAGAGAGCATGTTCTTAAGCACCACATCCTGGTTGTTCTTAATGTTGATCCTTGTTAATTCTCTGTTCCTGTCTCTCCTAACCCTCCGAACTTCATTATAGGAATTACTTCCTAGCTTCTAAATTTTCATTCTATTTCTTGGGGACTGATCTCACTTGGTGACTCTGGTATAAAGACAGCATCTGTTTAACTTAGTCAACTTTGATGCTACAACGTATTACCTTCCAAAGGCAAGTCCTATATAACTGTGGCCTGCCCTCTTGGGCAGGGGAAGACAATCCCAGTGAGCTGATCTAGTATTCTGGTCTTGTGTAACATGTTGTCAGTTATTGAGTATCCATCACAAAAGAGACTTGGTATTGGCAAATGATAAGGCCTAGGTAACTCCAGCTGGGTGGAGAATTGTAAGGTAAGGCGGCAGAGACTATTTCCTAATAACAATTCTCCCCTTCTTCTCTGGTAACATAATGCCTAACTTTTAATGAGGTACATGGCTCCCCAGATGAAGACTGCATCTTCTACCCTCCCTCTGAGCTACATATAGTCATATGACTAAGTTTTAGCCAACGGGATGTGAGAAGAAGTAACAGTTTGTGGATTGTGCTGACAAAGTAAGAGGTATGTTCTCCTTCTGGATGACTGGAATACGGATATGATAATGAGCTTTCTAGATGTGTAGAAAGAGCGCAATGCCATTAGGGAAATTCAGAGCAACAGGTAGAAGGAGCTGAGTCTTGATGGAGCAGAGTTATCACAACAGGGTATAAAGCTTATCCTCAGACTATTACATGAGAGAGGAACAATATTTGACCTTTTATGTACAATGTTAACTTATTTGGAGTAAGATAATGCCCTAACTACCACAAATAGGTTAATCTAACCCAAGTCTTTCCCATGTTTTCAGAATCTTTTTTTCTACTCTATAAAGCAGACCAAGAAGAACACTGAGAAAATAAGAGAAAAACTTTGAAAAATACAACACAGGTTATATCGGATCTAGATGAGTAGATGGATATTTTTGAGGAAAAAACATTTTTCCCCAAATAGGCCAAAAAATCAAGGTGAGAAGTGTACCTATTTTGTCAATCACCTGGCTTCTAGATATTTAATCAGCATGATGTCAAATCTCACCTAGTAGATGATTTAGTCATTCATCATGGTATTTTAGTTCTGTTTCAACAAGTTACAGAGACATGAACATCAACAAATTCTGTAAGTTGTACCCATGCACTGCTTTTAAACTTTCAGTTTGTAGAAGCCTCACCTGAGAGGTCTGTTGGATATGCAAATGTATTGGCCCTACCCTAGATCTGAACCACGTGTGAGGCCCAGAAATTCATTGTTTTATGAATCAACCAGGTGATTCTCTGGCTCACTAGAGCCTCAAAACCTACAAGATACGGAAACTTGTAAGGAATGTTAATAATAATGATGATAGTAATAATTATAGAAATATTAAATCATTCAGACCTATCTAGAACAGCATTTCTCTAAATGCTGCAAATAAAAATAATATCTAACATGAATTATGCAAGCATTATGTGTCAGACACCATGAAAATTTTTGACATTATTTAATTTTCAAAATAAAAAGGTATTCTTTACTAATTATTCTCATTTTTCAGATGAAAACTCTGAGGCTTGATAGGTTTAGATAGACTTGCACACAGTCCAAGCTAAGAAGTAGCAAAGCTGGGTCTCTTCTCCAGAAGGCAAGAACTTAACTCTTGGGCATGAAGGCCACTCATCATTAGCGCTGTCATGGGTCTGAGAAAAAAAACACAGTTCAAAATTTATTCAAGTAAGGACAGTAGGGAGTGCAAATGTATTCATTACATGTGTACCTGCCACTTGCAAGATATCATATAGGACCTATGAAAAAATGATTTCAGGGATTAAATGAAAAGGAAGAGCATTAAAACTATGTTTTCTGAATTTAAGGACCAAGCTTTTTAAAATTCATCTTCTTAAAAGTCATCTTAGCTTTTACAGACATGCACATCTTATAGCTGTAAAACGTTTTTGGTGGGTTCCCAAGATTGTGCCTGCTCTATGTTTATAATTTAATTTTTTTAATTTTTTAATGTCTATTATTCATTTTTATTTTTAAGAGAGAGAGAAAGGGAGAGAGAGAGAGTGTGTGTGTGCACGCGCACAGGTGGGGGAGGAGCAGAGAGAAAGAGAGGGAGACACAGAATCTGAAGCAGGCTCAAGGTTCTCAGCTGTCAGCGCAGAGCCCAATGTGGGACTTGAACCCACGAACCTGTGAGATCATGACCTGAGCCAAAGTCAGATGCTTAATCGACTGAGCCACCAAGCACCCCTCTATATTCATTATTTTAAACACATTATCCTTTACCTCAAAACCTTTTGGTGAATTGTTTCATTTTTTATTGTTTTAATTTTATTGAAATATTTTTGGTCTATACTTGACTAAACTGTGGTTCACATTTTCCAATTTTTCCTGTTTTTGTCAATGTATATATGTATATAGACGGTATATGTACATGTCTGTGTGTGTATGCCACACACACATGCAAACATAAATCATTTATATTTGTACTTCCACACTTATTATCACAGCTGTCAACCTCCAGTGAGAGGAATCATGACGTGGGTTATAAATTCATGTTAACTTAACATGAATACTTGTGGGTTTTCTTAATTTGAAATAATACTTACATAAGAAAGACACCGGCATATATCAAATCTTAACTGGGTCCTTAATTACAGCAGGAAATTAAACAAAGAAATTAACATACAAAATGTTACATTTAACTCAAAGACATCAATATATCTCATATTTTTGTTTTATAGCAAGAATTTTTACCCAACAGTACTACTCAGGAGAGAAAAAAAAGTCTCCATTTTCAATAAAAATAAAAATGCTAAAATTAAATAGATTAGTATCTAATTTTATACTTTCATTTATATTATGTGCAAATTTATCTTGAATATTTGTTATGGATGAAGTGGCTTTCTACCAAATTGGGCCTTTTCATGGCAGAAAATGTTAACATAAATTGTAGCATAAATCATTGCCTTGTAGAATACCAGAAGGCGCATATAAAAACCCATATCTTTACTGCACATATTTCCCATTAACCATAATCTATTAGTAATTGAAGTTCATTACAAATTCTTGTAGACTTTATTGCTATCATGCTGCATGACATACTGAACCTGGCTTGCATAACAAGAAGTCCTTGCTGGGAAATATCCTATTAACAATGACAGTGCATTTGTCATTGTGATAATAAACCCAAGAGCTGCCTGTAGACTATAAATTATCAAGGCGCCATTTGTGCTGCCCTGGCTTGAAGGTTTGTCAGTGCTTCCATTTTAAACCCCTGATTTTCAGTGAGTTGTAACTCAACTATCAGAATCTGCAGTGAGCTGCAACTTTGCGTCCAAGGACTCAGCTCAAGACTCTTTTTGGAACAATTCTTAAGTATGATTTACATTTTCCAATCAAAAAGAACAGAGATCTGCTGGCTTGTGCACAATAGTATTGAAGGGAACTGTAAGACATAATCATTTCCCACCAAGAACAATATGTTTAAATCTGGCCCAGACACCTATGAATATTTAAAATCAGAGTTTTTAGCAGTCCCAGTTTTGTGCCCTAAAAAGACATTATTTAACTTTTAGGAGAGTAACAACTAAACCCAAATGTCAGGTTTTCAGGATAATCATATATGCCAATTGATTGTTCCTTTCATGCGATATCCCCCACTACTACCCTCTTCAGATCAGTAATTTGAAAAATAAAATAATTTATATGAAGCAGTGAGAAAATATTGAGAAGGGAAAGAGCATTGGAGAAGCAAAAGTAATATTGAAATAAATAGCCACAACTATGTAAATGGGTGTGCCTTTGGCTTGGAAACAAGCTTTACGAGTCTATGCCATTTCTCAGCGAAGGAGCCAGAAGGCAGTAGGGCCAGAAAGACCTTTCTGCATTACAGGGTAACTGATTGCACAACGTTTCTTGCCTCAAAATGGGGTTTTAGAGAATTACAGTTACCTGAAAAATCTTTCCATTCCCAAATTTAGCATTTCCATCACATGATCAAAATCACAGTAGCCAAGGCCCTCACGGCCTGTGTTACTGCAGAGAGGGAGTCATTGACAGGGGCTGACTTTGTTTGGACACTGTGCACAGGGACTGGATGCTAGGTAAAATGGGAAAGTTGTGGTGAATGAGAAGAGAGGCTAGCTCTCATAGCAGTTACAGACAGCTAAAAGAGACTGGTAAGAAAATAAACATAATATAGGATAAAGAAAGACATAAATAAAAAATGAAGCAGCAGAAATTACTTGATGGAATATAAAATAATTAGTTTTTACTAGATGATTAAAGATTTCTTGGACAGGACACATTTGAGCAAGATCTTCAAGAATACCATGTATATTTTTTTTCCATTTTCTTTAGTGGCTCCTCCCCCATCCAACTGCCCAGTGCAATATTCTTTTCTGGGATACATCACAACATGAGGGGGATAATAGACTCCCATTTCAGGAACAACTATTGGCTTGCAGTGGGGTGGAGTAATTTATACTTGCCCAACTTCTAATAGTGACAAATACAAATCACAGCCAAAACATATCAATTACTTAGAGACAGAGGCAGCAGCAAAAGCATAACCAGAAGGAATAAATTTGCTTTTTATTTAAGGGAAACTCTAATACCTAGGTCTTTCTAGCCTTCTTCCCATGGGACTCTTGGCATTAAGTTTTACTCAGTCATTAAGAAGGCAATAACAGGGGCACTGGGATGGCTCAGTCAATTAAGCATCCGACTTCAGTTCAGGTTCTGATCTCATGGTTTGTGAGTTCGAGCCGCGCATTGGGCTTTGTGCTGACAGCTCAGAGCCTGGAGCCTGCTTCAGATTCTGTGTCTCTCTCACTCTCTGCTCCTCCCCTGCTCATGCTCTGTCTCTCTCTCAAAAATAAATAAATGTTAAAAAAAAAGGAAAAAAACAGAGCAAGTGGGTTATTTTATTAAATTTATTCTGAAATATCTTTTAAAGAAAAATTGAACTGTTCAGGTGATATCAGTGTAATCTGTTGCATAGAAAATTTACTGGGAGGGACTAGATGCAAAATACTAAATCTATGTTCCAGACACTATGCTAAGTGATATATGCATTTTACTTCATTTCGGCAAATTATAAAGTAGATTTTAATATTTTCATTTTATAGAAGGAGAAACTGATACTTAGGCAAGTGGTACAGTAGGAATTCAGATTTAGGCCTGATTGTATAGGCTGAGCCACACTCTATCCTTGATATACGAGTATTGTCTTTGAATTAATCTCAAGTAATAAACTAGAGTTTTGAGTGAGCAACTTCCCACCCTCTAACATTTAGTTCATATTACTTATTAAATATACTTCAATATTTTTTATTTATTTATTTTAGGTCCAAATAATTTGATTGATGCTCTTCAGTCATGTATCGTTTAGCTTTACTTTTGTTCTCAAGAACTATTCCAAAATACAGTCATGTCATATTTAACTAAAATTTTTTTAAATGTATTTACTTATAAAGATTATTGGTTCCATCAAAACTGCACAAAATTCTCTTTGAATTATAATTCAAGATTCACTTTTCATTAAAAATACTCCTGGTCTCTAAGACAATGGAGCACATAGAGTTTGCACACATCTAGATAAAAGCTCTATCACCTTAACGTCAAATTCCACAATGTGCTCAGAGTCTTTTCTTCCTCTGTTAGCATCTTTGCCATTTGGTGATGGATATCTGTTCCTTCACTTGCTTTCTTTTCAAACTTCATTCCAGTGTTCTAATAAATCACAGATTTTTTTTCCTAGCAAGTTATATCTCCTTTTATAATGGTGAACATGACTTACATAGTACACAGAGTACTGAAATATTCTGAACAAATGGAGTTGGGTCATTTTGATTCCAAATATTTGCCCAGGCGATAGTTTACCATTTGGAATCAACCTGAAAACCAATGAAAGCATGACGAGCCATCTGCTCATTCTTTCTTTCTCAGTCTCAAAAATTTAAAACAATTATTTCCATTTCTATAGCACCTTTCTTTCAAAAAGTTTGGAAATTGCTATATATATTATTTCACTTATAATAATATAACCCAAGCGTTTCACTAAAGTAAAAATAGATAATCCAGGAGAAAGTAAAAACTGATTACGTATCTTATCCAATGATATCCCCCTAGTTTTCTACTATGGGGAACCACATTGCACAAGGGCATCAAGTGTCTTACTCCAGGTATAAAGCCTATGACTTTAATGATTTCCTCTCCCTGTATAGACCAAGTTCCCATGTCTTCATGAACTAAAGATGGTTGGAACTCAGAATAGTAAATACAGTTATTAGAATAACAGAATGTTAGGCATAAGAGAGAATTCTTCTCATTGTTGAGCACTGGGGAAGAAACACATATGTCCAACTCTATGGCAAATATGTGAGGTTAACACAAAAGAATCTAGATTTGGAGATCTGAAAATACAGGGCATCTGAGTCTTTCATTCTAAGTCAAGCCCAGGGAGACAGCAAATCTCTTGGAGAAATCTTTATTCAGTCACAGGTAGCTACTGCAAAGTAAAACTATCACTTCTAGTGTAACATGGCTATGCCTGTAAGGGTGAAAGGAATTACATACACACCTCAAGATGTGTTCTCATAGGCCCATGAGTGGAATGAGCAAACATTTTCAAGATCCCTATCCACCTGCCCACTACCACCCAAATGAGTGTGGAAAGGCCAAAATATGGCCACTGGTCCTCATCAGATCTCATATTTATGACAAGGAAGAGATGCAACCATAGAGGGCAGCTTAGGCAAGGGGACTAGAAGCCAGTGATAGCACGGTGGATGTCAGTGATCACACTGCATTGCTGACAGAGACCACGGCACCATGTTTGATCACCTACTGTCATATTACAGATTAAATGCAAGCACTAACCTTCCTCTGAATGAAAATGAATTTCTCTCTACCCTAGATTTACAGTGTTGACACTGGAGAGAAGGATGGGGAGAGGAAAAGTATGAATTTGAGCTTTTACTTGAAATGACTACGTGATCCATTATATACCTGAATTTATCTAAAGGTGAATGGATTATATTTTCTACCATTAGGTGGAAATGAGATTGAAAGCAACAAGAGTTAAGTCCAATTTGTGAAAAAGTACAATAAAATTTTGCTTTTGTGGATTTCAAGCTACGTATCAATCCTTCATGTAAGGCTCAAAATCTATGTAATTCAGTTTCTTCCTCTTCCCCCCCTTGAAATCTATATTACCAATAGGAGGGCATTACATATTGCCTGTAGAATGACAGGAAAAGAGGAGCCCATAACAGTAAGTTAGGGTTGATTTAACATTCTAATAACTCCTTCTTCCACTTCCATTCAATTTTTTTCTTAATCTGTAGTGATCTCGCTATCCCGAGTCAAACTCTGGTTTTCACTCAATTTCCATTCATTATTTTGAGGATAGTGCATCACAGCCCAGGGAAGATTATCTCTTAAACACAACCCAGTTCTTATGTATTCTAGTCTGTGCACTTTGCCCCATGAGACGAAATTAGTCCCTCCATAATTAAACAAAACTATATGTCAACAGTTTTAAAAAGCCAGTTTCAACAAAACAAAGCCACACAACAAGTCCCAAATCTCCATCAGTATAAAAATCATATAGAATCGTTTGTTCTCTATACTCTCCATGCTCTTACCCCCATGGAATCATTTTCTGATTACATCTTCCAGCTGTAGCCAGTTCTGAAAACACTTTAGGTATGACTTATAGAATTCTTGGTCCAATATAATGAAAGACACCTTATGTTCTAGACCCTGACTCTTTCTTCAGAATGCCACTTCCCCAACAGCCCTTTCAAATAATAGCTGTTAGTCCCTCTGTGTTCTCAGACATTGGGCTTGCAGGAGGGAGTGGTGTCCTCTTACCCCTTCACCTCTCCTTCCTTATTTTCTCTTCCTTCTCCGTGAAAACACTCAGTGTTGAATCTCAAATGATCAGGTGCGTCTACACACCAGTTCTCCTTGTTACGGTTATCAACTCATATTTTGAAGATTTTTGATCCTGGTTTATTGTCATTTTCTTTAATACCACGATTGCTTGTTGGTGATTTCAATATCCTTCTAATCTAATATGATCCCTCTGATATCCTGGCTTCTCAGTCCTTGACCTCTCCATTTCCTATGATCTTCTCTCTTTCCGTAATTATACCATGGATTTTACCATTATCTGAACTACATCCCTCCATATTCTCTATTGCCAGCATCCTGCTCTTTGACCACCACTTGCCATATTTCCTTCTCTGATCTTCTCTCTAACCTCCCTTTGGACCTGTCAGGACCTAAAATTCATCCATGATGTTTTACTTTTTCTGATCTATCTTGGATTCATTCCCCCTTCTTATCCAGCCTTAATTCTGTGACCAATAACTATAATCCCTCCTTTGCATTTATTGATGACTTCTCTGTTCCTCTGTAGCTTCATCATAGGCTAAAACAGAGCCTTGATTAAATCCAACTCTCTGCCAACTCTATGCCTGCAACTGTGCAACTGAACTTGACAAAAGAAAAGCCTTAAAACCATGATAAAGACCACTAATCTCAAGTGGGCTCTTAACGTTAACTGGAAATTGTATTTCCACATCTATTTCTCTTCCTACTAGTGGACTATTTCACACCTGAAACCTCCAATACCTCTTCCCCTGGCCTCTTTTCCTAACTGATGATTTGATTCCTACTCCTCCATATTTTGCTGAGAAAACAAAAGAAACCAGAATAGAACTTTATAAACTCCTACCACATCTACTCACCTAACTGCATCTTTGCCCATACATTCTGCCTTCTCTCCTGGTACTATGGATGCACTGTCCATGTTCTTAACTTAATTTGTGCCCTAGGTACCAACTCCTCCAGTCTGATAAAAGACTACATAGCAGCAATTATCCCCTTTTTTTCCCTGAACCATGATTTTCTCTTCACTACTAGATCTTTCTTGTCAACATAATAACTGTTTATTTTCCTACCTAAAAAATTTCTTCCTAACTAACTCTACTTCCTTCTCTAGCTACCATTTATTCCTGTCTTTCCCTTTACAGAAACTCTCTAGGTATTTTCTACTATATATCTCTCCTCTTATTTTCTATTCTGTCATTCCCTGCCATGTCATTTCATTCTCCCTTGAGCCTACTCTGTGTTGTATCCACTGACACTACTCCTTTCAGCATCACCAGTGACCTCCAGATGGCTAGATCCAATGGTAAGCCCCCAGTCCTCACCGTATTCTATCCATTAGTAGCATTTGACACATTCTATCTTCAAACATATTCTTCACTTGACTTTCAGGATAGCTCCTCAAATGTTTTGCCTTGCACCTCATTTGCCACTACTTCTAAGGCTTTTCTTATGGTTAGTTTTAGTGTCGACTTGACCTGGCTAAAGATGCACAGATAAATGTTAAAAAATTATTTCTGAGTGTGCCTGTGAGGGTGCTTTGGAGCAGATTAGCATTTGAATTGATAGACTGAATAAAAAAGAAGATAGCTCTCACCAATGTAGGTGAGCATCATACAATCTACTGAGGGCCCAAATGGAAGAAAAAGACAGAGGAAGGGCAAGTTTGCCTCTGTTTCAGAACATCCATCTTCTCCTGCCTTCAGATATCAGTGCTCCTGGTTCTCAGGCCTTGAGACTAGAAGTGGGATTTACACCATTGCCTCCTCTGATTCTCAGGCTTTCAGGTTTGGACTAGAACTACAACGCTGGATTTCCTGGGCCTCCAGCATGCAGGCAACAGATCATGAGATTTCTTAGCTTCCATAATTGGGTGTGCCAGGCCCTTATAACAATTCTCTTTCAATGTATCTTATATCTATATATAAACCCTATTGGTTCTGTTTCTCTGGAGAACCCTAATACAGCTTCTTTCTGAGCTCCTCCTCATCTCCCTAACCTCTTAGTTTTGGAGTGATAAGGACTCCATCTTCAGCCTTTTATTTTCCTATCTATGTTCACCCTCATTTCCTTGGGGCCTTGAATTTAAGTACTCTTGATATGCTGACAACTCTGAAATTTCTCTCTGAATTCTAGATTCACAGAAGCAACTGCCTATGTGGTATTTCCTTTAATGTGCAATAGGCTTATCATATTTAATATGTCTAAATATTAAGCTCCTAATCTCCCCAAACCCAACCCAACCTCCTCCATCTCATTTTTGCTCTGTTCAATTAATAAGAATGCCATCCTTCCAGAGGCTCTGATAAGAAACCTTGTATTCCTCCTTGAATCCCTTCTATTACTCCCACCCCATCGAAATACGATGCTATGTAAGGCCTTTCCCTCTCTCCGCCCATATACTCTTTACTCACAAGACCCATGACTATTTCTTTCACCTCCTCAGGTCTTTACTTAAATACCATTCTATGTGAGGCCCTCCCTGACCTTCCTATTTAAAATTCCAACCCTCTACTCCCAAAACTTACCATTTATTTTTCTGCATTATTGTACTCTATAAAATATATTACCATTTTAATATACATACTACTTATATGTTTTGTTTATGGTTTATCTCCTCTGTCCCTCACTCCTATATTATACACTTCATAAAGACAGAGTATTCTTTTTATTTACTTACTGCTCTATCCCCAGTACCTAAAATAGCATGGAACATGGTAGGCATTCACTAATATTAATAGAATGACTGACCAAAACAGCTATCCTTAATGCTTTACTGGACAAACACTGTCACCCTATCAACCTTTCAAGTAACTATTTTGAATTTTGCACCCCCACCAACTGCCCTGAGTATCAGAAGATGGCAGTATTCCCATCTACTGCCTTAGTGGCAGGAGTCTATTCCTTCCCTTCTGAGTACAAAGGAATTTTCAGAGGGAAAGCCTAGTACTGTATTCTTGTATGAAAGAAAGCTGTGGTTTTGATGTGTTAAGGTCTGAGTGTGATTACTGCACACTCAGGTTGGTGAGTACAAATCTCCTTTCCTGCAACATAGCATTTACAAACCAGCAACATCTTATTTTTAATATGAATCATTTCCCACAACATATACGTTCCTCACAGCATACTCTTTCTTCTGCATACCATATTCATGAGTTTATGCTTGACTTCACCTCACCACAGTCACCTTTTCTAAAATCAGGGCCCAACCAGAAAAGCAGAAACCACTCCAAGTATGTAAAACAAACACAGAGAATTGGTTCCAAAGCTACACAGGGGACAGGGAACATGCTATAAAGTCATTCAGTACAGAGGGAAGAAACCCAGAAATGATCAAAAACAGGAGGCCCTTATAATCCCGAGTTTGAAGGGACAAGAGAAGAGTGTTGTCACTGTAGCCCTGGGAAGGGGGTCACCCAGGGTAAGCTGGGGCCAAGATGGGTCATTGCAAGGTTTGCTGGAGACACAGAGGAGAAGCAGCTAATACTGGAAATCCTACCATAGGCAGAGAAGTGCTTGTCCCTTCTTCCCACCAACCTCCAGTCTTCCGTCAGTACCTTCCTTGACCAAACCCAAACATAAGTGTGTGCCTCTGGACATAGCACAGGAGTTGAAAACATAGCCTATGAGGATTAGTCAACCTTCCCCCATCACTGCCTTCCCACTCTTTGTGCTATAGAGCAGAGCAAGGAAAAAGCAGAGAAACAAATCTGAGGACAAGCAGTTCCATGAACAGGCACACAAGATGGGCTTCTGTTCATTTTGAGCTGTCAGAATTTGGGGACACCAATTTCCCCAAGAGATCTGACGATGCATATGGGGGTCTTCGGGATATGAACTACAGCCAAGCTTGCTTACTTCTAACAGTCTGGAAAGAGGTGGGGGGCTTTTATCAGAGAGGGAGCTGGCAGGGGCAGAGTGAGAAGGATGAGTAGGAAGGGAAGAGTCTCCCATGTTCTAAGGCAGTTTCAGTCCCACAGGGGCAATCTCCTTTGTCTCTAAGGGGAATATGAAATGAGAAAGAGGTCTAGTCTGGAACGTGGACACCAGTTTCCCATTCCATCACAGGGTTCATAGCTGTTTGCAAACTTCCTTCCCATGACCGGGGCTCTGTTTTTCATGAATCCATAAACCCTCAAAAGGGCACAGTTCTAAAAGATTATATTTTAAAGGCTATAATTACACTCGGCCCCAAATTAGGTAGTACACATAACAAAGGATACTCTTTCCAAGAAGCTAGATAGAAGAAAGGAAGTGCACACCAAGCAGAATCACATAATTTGCTGGGGGAAACTATTTAAATTTTTTAAATTTAAATACAAGCAATAGAATGTAGGTCTATGCTATTCTTCCCAGTAACAGATTACTACACAGCTACTTTCCATTCAGTTAAGAGTCAATGTTGATGAAGCAAAGCTTCTGATGTTTGACAATAGAGCACATCCCCAACCCAGCAGTTGTCATGAACCAGGGGCAAGAAGATGAGTGCTGGGTGAGAGAAACCAAATCCAATTCATATCCCAGTTTTTCCTCTTAATATATGGATATCCTTGGGGATGCTGTCTAATCAAAGTATATTTCTTCATTAGTAATAAGGATTATAATTTTTATTTACTGAATGTTTCCTATTTGCCAAGTACCTAAGTACTTTATATGCATTAACTAATTTAATCGCCAGAAACCTATTATTGGCTTCACTTTACAGAAATAGAAAAAGGTTAAATAATTGCACAAGCTCACATAGCTAAAAAGGAGCAGAACTAATGTAGTTTTTAACATGTTGTATACCACAAAAGGTGTCTCACCTAAGCGTTTGCCATTCCAATTATAGCCATGGTAGATTTGTGTATTGATAGGGCAATTTTTCCGGAAGATGGCAGTACAGTGTTTTATTCTAACAAAATCAGTACATTATGACAGTTTTGACAGATGGAAGGAAAGCATTTTTTAAAAAGTGCACCTTTTTCAAGTCTGCACAAATTTGCCATATGGGCAGCCAGCAAAGGCATTGAGTAGAACCAAGATACAGATCTGGGCAGTCAGGCTCCAGGGAAATGCTATAAGTATGTTAGAAAGATGTGTGACTTCAAGTTAAATTGTGAAAACAAAATAAGGTACCATATGTAAAGCATAAACATTTGTTGTTGCCACATATTTTTCAGGGAAGAAGAAACTATCTCTGTAGTAACACAGAACTGTAGCGCTCCTTTATTTCTAGTATTTTACCAGAACTCACAGAACTTCATTTTTACAGCCTGGGCACTCCATTTGTTATGGAAGAGTGGTGATTTCTTACCCTTATATCAGATCTTGCCAGCTCCCCAAAAAAGGCCTAACATTCACTTACTTTGATAATAAACTTAACAGTCTCCATAGATGTCTCTTGAAATAACATTCCCCTCATTCCCCTTTGGTATAATTCTTCCCTCATTCCTCTTTTTCTTTCTAATAGTTCTGGAGAAACTTGGGGAAAAGTTCAGAGCTGGGCTTTGTCCCTGTCTTATTCAAATGTGTGTGTGTGTGTGTATGTGTGTTTCAGTTATTAAATTGTCCACATACTTTTTCCTCTTGACATTTTCTGAAGTATCCAATCACATCATTTTCACCTGCACTGACCCTGGCAAAATCATTACTGACACATAAGGAGCTGCGCAGGGAAGCTAGATGTCTTCTCATCAGGTGGCTAAGCTTCCAGAGTAGAATCCTCAGTTCTTCTGGACAGACACCCTTTTGTTACTTTTGCAAAACTTATTGTTCACTCTGACCAGGAAAATACACACTAGTTTGCTTAATTAGTTGGCAAAATAAAATGTGTTGACAAAGTGTTGATGACAGGAGGTTCACTACTTGTACTATATAAAACAATCTGGCAGGCCTGCTAATACATCCTAATGATAGTGACAATTCTTATAATAAGTAGGATGTGTTGATCACCCAACAACAGAGAAAATTTTCTAGGTATTTCCCTTTTTTCTCTCTCGTGCAAAGACAGAGCTATTATTGACGCTTTCTGAATTCCCAGGGGGAGGCAGGAGGAGGTGAAGCAAGACAATGTTAGTAAGACCAATACTTGCCTGGTGAGAGCCAGGGCCTCTTACAGTTTAGAACTACACAGGCCATTTTATGTTGAATAGCTCTTCAGGGAAGAGCAAGTGAGGTGATGAATGACTTAGAAAGAATTTACCAAGAAGTGAGATAGAAAAAAAAGTACTAAACAGTTTAAATACTACATTTTAAACAAAAGACCCATGGGGTAACAGTGGGAAGTTGTAAATTCCTGATAGTGGCTGGTTTCTTAGACACTTCAAATTCTAAACAAAGGTTGTAATCTACATATCAGTCCCCTAATCTTTTCTCTGTATGCTGCATATTTTTTTCTCATTTCCCTCATGCTGAAAGTTAAGTTTTAAACAAATGTTATAAAGGAACTAAACAACAAAAAATGTGTATATACATAGCAATACTGTGCTAATACTTCCTAAGCACAGATTATGGGCCAGGAATGGGGCTAAGAGCTAGGAATTCATCAAAGAACCAGATGGATCCCAGCTTTCATTGTGTATATTCTAGTGAGGGTTATAGAAAACAACGGAAAAAAATAACAGGGTTTTAAATGGCACTCTCACCATCTTGGAGTTTTAACTGAGGTCCTAAGACTGAGAATAGTAGGTGTAATATACTCCAAATTCTAAATTGAAGTGTTAGATCTTTGAGGTTTCCTGTGTAAGAGGATTGGATAGAATTGGTTCTGCCATATATTGCCAACACTCACCTCCTGGCTATAAAGAGCAAAAAAGAATAGAGGCCTGAAATTAAAGAATGATGGACAGGATGTTGTTAGCAAGCAGCTCAGGGTATAAGCGAGCAGATTATTTCATCCTCAGAAAATTTAATCCTCAGAAAGCAGAAGTCTGGGAGACATAGGGTCTGTTATCTAACAACTCATGGCTGAAAGCATCCAGCCAACCTTGAGTAACCTTTGGTAGCAGGTTTCATTGAAAAGCATTTGTCTACCTCTTCAAATTCATATGTTGAAACCTAATCCACAATGTGATGGTATTTGGAGGCAGAGCCCTTGGGAAATGATTAGGTCAGGAGGGTAGAGCCCTCATGAATGGTATTAATGCACTTATAAAAGAGCTCCCAGAGAGCTCCCTTGCCCCTTCCATCATGTGGGATTATACTGAGTAGGTGGCCATCAATAAGAAAGAGGGCTCTCGCCAGACACCAAATCAGCCAGCACCATGATCTTGGACTTCTCAGCTTCCAAATCTGAAAATAAATGTTTGGTGTTTATAAGCCACCCAATTTATGATAGTCTTGTTATATAAGACTGAATGGACTGAGACCATCTTGTATACCCTTACTTTGGAAATACAAAGCTGATTTATTGTCCCAGCTCCAGATATAGCCTCTGCAAAAGGGATCTGTATATCATGTTATCTCAAAAAGGAACTGCTCAAATGAGTGAGGCAACCCCAAAATGGTTGTCTGGGGGAGTAAGCCAAAAGAAGCCAGGAGTCTAATCAACCAGTATCTAAGGTATTAACTGTGTGAGAAAACTACAAATGGGGAGTCCCCAACTTGAGAAAGAATCAGTAGTCAGGCCTACAACACAGAAGGCCTGAGGCCAGGTTACAATGACTCAAGTGAATTAAGTCTTTTTATATCTCACCTAGCTAGCCCTTGTTCCAATTCTGAAGGCTCAGAGAGCCTACACAGTTGGGTGGGAAGAGGAAGGGAATGCAAGCTAAGGGGAATAGTAAAGAAGCTGATTTTGCCCTCTTTGTCCAGTGCAGTCTTTCCAGCCCGAGGCAGGCCCAAGCTGGGAGAGCTAAAAAGGTTCAAATAGTATAAGTCAAAGAAACTAAAGTGTAGATGCTTCACTGGATTGAAATTTTAATATTTGAGAGGAATAGAAGAGGCTATGGGATTATCCATTGTGGAGGATAATGAGTCAAGGGATCAATGTTAATAGAAAGTTGTTCTCTGCTTACATATACCAAATCCGGCTCATTCAATAGTCAGGGTTTTAGAGAACAAATAACTTTGCAGATTGTGATCAGTGCTGTCAATGAGCTAAGCAGGTCAGGAGAGGCCTCTCTCAGGAAGTGTCTTTAAATCTGAGGCCTGAGTGATGAGAAGGAGCCAACCAAACAAGGAGATCTGGAAGAGCATTCTCACCAGAGAAAATAAGAATGAAGGCCATGAGGGAGCTTTGATAATCTAGGCATGGACCAAAGGACAGCATCAAAAACATCAGAGAGAAGAGGCCTCTGATAGGGCTGGCACTCGAGACAGATGCCTAATTCTGAAGTGCCTTTTAGATCTTAGTCTTGAATTTGAAATTAATTATAAAGGCAAAAAGAAGCCATTAAAGGATTTGAAGGTGATCATATTTGTATTAAACACACAACAACAAAGAAAGAAAACAACTCTGGCTTCTGTGAGGACAATGTATGCTGGTGAGTCAAATTTGACATAGGGGCACCTGTTGGAAGCATTTTATCAGTTTAGTTATGACATTATGGCACCTTGACCTAGGTATAAGTGGAGTTGGAAAGAAGTGGGTAGATTTCAGATATAAGCTGTAAGTAGAACTTAGGCCATGCATTGAGGGAGTCAATTAATCTTTAGTAGCTGCTATTGGTGCCCTGTGATTATCTACTTTATTGATAGATATAGCCATTCCCAAGCTGCCATGAGTGTTAGCCACTAACCACTCACAGCTACCAACTTCTCCGGAGAATTTTCACAAGTTAAACAGTAGCTGCAGTACTCAGAAAGTTATGTCCTCCAACCTCCTATTTGTGGGGATCCAGAAACCTGGCATGTGGTTATAAAAAACCAGCCTCCTTGCCTCAAGGTGCAAACAACTTAGTGTGCAATTTGCACTCCAGAGCTTCCCTGTGGGATCATGCTGAAGCTACTCTCACTGAGCTCTTTTCCCTAGCCCTCTCCTGTTTTCCTCCCCTTTTTCTGAGGGCACTCACTAAATAAGTCACTTGAATATCACTAAATCAATACCAATATAATAAATCACCTGAGAATGCCTGTCTGAGGCTCTGCTTCTAGGTAACCCAACCTAAGGGAGGATTTAATTTGGAACATGTTACTTTTGATATGAATTTGAGGCATCTCAGTGGTAATGCTAAGTGGGCAGGTTGATACATGACTCAACCTTGGAAAGATGGAGTATTTCGACATCAGTAGCACATGAATGGTATTAATTGCCAGAGCAATGGATGAAATCTCCCAACAGGTATAATTATATAAGAGAGGCTAGGATTGAGCCCTGAGATCAACAGCATTTAGAGGTAGAAGATGAAGATCCTGCAAAAGGGAAAGTATGATATTTTGGAATCTAAAGAAACCGTAACTTTATAATAGGGCTCTAATATGGTTCAACAATATAATATAATATAATGGAAAGTATTAGACTCCCTAGTGACCATTGACTGTCTCCTTTGCTATACAACATGGAGAAAATTCCAGAAATGCAATTTTCTGTTACAGAATCTTTTAATCATTGGTACCTGCAAACTGATGCTTTTAGAATCTTCATAATGCTAGGTAAGGTTATTTCATGTTAACTGCACAATTAACTCATGTCATCAATGAACCTTTTTTCATTTGAATTAAGTCCCAAGTCCCTATAAAATTAGAATTTTCCTCATTTGCTGAAGTCTTCCAATTACTTTCTAAGTTGAATTAGTAGTGCACTAAACTTTTATTTCCAGAGAAATGAGTTCAAGTAGAGGTCATCCATGCAAATGAGTTGAGTGATCTCAAACTAGCATTTTAGTGTGTCAGAAAGTTCTATCTATATTGGTATATTTTTAAAGGCAAATGAAAGATAAGAATATGGTTTTTGTGTATTTATTTAAAGAGAAATTTCTGAAAATGACAGTATTTTCATCTATATCTTCAGCAGCCATCAAGTAACTTATCAGGGAGCAAAGTTTATGGCAGGTCAGAGAATCACAAGATGAAGAGACAACAAGCCAAAGAGGTAGGTCTAGTAACAAAGATGTTCTGAGGTAAAGATGTCATGGACAATTAATCTATAAATAATTAAATTTTATACTAAGTTATAAGGTAATGAATTATTATTATGAAAAAGCTCAAAGCTCTCAATTCTCATTTAATCTTTACTGCAATACTTTGAGCTACGTAGTATATTCTTCAACTTAATGATGGTCTAAATAGTCAAAAATGCTAAGCAAATTGTTTAAGGAAGCAAAGCCAGTAAATGGTAGATTAAGACTCAAATCTAGGTCCCTCTGATTCAAAGGTTCATACTTCTTCTCCCATACCAAGATCAATCACGATCATCAGATGTTCCGAGTCTCTTCAGTGTTGCAACAGAAATCAACTCCAGAAGATAACATTCAGTGGAAAAGTGAATTCTGGATGCCTAGTCTTTGACTCTCTGGGACACCTCAGAGGAACACCTCCCAGTGGGTCATCATTCATTGGCCCCTGTACTTCTTTTTGTCCCTATAATGTAAAGATGGACCTTCTCTTTGTCTTTAAGCGTGGTTTACTGAGACATATATTTTTCCAAGGAATTTACAAAAGGTGCTGGGGATATGGGTAGGGAATGATACCAAGTGAAGGTATTAAGGATATAACTTTATTTATGTCTATTTGTATCCCTGTTTTGCACAAAGCTGAAGCAGATTTGGACAAAAGGGAATGGAATTCTGACCTCCAAAGCTCTATATCCAGAAATATAACAGGTTGTCTGAAGAGCAGAAACTGTGTTTAAACATGAAATTGCAGAAAAGAAAACAGGACTCTTTGAGAGTAGGGAAGCTGAATATCTGCATTAGCTTCCCCACCAATGCTGAAATTGTTGGGAGGTATTAGTAAGCCTGGAAAAAAGTATGTTAGTTGATACCAGAATTTTATTACCAGTATCTAGTCTCATAAGCACTGAAGAGCTACAATCTTTGGAAGCATGGGTCATCTGAGGACCCAGCTATAGATAACATAGGTGATGCACCATTCTTCTGCCTTATTCAAATACAGGAACACTTGCTTCTTTTCACTACAAAGGGGCAATGATGAGGACCCCTAGACCTAGGGTGCAGGGCAAAACAGATGCCATTCTCCAATACTAGAACACTCACAAATGCTAGACGCAGTAGTGGTTTTCCCAAGTAACTAAAATGGAGGCCAATATTTATGAAGTCCAGCTGCTAGCTCCCTGGGAATATTCCTATTAAAATTGGCCTTAAGGGACATCTGATTTCCTGTTTAACTAGCCGGTCATTAAAATGATTAATACTGATTCACTGTGTTAGTCAACTCACTGACATGTCCCCATTCCTAATTTGGGATTTATAGAAATATTTGAGCCAGGATGGTTCTAGGAAGCCTGTGCTCACTGCAGATAAGCAGGGGAAAACTTCAGAGCTAGTTAGACTTGGATATTAATATTAAAACAATCATATCTGTTCTCAGAAAAAGGATTATTTTACATGGCTGTTACAACCAATGTCCAGTAAAAGTCCCTTCACCCAAGCTTAATACAAACTAGGACAATCTTGCCTAAATTCATTCTCTACTATTTTCCTGACTAACTTCTCATGATTAACTCAACTAATCCACTAACTTTTATGCATCCATTCAGGTCCTAGTTCCTAGTTTATTTTAAGTTTTTGCCTTATCATCCCATGCTATTAAAGGAATTTATTTTCTAAAGCTAGCTCACTGTAATTTCAAAATATATTAGTGCAGTGGACTGAATTGTGGTCCCCACAAAGATAACACTTTACAGAAGGAGGAGACAAAGAGAAGAAGGCCATATGAAGACAAATATTAGAGTTATGCAGATACAAGCTAAGGAACACATGAAGCCAGTAGACACTGGAAAAGGCAAGGAAAGATTATCTTCTAGAGCCTTCAGAGAAGCCAAGAAAGCCAAGTGTTGTCAAAATCTTGATTTTTGACTTCTGGCTTCCAGAACTGTAAGACAATAAATTCTTATTATTGAAACACACCAATGACATGGCAATTTGTCACAGAGGCTACAGGAAACCAATACAACTAGTAGCAACATTGAAACTATACAATAACTATAATACAAATGTAGAATATGGAATACAAGACTCTGAGAGTATGGTTATTGAACAAGAGGTAAGGATACTGAACACCTGCTAACATTTTGGAAAAATTTTGTGCCCAGAACTATCCCCGATTTCTCTGTAACTTGAAAACTTATAGAACCATACCAGATGGGCAAGACCATCCTGATTTTACAGTTGCTGAAACTGCGGTCAAAAATGTTAAGATTTTTCCCCAAAGACCACTGCAAGAAAGTAAGAGAGTAGGGATTTGTGTCCATGTCTGTCTAATTTCAAAACCTTTGCTCTTTCTAATATATCATTCAGTCTGTTCCACATGGGGATCACTGATTTTAGGCCATCTCAAAATTATGGTAAACTGGCTCTATAGCTGCAGAGTCTAACACAAATACTGACTGCCAGAGACTTAGTGTCATTAAAGACACTGTAATTTTCATCTTTCAGTTTTAAAATATTTCTTTGGGGATCTTCATTCATTTCCTATAAAAAGGCTACAAATGAACTATTGGTGAGTCAGATTTATATCCTCCTTTGCTTCATATCTTCTGCAAGATTTTTAGAAAGCTAACATCTACTCATGAGGCTGACAGGTCACTCCTAAGTAATTATCAAAAAAAATCAACAAAAATTATATTTGTTGAATGTGAACTATGAGTATAGTTGGGTTAGACTGAACTTGGCAAAGTTTGACCTTTTGGCAAATTTGGGGGAGGGTGCCAAAAGTTTCCATGCTCTCATGGTCAGAAGAAGGTTATGTCTACATGAGAAATTATGCCCTGAAAAACCTCTTAGAATAAATTTAAGAAACAGAAAATCATATTGTAACCATCCCCTAGAAGTTATTCTTAAATTGCTAATACACTCCTAGTTCTTTCCTTGGACAAAGTGAACAAACTGCTGAGATTGTGAACATTTGTTATTGTCATAGCAGAAGGTAAACTATTTTCATAAATATGCAAATATCTCCTACTGGGCTTCTATAATATTTCCAGCAACTCTGCTGCAGCGTATGTCTATTTCAAATCTGATGATATTAAAAAAGAGAAGAAAGTGCAGAGCGTGCAGCTTGGAAATATTTCTGCCCAGGAAAGCTAGCACTTAGAGCAGGGGATAGGCGAGCAGCCTGGGATAATGAACAGTACCAAGACAACCTGCTTACTTTGATCTTCCTCCAAGCCTGGAGTCGTTGTAAAGGAATGGGCTTTGTTTCTGTAGGGGAATAAGTGAAACAAGGGTGATCTCTTCATGATCTCACTGCTTATGTACTCAGAGGTTTGTATTCTAGAGAAGAAAAGTAATACTTAGTCTAAGACAAGAGCCCCTTCCATACTGTGTTTGTCTATTTGCTTGTTGCAGTTTTGGGGACTTGCTTTTCACCATTCTTTGAGCTTAGGGAAGTCAGGGACCCTTGAGAACAGCCCCTCAGAACGTCCACATACCCTGCCATGCTGTTGAAGCAAAGGAGGCTCTCCGTAAGTGTGGATTAAGTGAACGAATGAATGAATGAATAAGAAGTAGAGATAAATATAATAATAAGAGCAAAGGGTTTGGAATTGAACAAGGCTAGGATTAAGTCCTTGCTTCTCCAGCTACTTGATCCCAGAAAGGTTCATAACATGTCTGAGCCTCAATTTTCTCATCTGAAACTCACTGAACACTGGGCCTGGCTTATATTAGGCATTTAATTCATGGCAGCTATTATTACGTTCTCAAGATGGTAAGCTCCATAGATGGCCTTAGGAGAGTAGGCCTAGCAAGGGATTTACTTTTTACACATAATAGGTATTTTGAGCCCCCATGGTATGACTGATGCTGTGCCTGGCTCTTGAGATACACAGATGAAACACTATGGTTTCTACTTTCACCACATAGTGGAGAAATATATCCTTAAAATGATAATAATAAGTATAAAATGTATTACCTATTACTATAAAAATGCTATTTTTAGTATTAAAATATGATAAATGTTTTAATAGCCATGCACAAGAATAAGTGGGAACACAGAAAAAATGTCAGAGAAGACAGGAATACAGGGAAACACGGGCACTTTTATAGGGGGGTAGTTAAACTTATTAATGATGCCTGAAATTATATAATAATAACAGGAATTTTTGGAAATGGACTGATTTGAAGGTCACAGAATATTTCAGGGATAATAACTAATCATTGCCAAGACACAGAGGCAATTACCAGTGCTCCTAGAAGGGCTGTAAAAATCTCCTTGACCCCAAATCTTTCCCCAACAGAGGGATCCCTTTCTTTTGAACACTGCCCTGTCCCCTGCAAATATCCCTGGAAAGGTAGAGCACCAAGTGTCTGAGGCTGCAGTGTGCATTGGTAGTTTAGAAACAGTTTTCAGTGGAAGAGACCAAGTCCCCGCCCCTCCAGGCAAGGCTAGATAAGCATACAGCAAGGAAAGCTAGGTTCCATTACACATTCCAATTTTTCACAAATTTGTCTAAAATAGCCCTATTGAATTTACAACATTTAGAGTAATGTATGTTTAAGGGGAATATTCATAGCTTCCTACATCATTTCCAGTCACAAAAGTTTTGGGTCTAGAGCTCTTTTAAAAGAGCTGCTGCCTTTTCTCCTCCTATATCCACATGTGGATTTGCAGGAGAGCTGGGGCAGGAGCTGGGACTTCCCAAGGCAGATCTCTGTTACTTTGCACTTCTTAAACCCAACTTCCCCTTCTGATTCTGTAAATATTCAAAAGTCTTTTTTTATGTAGAGATTTGTGAATACCTCACCCCAAAACAGAGCTTCAGGGGTTATAGAAAATTTGAGCATAAATGTTAGTGGCAAAGTATCTTAATGTGATGTGAATTGGGGCGGGAGCTCATTAACATAGCATGTCACCAATCCTTATCCAAATTGTATCTCATGGGGTCCTAGAGGGTCCCTGGAAATGTTTTCAGGTGCTGCTGTATATCTTCAGGAACAAGTACATGTCTAGGCTCCTCATCTCCATTTCAAGCAAAATGACTTGAACTTGCCTGTATTTATATTGAACTTTTAGGCAAATTTTGTTTAAAGAAACTATTTCTGCCACTTCAAAAATTTGAAAATATTGAACTAGATAAGTGATTTTCAAATGAGTAAGTATCCGAGTCACCTACAGAGACTTTTTAAAACACAGATTGCCCTGCCCTACCCCCAATTTCTGATTCAGTAAATACGGAATGGGGCTGGAAAATCTGCATTTCTAACAGTTACAGATGACACTGACACTACTGATCTGGTAATCACACTTTAAGAATGAATGGGCTAGAGAGACAAAACTGGCCTGGGAGGAAGGGACCCTAGGTTCCAGGCTTAGATATGTTACTAACTGGCAGTAAAAATTTTGAGAAAATCATTCTCCCTCTCTGAGCTTCAGGTTCTGAAATTGGTAAGGATGGGGAGGGTATACTTTTTCAGATGCTAGTGATAGAAAAAAAACTCAGATTGGTTTACTAACATAATGGAATTGATTGGTTTGTGAACTTGGAAAGTCCACATAGAGGTGTTTGGCTTTATACATTGCTGGACACAAGTTCTTAAACAATGTCATCAGGATTCTGTGCCTCTCCATGTCTGGGTCTGTCTTCGTTCTCAGGAAGGCTCTCCCTCACGATGACAAGAGAACCACTAGCAATGCCAGACATATATTCTACCAACTTAGCATCCTTAGACAGTATCTTCCTCAATAGTTTGAGCCAAAAGTATGAGGGTTGATGCTCATTTCTTGGAATAAGCCAATTTTGGGCTCTGCTGACCAGACCAAGGACATGTGCTAATTCATGGAATAATGGACAGGGTAGACACAGCTCAGGCCACAGGGATGGAAAGCAGGGGAGAGCTGATTTCATGAAGTTACACCAAGATGTTACAACCAGAAGAGCCAGGAATGGTGAGACAAAGTCAAAGGATAATTGAGAGGTGAGTAAAACAGATCAATCTTTCTCAACATCTTTTTTTAACCTATGGACCAGAAACCAAGAACCCTTTGTAAAACTTTCTTTTGAGAGTTTTACTCTTTGAAAGTCATTGAGAGGTTGTTTTTTTCCCCCTATTTTATAATATAAAATTATGTTGACTAGTTTATGTGCTTCTCAAATATCACTCCCTCTTACAGGGTTTAATTCCCTAGATGGGATCCAGTCAGGTGTTGCCAGTGAGGGAGTGAAGGTTTGGGAGTTAGCCAGGCCTCAGTTGAACACCAGCAATACCAATGACTACCTTGTCCTTCCTATTTCTGTAGATATCGATACCTATCTCCTAGGGTGATGGTGGGCACCAAATTGGGTGATGTCTGGAAAGCACCTGCCCCATTCAAGAGACTCAAAAGATAACTATTTTATTATTACTGCCAAACTTAATGGAGCCTTTTTGGTCAAAATTGTCTAGAAACCAGCTAGAAGCTTGGGGCTATTTTAGTCTATGGTCAAACAGAAACAGCCAATCAAAGTAATCAATTTGCCAGATTCAGATTTGGCTTTTTTTCCTCCAACTCTCAGCCAGTCCTGACATCTTTTTAATAAGGTTTCTGGAGCATTTCTGGGAGTTTATAAAATAAGGTAGAAAGTAGCCTGGATGAGATGAACATAAAAACTGGAAAACAAAGAGAACCTGGGATCAGTGGGAAACTTCATTTTCTTTAATTAGCATATTTAAGTGAAGTTTAGAAGCTGCTCCTTCCCTGAAACATTGCATTTTATTAAAAGCTGTTTAGAGCTCATAACCATTCTGCTGATTTTCTCAAAACACGTTCTCCTTATAGGCCGGTGCTAAACTGTGCATATGAAATGAGCTCAGCTTAATGTTGTGTTAAAAGAATTTGGTCTCCAGAGCTGTCTCTCTTCTTAATAATATGTAATCATACTCCATCTATTTAGTTTTCATTTAACTTGCCCCATGCAGGCAATGAATCCAGTTTAATTAAATGTGCCTTTAAACAGTTGAACGGCACTCATTTGCACCTAGCAAGCCTCCCTTTCATCCTATTAAGACCCCCCTCAAGATATAAAACCCAATAAAGAAACCATGTAAGACGTGTGTCTGATAATGCAAAGGAAGTCTGACATTTCCTCTGTACTTAGTGAAACCTATTGTCACAGCTGAATAGAGCCAGTGTGGGGCCTCTTGGGATGTGGGGTGGTTATTTGGATCAATTTTCAGACACAGCACATTTGGAAATGAGCTAGTGATTCTCTAGGTTAGAGTGAGCCATGCCCACAGTGAGGCCCACTGAGACAGCCTCCTATGGCTACTCTCAGAGAGTTTTTGACGAGGGCATGGCTCCTGCCTTTGGTCATATTCCCCAGGGACAATGGGTGGGTGAGGCTGCAGTTTCTCCAATTAAAAGATTTGGTAAAAGGGCAGGGAAGTTGGTTCTGAAAATTGAGAGAGGTGAGTTAGGTGCTATTTTCCAGTCAAGAATGAATACTATTAGAGAATTGTTAAAGGATCATTCTAATCAGAGTCCTTCAGTTAAAGAATAGATTCTTTTCAACCTAGTGTTCCATTGTTCATGCATGTAAACACATTATTCAGTGATTGCCAATTGCTAGCCCCTGTTACTGACCAGGGACACAACAACAAACAAAACAAAGTCCTTATTCTCTTCAAAGTTACATCCTAGTTGAGGGAGGCAGAAAATAAACCAAAACAAGGAAACAAGAACAAATAAATATATGGTGTCAGGTGGTGAGAAGAAAGAAAATAAATCATGTTAAAGAGCAGTGAGATTAAAGGGGTGGGGAGTTGCAAGGTAGTGTGGACACAGTGTTAGAGAAGACCTCTTTTATTAGACACTATTTTGTAGGACCAGATTTGACACACTCTTGTGAGCTAAGTCCAGTGCTGAGGCTTTCACATAGGATACTGGAATCAGGCTAAAATTTACAATGACACTCCACTGGTTGACTTAATCAGGTTGATTGGGTGGATGCCCCTTTCTTTATTTGTACTCTTTCTCAACAATGCCAAAGAATTCAAAAGAGGGAGGACTTTCCCCAATTAATCTCCCCAGCATTTATAAGTGCCATATTATATTGTTTTCAATGAGTTATAGTACACATAAGTCTTGCCTGTAAGCCTTGCCTGCCTAGTGAGAAGATAAACTCCTTAAGGGGAAGGGGAGGACTTAGTCCTTTAGTTATTTGTTTACCACCCAGCAGACATGCCTTTGTAATCCCGGGTAACACAAACTTCCAAGGTGTAGTATGATTTTTTTTTCATTTAACTTTTCATACTTTATGCTTTTCAGAAAAAAATGGCATGTGTATGATCCTAACAACTTGTATGGTAGAAAAGCTCTGCAATGTCTAGATATGTGGTCCTGAACAAATTCATTCATTCATTCAATAAATATAATTTCAGGGACAGGATTAATTTCCATGGAATTCATCATCTTCATCTAAAATTTAGTGACACTGATGCTTGAATGAAAATTTAAAAAATCATATGAAAACATAGGTTAAATAACTACCACAATACACATAATTGGTGTCCAAATAAAAGCCATTTATGACTATAGATTTGTGTAAGCATATGATCAGTGTAAAGGAGAGATATGAGTTATCATGCAAAAGAACAGTTACAGGCCAGATCATGATGGACATTATAACCTGACTATGATGAGGGTCGCTTCAACTGTTTTAAGCAAGGAAGTGACATAATCATACTGGACCTTTAGAGACTGTGCAGAGAACATATTAAAAGGAGACAAGTAGAAGTAGAAAGACCATGTAGGTGATTGTTGCAATTCTAGGTAGAAATGATGGTGGTTTAGGTATGACAAAGGAGATGAAGAAAAGGCAACAGACACAAGGTATGGTGTGATAGCTGAATGGACAGGACTTGGTCATGAATTAAATGTAAAATGAAGGAAACGGAAGGGACTTCCAGTTTTGTGAGTTAAGCAATGGCATCATTTTCTGAGTAACACTCAAAGTAAGTTTGGCAGTTAGTTTTTCACAAAACATGTTGAGACTTTTAGTGGAAACACAGGCCTGAAGATCAGAAGAAAATTCTGGGCAAGAGAATAAGTTTGGGACCATTAGCAATAAATGACATTTATAAAACCATGGGAGAAAATGAGATCACCTGGAGAGAAGGTGAAGCATGAGAAGAGAGGTCCGTGAAAAACTCATCTTAAGGGCTATATCAAAAACAGAATGAAAGAGATTAAGGACAAGGGATGCAGAAGGAAATCACAGAAGCCATGAGGAGTTCTTTGAGAGGAAAATAGTTACTGATTCTCTCAAAATCTGCTGTACAGCAAAAATTAGATGAGGATTTGGCAAAAGAGATCACTGAAGACCTTAATAAAAGCAAATTTAGAAGGCAAGGAGGCAAACAGGTATAGAATGAATATGAGAATAAAGGGGATACAACAAGATGAAGACATTTTTTAGGAGAGAGTTACTGAGACCTACTACGTACCAGGCACTATTCTAAATACTAAGGCTAAAGTAGTAAATTGAAAATCAAAATCAAAAACAAACACACCTTAAGGTACTTGTTATAGAAGAGAAACAGACAATAAGCATACAAATAATTAAATATGTAATATGTCTGTTGGAAAAAAATAAAGTGACATTAAAGGAGATAGGAACTACTGAGTAGGGGTGATTGCTGTTTTATATACGGAAGTCCTCTCTTATAAGGCCATGTTGGAGCACAGGCCTACAGGAAATAGAGTGTGCATCATGAGAATATCTATGGGAGCACATTCCAGGCGGAAGCAGCACACACAAAAGACCTGAGGCACCTGTGCAGGATGTTTCTGAGAAATAACAATGAAGCCAGTTTGGCTGAAGCCAGTTTGGCTGAAGTAAAGCACATAAAGTGAAAAGCGGTAGAGGTGAGGTCAGGGTGGTGAGGGGGGAGACTGGGGCAGATCATGTCAGGCTTTGAAAATTTTTTTTCAAGACAGTCTTTTTCTCTGAGATGGGAAGACTTTGTAGGATTATCAGCAGAGGCTGCTGCAGGGTAGAGGAAGCAGGAGAAGCAATCAGGTGGCTATTGTTGCTATCAGCTAATGGATGATAGCAGCTTGCACCAGGTGGTTTGGTTTACATGGTGAGAAAAGGTCACATTCTGCAATACTTTGAAGCTACAGTTAATGTAAATTGCTGCTAAATTGGATGCTAAGTACAAGTGAAACAGAGAAGTTAAGGATGTCTAGGTAGATGATTCTGGAAGTTAACTGAGAAAAGGAGTTGAAAATAGGGGGCAATGGCTGCATGGAGATGGGGATCAAGATGGTAGGTTCAAGAACATGTTTGGATGCTAATTAGAAGAAGTCACTAAGAAAGAATAGTTCAAATGTGAGAGAAAAAAACATAACTGATATAGAGAGGACCCTGGGAAGGCAAGACAAGACCTAGAGATGTGGGAGGCTGAATATCCATAAAGGATATTTCTTCTTTTAAAGCAGGAGAGAAGAAGAAGTGAATGGATTTTTATGTGGAAAACTTGATAAATTTGGTAGCAGGAAGGTGGAGTTCCGATTTCATGGTTTCTGTTTTATATTTGTGGTACAAGGCAAGGTCTTCAAAGGTCAGCGAAATTAAGTAGAGGGGAAGGTTAAGTGTTGTGAAGGGAATGGAGAATTTATGAACTATATTTTAAAGCAAATACAAGAATTTTACTAGTAGCACAGCCAAGTTAGAATGTTAAGCACTTTTGAAAGCTCAGTTGAAATTTGGGATCATAAATTTATAATCACACTATCTGCCTGGCTTTGTAATTTTTCTGCAGCAATACTCATCTGCTTGGATGCAGGCATGGATGAGACACACATGGAGATCTACCCAGGAGTGCAGTTTTGCCAGACAGGTTGAATGAGAAAAGGGAGGTGCGTGTGAGATTTGCAAGAGCATGACTGCTACAAAAATGCCACAGAACATATACTAAATAAGGACAGACTTGAAGACAAGGAGGTGTGATAGATCAAATTCGGACATGACAAAAGACTGGTGTATCAGTGACATAAATGATGTACTGTGGTGGATATATGCCTGAGTATGTCAACTGGAAAGAAGTAAAGGCTTTGGTAGAAGAAAGCAATCTATGCTTTTGTGACTTCTGAGTGGATGTATCTCTAGTGATGATACAGATATGAAAGGGATTGTGGAAATGGGTGATTGAAGTGCAATGGAAGTGAAGGTCAATTTGAAATGAAGAGATAGATAACTCAAGGAAGTAAGAGATCAATGAACTGTAGAAATCATAGATGTTGTTTTGGAAGTTTTCTGTAGTAGGGTCAAAGTTGAAGTGGACAATGAACAAGCATGTATAATATTTATTGAATGAGGGATTATGTCTCAACATTGGTAAAGGATCAATAGGATGGTATAGAAGGATTCTGTCCTCCTCAAAGAAGGATGGAATGGTCTGGAATTATTCCCAAGGAGAAAGGGAATAATAATTCTACCTCCTAGTCCTATTATGAGATAAAACCACCCTCCTCTTCAGTAGGCAACGGGAAACAAAGTTCATACAGAACAAAGAGATGGAGGAACCTCTACAAAACATGCTGAAAGTGAGGGAATTTTTCCTATTAGGGTCATGTTTTCCAGAGGATGATGGAAGGGTTAAGGAAAAGGGAGTGCCAAAAGTTAGTTAGCCTCAGTGTTGGGGAGTGGGGTGCGTGTGAAAGATCAGAATGTCATTTATGGCTTGTGATGCCGACACTGCAACATCGAAGTATGATGGTGTGATGTGATGGTATGAGCCTTCCACTGATGGAAGACAGTGACTATTAGGACTAACAGTATCTGTTAGTGGCCTAGAGGTAAGGCCTGGCATGTTATAAGGGGTCAGCTCCTCCTTGGCTTCCCAGTCTGCTGGTATTAGAAGCTTTAGTGAGTATAGTCATGGCATGCGGCAATGGGAGAGCTCGAAACACATGGTTCTTCTCTGGGGAGGGGAGGGAGTTGACTCTTGGTCATAGGGCCGGAGCTTCCTCTTCCTAGTGTATCTAGGCTGGTGTAAGTGGAAAATGAACCCCTCAGATAAAAACTGTCACTAAATCACTCTAACGTCAAGAAACTGTCAGACTAACAGCACAGAGGCCAGTGCAAGTTGTAAAGTGGCAAAAATGAGCTTCTTCTCTTTGGAAATACTTTTAGCCAGAGAGGACATATCCTAGGAGCACTCAATGGTTATGAATGTTCTGGAGACTTGTGTGTGTACAAAGTCATTTACCCTTCTCTATAGTCTGCTGCTGCTGCTGCCAAATTCCTTCTCCTTGTTAGTCAAGAGCATCTTCTTTAGGAAAACTAATGTGGAACAGAACACAGATCATAGGAAAATCTGTTCTCCTGAGAACAGTTCCATTTTGTACATCTCAGATCAAAGATCATAAGGCAAGAAAGATGAAATTTTGTTCATCACTGGGAGAGGTAGACTGATGTATGTATTCTACCCAGAGTTGCCCATTCCAGTAATTACAAGAGGGAAAGCACTGCCCCTCACTCTTTCCGCTCTGGACAGTGGAGTGCCAGCAATACGACACCCACTAAGTAGGACAGGAAACACTTATCATAAGAGCTACCCATTCTCAACATCATTTTCCAGCTACTCATAAGCTCATACTGGAACTCTATTGAATGTGTAACATTTTGAGTTAGACTTAGCAGTAGGGAAAGATGAAGAAAGAAGTGATGAGTGAACGTTTCTCCTTGCAGTCACAGACTGGAGTATCTAAGTTCTGCATTTGGAATGACCGATGTGGCAATCAGGGGAGAGAATGAACACCTCACAGAAGCATCTTTGGATTGTTCTTGGAGTTAAAGGGTAAATTGGAAAGAGGAGAATAGTTTTTGGACATATCTGTATGATTGGTAGGAGACCATGTATGCTTTCTTGGAATCCAGTTCTAGAAACTGAGTTCTACAGATTTTGAACTTACTATCTGTACTGCACACAATTTTCTAAAATTGAGTCTCAAAGAAAGAACAAGTGATCAGGAAATAGAAACAATTAAGTGAACTGAAGTGCAATTTTGACCCAAGGACCTTAAAAAGAAGAAGAAGTTACTCAAATTTTCTTTACTCTCAATAAAGAAATGAGAGAAGATAGGTGATTACTGGTCTTATCACCTCATGAAAGCCTCATTAAGATGTATTTTAGTAGACCATAAACTTAACATAAAATAGTACTATATGAAAGGTATTTTTAACTCAAAATAAATCAAAAAAGGGTCAGAAATCTTGGACTAAGCATTTTCTTAGATATTTCTCACTTATACTAGTGATTCTAGAGCCGTAGCCATGGATTTAGTATTCTAGGGTTCAAGTCCTGACTTCAACACTTACTATGTGACTTTGGACAAGTTACTTAACCTACATTTCACCATCTGTAAAATGGGAATAATGATAACGAGATCACTATGTTGATACATATATAATATGAATTAAGTGCTTGGTACATGTCTGGCACAGAGAAAGTACTTAACAAATAGTTTAAGTTAACTGTTAGTATAAGCAAAAGAAAGTGAACCTTAGTCATTGAGGGGATGTGTGAGTAGGATATAAACCAGGACAGAAGGTTATAGGGCCATATATGAATATAAATGGCCAAGATGAAATAGAAAGTCTACAATAGATGCCACTCTCATCAGAATAGCAATGAAAATATAAGGTTCCTTGCTCAAAATGAAAAACAGTTTCATTAAAAGTATTAAAATATTTTTTTACCTTCCGTCCATATATGTCTTTTGCTCACGCATATGCTCCATCATACCATAGCACTTCACTTATAAAATACCCAAAGATTAAATTATTAAGTTTTAAGACAGCAACAGTAAAACATTAAACCAAGTGTGGGGGTTTTCTGAGGCCCTGCTCTCATTGGTCCACAGTAATCACTAAACAGTTGGAAATGGGATCATTAAAGAGACTTTTCAAATATAATTGGAACAGGTCACAGTCTCAGGCATTTTTTTCTGGACAGATCATCTGGGGTATGTTTTTGGTGGGGAGGATATTTTTAGTTGAATATAGCTGGATTATCAACCCATCTCACTTATTGTGGTATGCAAAGCCTACTTATACTCTACTTATCTAGAGTATCTAGAGAAATATCCATACTAAATTATTTCGTATATTTCGCCCAAAGTAAGCTGCCAAATGCAACCTTAAAACTAGATATAGATTCTCAAGAAGCACCCCAGGTCTAAGCTGTGCCCCCAAAATTAGATGAATAGAATGAACTCATAGGATTTGCTTGCCTAAGCCATATGGAGCCCTGATTGCTAATTTGGGAACTTTATTAAATAATGGATTAGGATTCAAAGCAAATGCTCCAGGGAATGGCTAGTGATAGTTTGGTCAAATAAGACAATTAATACTTCACAGGGTTATCTATTGGGTCTGAGTGGGATTGCCACAGTTATCCCACTGCCCAACTCATAATCAGTAGGGCAAAGAAAAGAGATCTACATAGACTAAATGGCCAAGAACAGATGAAGAGCAAGCTAATAGTATAGTAATTAGGAACAAAGCCAAAGCAGGAGCCACAGATGGCCAATGTTAAAGAGAGGCAAAGACAAGTGTTGGATTCTGAAAAATGGATCGGTTGGAACAGGTTGTTTATCAGCATGTATTTTTAAACTAGGATTGGGGAAGAAGGTAATAAAAAAAGTTTAGCTCCATAGCTCAATTTGCTTAGAGATGTGATAAAATATTTGCAATGTCCCCTTTCTCTTTTCATATAATAATTAACATTGGAACTTGTTGTTTTCAAATGTGGCTGTTAAGATTTGCAAAGTAATCATTTTGGAAAGTAGAGCTTGAAAGAAAGTCTGCCTAATGCTTAAAGGAAAAACAAAGGATGCTGTCTTTGAGTTTTGATCAGGGCCAGGTGGTACCAGAAGAGACCTAACTCCAGTCTCACTTTTGCTGTTCACTCTGTGTGACCTTTGTTAGGTTTCACTTCCTCACTGGCCTTCAGGATATTTTTCTGTCAAATGGAACAACTGGACAATTTCCAAGTTTCTTCCAGGTCAAACATTTAATGATTTTTCCCTCAAAAGAACCCTGTGAGACAGTGGAAGAATAAATAACAACCAGAACTTACTCCAAAGTGAGACTGTTATCTGTAAACATGTGAAATTACCTATGCTTATATTTTATATTGCTTGCTATGTATTTCTCCATTGTAGCTTTAGTCTTCCCCATGTGCTTTCCATATATATTGGCACATGTAGTCAATTGCCATAACGATAAAAACATAATTACAGTTTTAAATATTGTAATCATCACTTAAGTTTGATGACACACTTTATTTCTTCAAATTAAAATAAAACCAGATCAACCTCCAGAGGAAGTTTAAAAGACAGTTGGCTATCCTCATCCAGTTGGATTTCCATGTCCAAAGAAAGAGAGGCTGGCTTTCTAATCAGTCTGTTGTACCTTCTGTACCCATAGTTTTTTACTACCAAAAGGTGTCACTGAAGAATTTGGCTGATGATGTCCAGCACTGCAGGTTTCCATCCACGATCTTTCAAGGGAAGAAGAGATTAAAAGTAACTCCATTTTTTGGTGCTGAATTCAACCCAAATGTACACTACTTGGTTCCTGAGGTCATCTCTCTTACCCCACTGTCATCCTTCCCTGAAGGATCAGGAAAGTTTTTTTTTGCCCTATAAAACAGAGGATTATTCCACCTCTCTTCTGGACCCGGAGGCCTTACTTGACAGACTTTCTCAAGGGTAGTTATGTGTATTGCCTCAGGGAACTCCTATACCAAGGAGGTTTGCAATATAGTTTCAGAAACCTCTTATAAAAATAAATAAGTTACATGAGGACAAATTACTCTATTAAAATTGTTTATCCTCTACACCTAATTAACAAAAACAATAATAATGGGTAATACATTCTGAGAATTTACTTGATAGTGTTGTTGTTTCTCATTTTAGGGAAGAAAAGTTAACCAAAGTGTCTAATCTATGATATTTCAGAACCAAGATTTGAACGCATTTTGCATCAAGACCTGAATTTATACCTGGAGGCACAAATAGAATGATATATTTGAGCAAGGCCCACAGTGTCTAGTATGGTTATGGCATCTGGTGAAGGAAAGAATGCAATAGAAGATAAAGAGATAATTTAGTTCATATTTCAGAAGGATCTGATGATCAGACAATGTCTGACATTATCCCATTTAAACATGAGAACAGATAACACTGTACTTTGGAGGGGCAAGGAGAGAACTTTACCATGGCACACCATTTTGAAACATCAAGACATATGGATGCCCCAGGTAAGCTGATAACTTGATGTACCTTCAAAATAATTTTATTTTAATATATATTCAACACTTAAAGGAGAGGCAGGTCACTATGTGAGGAACACTGAATAAAGGGAATCCACAGTGGAATTGCTTGGCCTTGCATGTACCTTTCTGAGTTCTGGCTCCAAGCTTGCATGTAAAATAAAAAAGAAAAGAAAACCTTTCCATCAATTTGAAAAAGAAAGAAAGAGTCTTGTATTTATGGGCATCGATCATTATTCAATCAAGTCTTTAAAGGGTTTCATTCTTCCTCCAAGGCTCTGAATAGCATCCTGAGCATTTGTCATATTTCCTGGCTCCCTAAGACTTTTCTAATACTGCCCTAAGGGAGAAGCTAGAGAATGAGCTTCTTCAGCTTCTTGCAGCTGGAATTGGCTGTGCTACCTGGGCTCCACCACTGGATGCACCTTTGCAAAACTGTGATAGAAAGTTAATAGTGGTAAAAGAAAAGACTGCAAAGAATCCACTTTTCTGGTTTTTTTGTTTTTGTTTTTGCTGTTGTGTTGCAAAGATTAATGTCAAGCATTAGGGGTCTGTGGTGGTTATAGAAAACGCAGAGCTGCTTTGCTGGTATAGAAGAAGCCTCAGTACAGGCAGCAACAATGATTACAGAAGCAATGAGGTCCTGATGCACAAGTGGCGATGGTGCAAATCATTTTGTCTACTGTGCAGGGGCCTTAGCTGTAGTTTTCTCACAGACCAGAACTGCGGTGTGGTTTTGGAGCATTTCCCTGAGCACTTAGTCTCCAGCTTGCTTTCAATGATTCTGTGATCTGCTAAATATCTTTTTAATAAATTCCTCTTCTGCCTAATCATCTTAAGCTAGCTTCTGCTGCTTGGAACTATAATTCTCATCTGGTATACTATATCCTTTCGTTTCAGATAAACTTAATTTTCTCCACCTTGCTACATATCCAATGATGTTTTCAGTCCTTAGCTGATGGTCTGGCAGCTCGTATGGATGGATGCCTCAGGCAGCTGTTGTGCCAACCTGCTATTGAATCTGGGAACTGCATATTAGAAGGAGAAACTCCAGGAGAGCATCCAGGGAGTGGTGAGAGAACATAGATCACTGTGTGGAAGAAAAATGGAGAAGACCACTAATATGAAGGTTTAATTCTGAGGTTGAAAAATATTAGGCTCCAATTCACAATTTGTCTTGGACTAGTCTTGAGTACAGCTGTAGGAACATTTAAATTGCCAGTTGCTCTCAACTTTGAGTTCCCATAGCACATAGTACTTGTCTTTATTATAACACATCACATGCTGTACTTTAATTATCAGTTCACTTGCCTATCTCTCTACCACTGGAATGAAGCCAGAACCATGACATCGCTCTGTGTGTACACCTAGTACCAACTGTTGGACTTCATGGGAGACCCAGTAAAAAGCACCTCCTCATTCCCACTCCTCAAATTATGTACACATTGATAGATAAGATAAGGGATCAATGGCAAACACTAACAAAGAATGTGCCTAAGCACTTTCCATGAACTCTTTCAATTTATAACAATCTTATGGATGTAAGTACAGGCATTCTTCCATTTTACACCTAGGGAAACTGAGAAACAGAGAGGTTAAGTAGTTTGACAAAGATCATCTAGCTTATAAATAGAAGTCTTTCTAGTGTCTACCACAAGACAGAGAGAAGTAAAAACTATCAACTTTTTCAATTACAGAGGTGATAGAGATTGTGGTTTAAGTGAAAAGCAACAGTAGGTTTCATAATACTGCTTCGTACTCTTGAATAGTCTGATAAAACTATAGGCCTCTCCAAGGAAAATCTCAAACACTAAGCTATCTCATGGCCAAGAGCAGAGAAGAATACATGTTTATGAAGGCACAGAGGGCCCAAAAAGACATCAAAGAAAGGACTGAGCATCTTAGTTCCTCTCCCTATCTCATCAGTCTGATTACTCACTCCATCTGCCTTTGAGAGGAGCAAGTAAGATGGGAGGGGAGAAGCCAAGAGGTTATACTAATGTTGCTTCCTTTGTAAATATGAACCAGAATAAAGGATGCTTTCCAATTAACATTCCTAAAACCTTGGTTCTCTTAACCCATTTGGCTTACCCTTAAATATATGGTCACAATTAGTATGGATATCTCCTTGGGGGAGGAGATTGGTAGCCCATTAAGATGGTCTTCATAAAGCTCTCCCCCAACCAATCACTGGAGGACCCTCCTGAGGTTGCTGATGACAATACATATGTCTGTTCACTGAAATAGGTCATTAACTAAACTAATTCCAAGGCCACTGTATATAACCAAAATCTGTCTGCCTATTTCCCCCAACTCTTCATTCTGTTCAAGCACACTGCCTAATATAAGTCACCAGGAAACTTTAAATTAATCCAATAATAAAAATCCCCATGCCTGAATATGAACCCCCTTCCAGGATCAAATTCCTTGGGATAAAATAAAATCCATAGATTATATTTCTTGAAAATTCAAGTTCAAATACATCAAAATTCAAAGTAATTACATAAGTGATGGGGATTAAGGAGTGTGCTTGTTGTGATTAGTGCCAGGTGCTGTATGGATGTGTTAAATCACTATAGTGTACACCTGAAACTAATATCACACTGTATGTTAACTAACTGGAATTTAAATAAAAACTTTTAAAAATAGAATAAATACTCTTTAAATAGGAGAAAAAGTCCAAAATCAGATATTTTTGAACATCGGTACGAAAATCCCAAAGAAAGTGAAGTCACTGTTGTATTCTGTTCTTAGCTGAAGATGTTTTTTCAATTCCTGAGTAGAGTTTGGCTCCTTTAGATGCTATAGCCTGTGTTGCCATTCACTAGAATACAGTTGCTTTAGACCACAGGAATTGAATTAGTTCCATATCAAGTCTGTCACATACCTCACTTTTTAAAGAGTCCAAAGATTAGTACATAAGAGATTATTCTAGTACTGCTACAAACCTAGCAACGTAGAAATGAAGGCAATTCTCAGTCCTCAAGTCCTCATCCAAGGCAAAGAAATCCAGAACTAAGGACTGCCGAAGAATACAGAAAAGATTCAATGATATTTGAAAGAAGTGATTATACGGGGAAAATTTGGTTTCAGCTCCAAAGGATATTAATTACGCTCAGCGTGTTAGGAAGACCATCACCTTGTTCAGTTGAGAGATCTATTTTAAACAAGGGTTAATTTAGGCCCCATACCTGATTTAGGGAACTCCATCTACAGGTTCTGTCTCTTATCCCAGAAAGCGCCATTTGATATACTATCTTCTGGAGTTTAGAAATTTGCAATGTATGGGGCGCCTGGGTGGCTCAGTCGGTTAAGTGCCCGACTTCAGTTCAGGTCATGATCTCACAGTTTGTGGGTTCGAGCCCCACGTCAGGCTCTGTGCTGACAATTCAGAGCCTGGAGCCTGCTTCGGATTCTGTCTCCTTCTCTCTGCCCCTCCCCTGCTCACACACTCTCTCTCTCTCTCTCTCTCTCTCTCTAAAATAAATAAACATTAAAAAAAAAAAGAAATTTGCAATGTAGCAGTCCAAACATGGGGTCTTTTTCGAGGTTATCACTCTTTTCCATTCAGTGAATTTAAACTTTCCGAATTTCAATTTCTCCTTGATCCCTGTGTCCATGATATCCCAGTCCTCTATTGGGTATGGCTCTTTCTAGAAGCAACTTTCCACACTCTCCTGGTGTCAGCCATTCTTAGCCCTATGCCTCCATGTCTGCTAAAAAAGCCCCTTGCTGTGGCAGTGATTAGGCCTATGAAAGCTGCCTCCTAGAGAAAGTTTCTCCCTTTCCTTACCTGGGTGTTAGTGTGACCAACACTGAGAAATGAACCTGTCTCTACTGCTTCTGAAACTTGTGCATGGCGGCCCTGTGCGTACCCAAATCTCTGACATGTACTGTTCAAATACAGTAAAATACAGAAATATCTTAGTAATTACCTAATCTGGAGCGAATATGAATCCAATTTGTGTGTTTTTCAGGGGGCTGGGGGTAGTGATACAGAATGTGTGAGGCAATTGGGATTGGTAGCACTATCTTTTCTACTAGAGAGATACCTGGGTCAGAGGAAAGTCAGTCATGAACTAGGACTAGAAAAAACTAGGCCTCTTACCATGAGGCTGGGAGGCAGAAGTTTGACTGAATAAGTATTGCAGTTTCACAAGGAGGAAACTAAAGACCTGCAAGTTATAGAGTCCTTTCCATAGGTCGGGCCTGCACTAGGCCTTACACAACCACAAAGACAGAGAAGCAGGTGCTGCTCTCTCTTTAGGTCTTGTGGATAAGGGAGACTCAACTGTCTTAATTCTTGCCTCCTTCATTTTTTGTTGTTTGGATGTTTTCATAGGTCTCACTTATATCAAAGGGTATAATCTTTATTAAAGTCCATATTTCTTCCAAAACAAAATCAGAGCATAGATTCAAGATCTGCTTTAGCAGGAGAAAACAAAAAGAGAATCTTCTGTAGAGAAGCTTTCCATTGGCCTCAGGAATACAGAGGTCCCTCCATATTCCTGAATATGAAATGGAATTTGGGGGAACAAATCCATTGCAACCTAACATTTTACTATTAGAATCTTACCAGTGCTCTGTACACAGATCTCGGCCATGTTAAGTAAGGTTTAGAAGTGGCAAATATTCTATACACTAATGCTTAAAATGATCTTTCAAACTTGAGTAGTTTAAGCCATACAGCCCACATCTAAGTCCAAACTTTTGGCCAAAGGACCCTGACAGAAATGGTTACATAATTTGTGGGGTCAGGTGCAAAATGGAAATGCAGGCCTTTGTTCCAAACTTAATAAGAATTTCAACATGATGCTATCAATGCATGAAACCTAGTATGGGCCCATTAAGTAGCAGAGCCCTGTGCGACTGCTCTGGCTGCATACTCATGACCCTAGCCCTGTACTGTGGTGGCCCATATGCTGTTTGTAGACCTAGCACCCCTTTGCCTGACTCCAGCCAACTTTATTATTAATGAACTCAACAGAAAACCTCACATAGGTGTGAGGAAAATTGGGTTTCACAATACTGAGTCTTTGTAAGACTGACAGTTCTAGTCACAAGTATCAAGGGGAAACTATAGACTGGCCCCTAGAACCTTTATTGTTAAGCTTAACACATGACCAAAAGCTGACCAGATAGATTCCAAAGAGAAGGAAAAGATTAAGGGACTGAGTCCTTTGAAGCTCTTCAGTAAGGAAGGTCACTGTCCCCCTGGGAAGATGCAAGTGTGTGGGGGTGGAAAGATACCAAGTGATTCCTCTTCTTATAGAAACTTAAAACTAGGGAAGGACAATTCTCACCCTAGCTCCTGAGATCCCATTGCTACCACAATGTCTGGCATGCTGTAGGTATTTAATAAATATTGTTTAAAGAAGGGATGTCCCATGACTCACACACATGTAACTCTGCTTACAACAGAATCCCAGGAACACCTCTTTACTCTTCACTAAACCATTTTATCTCCTACCAGCAGCATAGCATTAGACATGACAACATGATTCCCTTCATATGTTATGAATTCCTTTCTCTCATCATTGTGTGGATTTTCCTGTCTTGGCTTTCTAGACAGCAGCTTCTTCTAATCCCTGTTCTCAGTCAATGTGCAGGACAGTGTGCTGGACAGAGAATGAAGATGACTCAGTGTGAGACTAGGCTTTGACTCTGGTTTGCCCATGAACTCAGGACAACCAACTAACCTCTTAGCTTTAATTTTCTACTTCAAAGTAAGGGAGTTGATTCATAAGCATAGTTTTCCATTTTCACATTCCCCAGCAGTTTCTGTATCTAAAGCCCAGGATCTCCAAGGAAAAAAGAGGAACTTCTTACTTTAGATAAAAAATATATGTTTACAGCATTCTGTAGTATGCTGAATATTTAAAATAGATCCTCAGAGATCTATTTAAAATCCTACTAAAAATGTTTGCTATTAGGTAAAGGAGAGAGAGTATTTATTGTTAATAATACATAACAAAATAATTCCTCATATTCCAAAAGGTAATGGATAAATCACCACTGATAATATTTTCAGTACATAGCACATCATACTTAATAAAGGTTGAATAAAAATTAGTTTCTTAGTAATTGTTACAAAATCCCACCAATCCCCATAAACAACAAACTCTGTGTCCCAACAGCAGCCATTCATACTAGTGGAGGAGAGCTAGTACATCAAGTGGAGATGCATCAGTCCTGAGTAGTGGAAATGTGATGAAGAGAGGACCACTCTCATAGTGCTATTAGGAGTTTTCCCATGAGGTCAGAGCTGACTCAGCGAAAATTTGTGAAATAGGTGAAGTGTTTTCTTTGGAACTCTTCCCATGTCTCGAACAATTCTGCCTGGCCACTTCCCATGTGGCAGTGCTTCCTTCAAGATCAATAAACATAAGACAGTACTGTCACTAGTACAGCATGGCACATTCCAGTGTGTGATTTATAAGGGAATGGAAAGGTAAGTGGACAATATTCTTTGGACGTTGTATTTTGTATGCATGGATAATTTTGCCTGCTTGTTACCCTGTAAAATCCGGGTAGCAGAAAGTAGATGGCCTACCTCTTACATTCAAATGAAAAAGGAAATTATATAACACATTATTATGTCCATTAATGGTCTTGGATAAGACAGAAGAATATGGGTTCCCTCACGAGGGAGAAGCATAGTCCGTAAGCTTAACTGCAGAGGAATCTCTTCCATGTTTCCTCCTTCTAAACCAGAATAGATCTTAAACCTATACTCTGACATTTGAAAAATTAAAGGCAAAAGAACTCATTCATATCAAGCTAAGAAATCAATGTGGGTAATATCTGATTATTAATGTCATTTGGAGTAGAAAATAAAAGAACTTTGCTAAAAGCCTTTCTGTCTAAAGTTTCTCTTGAATTTCTTTTATTTACCTCATTGTCTTATAAAAAGAATCAATTAATTTGGATTCTGAGAAGGAGTTGGGAGTCTCCCATAATACCTGGACAGCAATTCTCCAAAAACAGATACATACTATTTCTCCCTGGGATGGTTTTGTTATTGGACTTTCCACCTACAGTAATTCCTCTTCCCTATAACAGGCCCTATTTTTTACCACAAAATAGGCCAAGAATTTCAGTAACCTTAAGACCAAACTTGTTAGACTTAATTACATTTATCATGTTCTTTTATATCAGGTTATGGGAGCAAAGCTACATCTCAGTAGCTAGACCCAAGGATTCAGGCAAATGAATGGCTATGAGTCTGTACTGTCTCTCCAATTCATCTTTCCATGCCACTAAGTACTCTACACTGCCCATCTGGTTACAGATGGTAATTCCTCTACTTTTTGTTCCACATCTCAATTTGGACACTGAGCTAATTTTTAGTGTGTCTTCACCTTTTTTTTAAAAGTAATTCCAGTTCTTATAGGTGCACAGTCTCTTTCCTCCTCCTTTCAAAATATTTTTCAGGAATCCTTCTCTACTTCCTTCCACCTTAGACTAAGATTACTCCTTACCTACTCCAGTATTCAAGGCAATGGGCAGCTCTGTATTTAAATTAATCTCATTAATTAGGCAATCTCATGCCAAGCAATGAGGCAGAAGTGGGAATTAGTTGGGTATTCTGCTGAAGTCTGGTATCTTTGGAAGGCCAGGACCTTCACTATGTCTTTTTTACCCTGGCCCCCATGCCACTGTTCCTCCCGAGGTGTCCAGCATCTTCATTCAGGCTTTCTACTTTTTCTATTCAATGACAGAGACCTGATAACATTGCGTACACTGATATGGTGTTGGCCTAATGTAGCCTTTCCATCAGGAATCTTAGCTTCAATAGAAAAATATTTAGGAAGAACTGAGAGTTATGCTTAATTAAAAAGGCATACATCACTAGTCCTTAGAATAAAGTATATGGAAAGTCACTGGGGAAGGCAACTTCTTATTTCCTCTACTTACCAAATTAAATCTGCTTGATTATTAAGATACCTAATGGTTACTTGGGCTCCATTTGCAAGGAAGCATTTAAAAAAACTAGTAGAGGGTATAGGATAAGTAGAAGTTTTGAAGAATACATTTGCCAGCCTTCTTATCTTACTTGAAGTCTTTCCCATTTCTGAGCCTTTTAAAATAGAAGCTCCAGAGTAAATTACACACAGAATTAAACAGCCTCAAGCAGAAGCACAGGCAGCTGAATTTTGGAAAGAGTTGTAAAACACTATAAAGTAGTGACAAAATCCAAAGATGAGAAATGGTTTGGAAGGTGTATTGTATTGTTGTGTTTTATTTAGAGATTCAAGAAAATTTCTCTTTGACAATTTCACTTTTTTCCCTTCCTTTTCTTCTTTTTCTTTCCCTTGCTTCCTTCTTTCTGCCTGCCTTCCTTCCTTCCTTCCCTCCCTCCCCCTCTCTTTCTCTCAGCAAAAGAGTAATGCAGCTCTGGGCTAAGAATCTGTTGGATCCTGAGTCCTAGTGGTCTTGATCAGCTAGATAGATTGGCGACTTTAGCACTACAAGAGTGGAAGTTCCTCGTCTCTGTTTCTAGCTGTCTACATGGACTGTGTTCTAGAGATGAAGAAGACCACTGTCAGGTTGGAGGGCTCACTGAAATAAATCTGATGTGCTCTATACAAGCAGAAACTGATCTCCAAGTACCAACACCAAACTTCAGACCAGAAGTCAAGAAGGAGAAGCACAAATAAGAGAGTGAGTAAATACCTATCAAGATAAAATGGACAATAGTGTAAGATACATACATAGCTATATGGCTGTTGGGTATTGAAAATGGCCTAGGAAACATTTATGTATAATTTTAACAAAGGAATGATGAAGAATGTCTTTGTGGAACTCTGTCTATCTATTGCATCACTTGGGCAACTGTCCTGGTACAAGCCTCTACCATCTTTCCATGGGCCTATACCTACTTTATCAATGTGCCCAAATCCCCTTTGCCTACCTTCCTGTGCATGCTGTCAGTAGGATGTTTGTAAAACACAAATCTGGTTGTGACGCTCTGCTGTTTAACCTCTCAAATGGCTGATTATTACATACAGGATTAAACTCAAACTCCTTAGGAAGAACTTGGCCTACAAGTATCCAAAACCAAGATTCTATCAATATGCTCATCCTCTCATATGCATATGTTATCTTAAGCCTATAGGTCTTTTCTTTAACTTTTAAATTTTAAACCAAAGACTTATAGAAAAGTTGAAAAAATAGTAAAGTCCATATATTCCGTACTCCCTCTAACATGTTACATAAAAACAGTCCATTTATCAAGTAATTCACATTGAGATAACATTAACTAAATTAGATGAATTTACTCAAGTTTTGCCAGTTTTTCACTAACATTTTTTGTTATTCCAAATCATATTTAGGATCTTCCTTTGCATTGATAATTGCTTCATAGTCTCCTGCTATCTGTAACAGTTCCTCAGTCTTTCCTTAACTTTCATGACCTTGACAATTTTAAAGAGTATTGATCAGTTGTTTTGCTGAATGTCCTTTAGTTTTAGTTTGCCTGATGTTTTCTCATGTTTGGACTGAAGTTATGTGTTTTTGGCAAGACAACATAGAAATGTTGTGATCTTAGGGGTGCCTCGGTGGCTCAGTCAGTTGAGCATCCGACTTCGGCTCAGGTCATGATCTCGTGGGCCATGGGTTCAAGCCCCGCATCAGGCTCTGTGCTGCCAGCTCAGAGACTGGAGCCTGCTTCAGATTCTATGTGTCCCTCTCTCTCTGCTCCTCCCCCATTCATGCTTTGTCTCTGTCTCTCAAAAATAAATAAAAGTTAAAAAATTAAAAAAAAAAAGAAATGTTGTGATCTTCTGAGTGCATGATATCATGGGGTTCACAATGTTGATATATCTTATTCCTGGTGATATTGACCTCTATCTATCAGAAGATGGTTTCTGCAGGACTGTTTTTTCCTGTAAAATTTCTATCATTGCCTTTGTAGTTAATATATATCTTGGCAGACACACTTTGAGACTACGTAAATCTTGTTTGTTCTAAAGCTTTTACCCACTAATTTTAGCATCCAACAGTGAATCTTGTCTACATCAATTATTATTGATACGTGATCTCTTTCTCATCTTATTTTTCCCTTTGCCTTACATATCTATCCCCACTTTTTCCTCATGATCAATTTCTACTCATCCTGAACATCTCAGTTCCAGATTGTTTCATTGTTTCTCTTCTGCAAAACCTCTCCAAACCGCCCCAGGCTGATGAAGAATTCCCTCTGCCCCTCTTCCTTAGCAACCCACACATAGTTTCACAATACACATCACTATGTTTATTGGTTGTTTTTCTTTTCCTGTGAATCACCCCACATGAACTTCTTGAGGGTAACTACACTGTCTCAGCATTTTTTCCTACCATTTTTTCTACAGTGTTGGGTCTATAATAGACATTCAGTATGTTTGGAGAATAAATGAATGAGTGAATACATCTGTTACATTCTTTCCAAAATTCATTTCCAGGCTGAATAATTTAGAGTTTTTATTGTTACAGTTAAAGAATAGTGCTCATTTCTATACATGATTCTGATTTTCTGCCAAACTTTTACCCCTTTGAGAAATTTACTTCATCATGTTCCTGGCATAAACCTTATTTAATCCTTGAAAAACAAAACTAAAATCCTGCTTGCTGCTTTTTTTTTCTACCTCCCTTGTCATATGAGGACCTATCCTCCACGGTGATTCAGTTTGTAAGTATATTTTTTCAGGGGCAGAAGAGAAGAAACTGCTCTTTTATTCTCTTCACTAAGCTGCTAGGTGTTTCCTACTCTGATCCTGATGCATAAGCTTCCTTAATCCTTGGTGATACTTTTCCTCCTGTGTGTTTACTTTATTCTGTAAATTCAAAGGAGGTTTTCTAAAACTGCCTTTATTTCCCTGAAGAAGCAAAACAAACAGTGGAAATTGACTTTTTGGCTAACAGTTCTCATTATTATTATTACATAATCAGTGGTTCAAATCATTAATGCAGGAGACCAGGCATGCATGTGGATGAAGAGCTTGCCTGGCTATATGCCCTAGACATGTCAACAGTAACTAATACAATTGTAGATGCAAAAGGAACTTGTCCTCCATTATCATTAGCAGCAGCAGCAGCATATTGTCATTGAAACCTGTACCACATTGTGTGGTCTGCACAGAACCATATATATTGTTCGTAATCAGTAACATCGCTCCTCTGAACCCCCTTATCACTTAGAATGAACCCTTAGAATACCTCATTTGGTAGTTATGTTAGACAGCATTTTAGCCATATGGAGTTGTTACCTCATCCTTCTCAATCCACTCAATCCCTCCCCACACTAGATCAGGAATTCTTTAAAGTCTGAAACTGAGGTTCATACCTTCTTTATCATTAGTGCCTAATGATATGCTGAGAACATAATAGGAGCTAGTAAGTATTTGTGGAATTAAACTGACTTTCTTGGGGCAACTGGGTGGCTCAGTCAGTTAAGCGTCCAACTTCAGCTCAGGTCATGAACTCTGTGAGTTCAAGCCCTGAGTTGGGCTCTGTGCTGACAGCTTGGAGCCTGGAGCCTGTTTCGGATTCTGTGTCTCCCTCTTTCTGCCCCTCCCCCACACGCACTATGTCTCTCTCGCTCTTTCAAAAAATAAAACATAAAAAAAATTTAAACTGTTTTTCTTCCATCTAAAACAAAAAACAAAGAAACAGATAAATTGGGGAAGGGTGTGTAGGAATTAACAATTGTAGCACCAGAACTTTTTTTCATTGATACAATGTTATTGATGAGCACATGTTAAATAGAACAAGGTTTCTAGAAGTTCTGAGAAGTTAGAGAAAGAAATCAACAACTGACATTTTAACAAAAAACATGGACTATAGAATGAAACTGGAAAATACAAAAGACTCATTTGGATTTGATTTATGTAACTCTTTTCTAATAGTGGGTGACATTCAACCAAAGAAACAGTCTAAATGTCATTCTCTTCGCCTCCAGAGCAGTATTAATTTTAAGAATCTACCTCCCCTCAATTCTCATTGACAATGTCTTAGTTCTGATCCTCATTATTTTTTTTATCAAGATAACTGCAATACCTTCAAATGGTTCTCCTGCTTCCAGATTTTTCTCCCTTCAATTCTTAAGAGATGGCTCCCCATTGATCATAAGACCAAGTTCTAATTCTTTATCATGGCATACGAGATGCTCCAATTTTGGCTATCGATGTATTTTATTCGACTTTTCTCTTACCATTCTCCTTATGCAAAGCTGTATTCTAACCACATAAAACTTCACAAATCTCCAGGAAAAGGAGTATCACATGTTTCTTGTCTTTCTACACATTTCCTCATGCTGCTTCTACAAACAAAAATTCCCATCATTTTCATCTGATCCTCCCAGGACCCAGGTTAAAATACACACACACACACACACACACACACACACACACACACTCATACTCCCCTCAGTGACTTGTTCCCTAAGTTTACAAAGCAGAATTAATCTCTCTCCATCATTTGCCATAAAAGTTGGTCTGTACCTTTATACAGCATTTGTCATATTATTTAGAATTCTTTGCTTGGAAAACGTATATTCCCTAAAGCTAACAGCTATCCATCTCTGTATCAGCAATACCTGCATAGAGATTATAGTAGGCTGTGCTGGTATAGCAAACTTTGAAATACCTGTGGCCTATCATGATGAGAGTTTAATGTTCACTCATGACAGACCAATATGACATGGAGAGGAGAGGTTTTGTTCCACATAGTTACTCAGGGATTAAGGCTCTTTATATCTTATGATACCACCATTTTCTTTTTCTTTTTTTTTTCCATACCCATCACCCCCCCATCCCTTCTCCCCCTCCCCCATCAGCCCTCAGTTTGTTCTCAGTATTCAAGAGTCTCTCATGGTTTGCCTCCCTCCCTCTCCCCAACTATTTCCCCCTCCCCCTCCCCCATGGTCCTCTGTTAAGTTTCTCCTGTTACACTTATGAGTGAAAACATATGGTATCTGTCCTTCTTTGCCTGACTTATTTCACTTAGCATGACACCCTCGAGGTCCATCCACGTTGCTACGAATGGACAGATTTCATTCTTTCTCATTGCCATGTAGTATTCCATTGTATAGATAAGCCACCTCTTCTTGATCCATTCATCAGCTGATGGACATTTAGGCTCTTTCCGTGATTTGGCTACTTGAAAGTGCTGCTATGAACCTTGGGGTACATGTGCCCCTATGCATCAGCACTCCTGTATCCCTTGAATAAATTCCTAGCAGTGCTATTGCTGGGTCATAGGGGAGTTCTGTTGTTAACTTTTTGAGGAATCTCCACACTGTTTTCCATAGCGGCTGCACCAGTTTACATTCCCACCAACAGAGTTGGAGGGTGCCCGTTTCTCCACAAATCCTCGCCAGCATCTATAGTCTCCTGATTTGTTCATTTTAGCCACTCTGACTGGCATGAGGTGTATACCACCATTTTCAACATGTGAAGTTCAAGTGTGCCACAGACATTAAGTAGAAAATGACATATGGAAGATTTTTATGGACGAGACCTAGAAGTATCATAAACAACATTAAATCGCATTGCATTGCTGTAACTTGTTCACTGACCCAAACTCATTTCAAAGGGCCTGGGAAATGTAGTTTAGCTGTGTGCCCAGAAAAAAAGAAAAGAAACGTGGATGTTGGAGAACACAGCATTCTCTGTCAACATGTGCAGTAAATAGGTGCAGAATGAGTACAGTGAAAGAACTCTTTCTAATCTGAAGCCATTGTGGTGGATTTAAAGGAACAAAGAAAATAGTTTTTGAACAAGAAGGTCCTGGTTTCAGACTACAGCAATTCAAGCCACTTACTAGCTCTGTTGTCATGACAAATATTTAAAGCTCTCTAAGCTTTAAATTCCTCATCCATAAATGAAGTTGATATAGAAACTAATTGAGGTAAGACATGAAAAGCATCTGGCACATTGAAAAAGCTATTTAATAATTATCTTTATTTCATTCAAATCATTTTTCCCTTAGAATCTGCAATGTGCTAGTACAAAGTGCTAGGTATCAAGACTAAGAAAATCTCTTAAAAGCAGTCCTTACCTTTAGGGAATTTATAGACTAGTTGTTAGGGCGTAATAATAGATATGAAAATATATCATTTAAAATACACTGTGATAGGTAGGCTTTTCATAACAGAGGATATCAAAATATCCAATAAACAAATGAAAAAGTATACACATTATTAGTTTCCAGAAAAATGCAACTTAGAACCACAATAAGAACCACATCATTCTCACCATGATGAGTAAAATTAAAAAGATGAATGATACTAAGTGTTGGCAAATATATGGAGCAACTGTAAATTTCTTACCTACCCAGGAGGGTGTAAGTTGATCCCATCACACAGAAAAAAGTCTAAACAACCACATACCCCATGATCTACCAATCTCACTCCAGATATACGGCCACAGGAATAAGTGTTGATGTCCATCATGATGGACAGGAGTGTCCATAGCACTTGTATTTATAAAAATCCTACACTGAAAAGAAACCAAATTTTCTGGGAAGAAGCCTGATGAACGGAAATGTCCTATACCTTGATATAGATGCAGATTACACAGTATATGCATCTGTCAAGACTGTTAGAACTCATACCTAAGATCTGTACATTTCAATGTATATAAAGTATGCCTTAACAATTACAATAATGATAAAGTAATGAAGTATAAAGCAGATGCTTCCAAATCAGCTACAGGAATCTCTTATACCTCAGTTTTGGTTGTTTTGAGGATGACTCCTATCTTAAGATATGCCATAGTCCCTCGCGAATCCAAAGAAATTTTATTAATAACACATTATCTCAATAATTGTTTCCACATTGTTAAAGTTATTCTTATTAAAAAGCCATCCCCGGCTTTATCTTCTAGACAATCTAGTTCTTTAATGGCCCCCTGGAACCACCATTGTGAGTTTTGCTCACTACCCTAGCCTGTATTTTCAGGCAGATCACCTAAACATACCATCCATTTTTGGTAAGAGCCCAGAACACCATTTTGAATTACATATATATTAATCTTCTTCATAAAAAGGGTACTCTTTCTCACTTTTTTAGTAAAAAAAAGAGAAAAAACACCAAGTAGAAAATATTTTGCTGCAAATCAGACTTAAAATAACAGGCAATGAAATGAATTTCCCAAGCCCTCTAAAGTACTGTCTTTTGAAAACTATATTCTATTCCCTAATTACATGGTAAAATATGAATATAGTAAAAATATTTCAAAATATAATAACATATAAAGGCAAAATTATCACCCAAACTCCTAATCCCCAAAATAACTACTTTTTTTAATCTGAGATTACCTATTGCCAATAGGTAATAGATAGATACATAGATACTCCTTTTAAAGCTATTTAGATAAAAAAGTTAGAAGATAAATATCAGCAAAAAACATAAAATTTACTCACAATTCCATCACTCAAATGAGGTAAGCATCATAAACTTGATGCTACAGAAGAGAATTGCTTGTTTCCTTAGAAGAATGGAATGTGAAGGATTTTCCTGTCTGGCTCCATCTGCAATGGAGAATTTTACTTTGATTTTGGCATTATATTGGTTTCCAATTTTAGTTTCTTTTTTCTGAGCTTTCATCTTTTGCTGTTTCTATATTTTTGTTTGCATGTATTTGCAAACATATTTTAGTGAGAACTGGGAGAGGCTATCAGGGAAAATGCTTTTTACATCAGAAATCTAACAGCTATAGGATGAGGAATCCCAATGAATTAGATACCAAGTTATATCTACTATTAAACACCATAACGGTTTCTGTAGCTTGGGTTATTAAGGAAGCTAGAGAGGATTTCTGGAAAGTAAAGCCAACGTAAAAAGACTTCTAAAGGCAAAGAAAAATATGGAGAAAATTACCCTATTGTATTACACAGTAACAGATTCTGCTGTTGGCCTCCTCACAGATTCCTGCATGAGGAAAGAAAATAGATTTGGCATACCCACACAGTCTCATTGGAATTAATCTTCCTTTCTACTTAGTGACATTTGTTTCAGATCATTAGCAACTAAGAAGGCAGTGTGTAAGCTGGCAGGATAATTGAAGTAGGGATCCTTGGTTTACTGTTTCCCACGAAAAATCAAGGTCCAAATACTCAGGGATTCTTAAATAGAAGAAAAAGAAGTAACCCATGGGAAAACTAATGTGAACTTTATCGAAAAAATATGTTATTTGATACAAAAAGAATTCTTTCACTTCCAAGAGAGGAGGTTGTTTTTTGTTTTTTAATCGAGGTTAAACTGGTACATAACATCATATTAATTTCAGGCATGTGACATAATAATTTGATATCTGTATACACTAAAAGTGATAATCACAGTGTTTCTAGTTACCATCTATCACCATACGATTGACCTCCTTAACCCTTTTTGCCCACCATCCCCCCAACCTGCTTCCCATCTGACAACCACCAATCTGTTCTCTGATTCTGAATTGTTCACTTTGTTTGTTCATTTATTTTGTTTTTTAAATTCCATACATAAGTGAAATCATGATATATCTTTCTCTCTCTTTTATTTTTTATTTTTTTGCTTAGCACAATACCCTCAAGTTCACACTGTTCAAATGACAATATTTCTTCTTTATGACTGAATAGTGTTCTATTGTATATATACTGTACTTCTTCATCAATTCATCCACAGATGAATGCTTAGGTTGCTCCCATAACTTGGCTATTGTAAATAATGCTTCAATAAATACAGGGGTACATTTATCTTTTTGACTCTGTGTTTTCATTTTCTTTGGATAAATACCCAGAAGTAGAATAGCTGGATGATATGGTAGATTGATTTTTAATTTTTTGAGGAAACACCATACTGTTTTCCACAGTGGCTGCACCAATTTATATTCCCACAACTGTTTACAAGGGTTTCCTTTTCTCCACGGTCTCTTCAACACTTGTTATCTCTTGTCTTTTTGATAATAGCAATTCTGACAGATGTGACGTGATATCCAATTGTGGTTTGAAATTGTATTTCCCGGATAATTCATGATGTTGAACATCTTTTCATGTGCCTTTTGGTCATCCACGTGTCATATTTAGAAAAATGTCTATTTAGATCCTCTGCCCATTTTTTTAACTGGGTCTTTAGTGCCGTTTTTGGTTTGGTTTTGGTTTTTTGGATTTTTGTTTTGTTTGTTTGGTTGGTTGGTTTTTGCTATTGAGTTGTTAGAGTTCTTTAGATATCAACTCCATATTGGATATATGATTTGCAAATATTTTCTCCCATTGAGTAGGTTCCTTTTCATTTTATTGATGGTTTCCTATATTGTGCCGATGCTTTTTAGTTTGATATAGTCTCATTTGTTTATTGTGCTTTATGCTTTTGTTGCCTTTCCTTTGATGTCAGATCCAAAATTTATTTCCAAGACTGATATCAAGTTGCTTACTATGTTTTCTTCTAGGAGTTTTACAGTTTCAAGTCTTAACATTCAAGTCTTTAATACATTTTGAGTTAATTTTTGTATATGGTAGTAAGACAGTGGTCTAGTTTCATTCTTTTACGTATGGCTGTCCAGTTTTACCAACACCATGAATTGAAGAGACTACTGTCTTTTTCCCATTGTATATTCTTTACTCCAATGCCATAAATTAATTTACCATATGTGAGTGGGTTTATCTATGGGCTCTCTATTCTATTTCATTGACTATTGTATCTTTGTATGCCAATGCCATACTGTTTTGATTATTAAAGCTTTGTATTGTAGTTTAAAATAAGTGAGCATGAAAATCAGGGAGTGTTTAAAATCAGGGAGATCTTCTTCTTTGTCAAGATTGCTTTGGCTAGGCTATTTGGTGTCCTTTATGGTACCATAGAAATTTTAGAATCATTTGTAAACCCTTATGATACTTGGTGAAATGGCACTGGAATTTTGATAGGGGATTACACTGAATCTGTAGATTGTGTTAGGTACTATGGACATTTGAACAATATTAATTCTTCTACTCCATGAGCATGGAATCTTTCCTTTTATTTATGTCTTCTTCACATTCTTTCATCAATGTCATAGTTTTCAGTGTACAGGTCTTTTACCTCCTTGTTTAAATTTATTCTTATGTATTTTGGGGGGGCAATTGTAAATAGCACCATTTTCTTAAGCACTCTGATATTTTATTATTATTGTGTAGAAATTCAACAAACTTTTATATATTGATTTTGTACCCTACAACTTTACTGAATTCACTTATTGCAACAGATTTTGTTGGTGGTGTCTTTAGGATTCTCTATGTCATCTGCAAATAGTGACAGTTTTACTTCTTCCTTTTGGATGGCTTTTGTTTTCTTGTCCACTTGCTATGGCTAGCACTTCCAACACTACATTGAATAACAGTGGCAGAAGTGGGCCTCTTTGTCTTATTCCCAATCAAAGAGGAAAGCTATCAGCTTTTACTGATGAGTATGTTAACTATGGCTTTGTCTTATATGGCCTTTACTATATTGAGGTACATTCCCTCCACACCCATTTTGTTCAGAGAGGTTTTTTTTATTTTATTTTTTATCATAGATACATGTTGAATTTTTTCAAATGCTTTTTCTGCATTTATTGAGATGAGTATACAATTTGTATCTCTCATTATTTTTTAAATGTTTATTTATCTGTTTTGAAAAAGATAGAGAAGGAGGGGCAGAAAGAGAGAGGGAGAGAGAGAATCTCAAGCAGGCACCACACTGTCAGCAAAAAGCCTGACACAGGGCTCAATATCATGAACTGTGAGATCATGACTTGAGCCAAAATGAAGAGCTGGATGCTTAACCCACTGAGCCACCTAGGCGCCTCTATCATTTTCTTAAGATACTGTATCTCAATGATAAATTTGCTGATGTTGAACCATCCTTGATTCCCTGGAGATAATCTCACTTGATCATGGTGTATAATCCTTTAATGTATTGTTGAATTTGGTATGCTAATATTTTATTGAAGAGTTTTGCATTTATGTTCATCAGGGGTATTATTCTTTTCTTTTCTTGGCATACTTGTCTGGTTTTGATATCAGGATAATGCTGTCCTTATAAAATGAATGTGGAAGCATTTCCTCCTCTTTAATTTTTTGGAAAGTTTGAGGATAGGTATTAACAATTCTTTGAACATTTGGTAGAATTCACCAGTGAGGGCATCTGGTCTTAAACACTTTTTTGTATAGAGGTATTTTTGTTTGTTTGTTTGTTTTCCTGATTCAATATCCTTACTAGTAATTTTTTGCTTCATATTTTCTATTTATTCATGAGTCAGTCTTAGAAGATTGTATATTTCTAGAAATTGATCCATTTCTTCCAAGTTATCCAGTTTGTTGCCATATAATTGTTCATAGTATTCTCTTATGATCCTTTATATTTCTGTGGTATTAGTTATAACTTCTCTTTCATTTCCAGCTTTATTTATTTGAGATTTGTCTCTTTTTTTCTTGGTGACTCCAGCTAACAATTGTCAATTTTGTTTATCCTTTCAAAAAATCTGCTCTTAGTTTCACTGATCTCTTCTTTTGTTTTTTTTTTTTTTTAGCCTCTATTCCTTTATTTCCACTCTGAACTTGATTATTTCCTTCTTTCTACTAACTTTGGGCTTCATTTTTTTTTTTTCTAGTTCCTTTAGATTTAAAGTTGGATTATTTAAGATTTTCCTTATTTCTTGAGGTAGGCATGTATCACTTATGAATTTCTCTATTAAGACTGATTTTGCTGCATTCCATTTACTATGAATCATTGTATTTCCATTTTCATTTGTCTCAAGATATTTTTTTATTTACTCTCTTCATTGACCCATTGGTTGTTCAGAGCATGCTGTTTATTCTTCACACATTTGTGTTTCTTCCAGTTTTCTTCTTATAATTGATTTCTACTCAGTATTCAAAAGGCAGTGATCTCATTCAGCACCTAGTTATTAGGCTGAGCCTTAGAAAAAGATCAAACATAAGTTGTTACCAACTTAAATAGATGGTTGTAGATATAGGTTGTTATATGTAAGCCTCATGGTAACCACAAACCAAAAACTTTTAGTAAATACACAAAAGATAAAAAGAAAAGTATACAGGCATACCACTAATGAAAGTCATCAAACTAACAAGAAAGAGAGCAAGAGAAGAAAGGAACAGAGACAAGATTTAAAAAAACAGTCAAAAAACAATTAACAAAATGGCAATAGGTACATATTTAAATCTAAATGGACGAAATTTAAATATAAGTGGACTAAATTCCCTAATCAAAAGACAGAGAGGGGCGCCTGGGTGGCTCAGTTGGCCTCAGTTGGTTAAGCATCCGACTTCCGGCTCAGGTCATGATCTCACGGTTTGTGAGTTTGAGCCCCGCTCAGAGTCTGGAGCCTGCTTGGGATTCTGTGTCTCCCTCTCTCTCTGCCCCTCCCCTACTCATGCTGTTTCTCTCTGTCTTAATAATAAATAAACATAAAAAATTTTTAAAAAAGAGAACTGAATAGATTTTAAAAAAGATTCATCTACATTCATATAAGAGATTCATTTTAGATCTAAAGACACACAGAGGTTGGTTGCTGCCAAATATGCCATTTTTATAGAATTATAAATGGTGGTTTTCTTGGAGAAGAGAATTAATTTAATCAAACAGGGAATTCTAACCCTCTCAATATTCTGAAGGATCCCTGCAACGTCTTGTGAAATCTGACATAGCTCATAGAAAACAGAAAAATGTTTAGAATTTCTTTTAATGTTTTATTTATTTTTGAGGAGAGAGAGAGAGAGAGAGACAGCATGAGCAGGGGAGGGTCAGAGAGAGAGGGAGACACAGAATCTGAAGACAGGCTCCAGGCTCTGAGCTAGCAGTCAGCACAGAGCCCGACGTGGGGCTCGAACCCACGAACCATGAGATCATGACCTAAGCCGAAGTCAGACGCTCAACCAACTGAGTCACCCAGGTGCCCCAGGTTTTCTGATAAGATATAAAACAGTGTGGGAATAGACATCTTCATACCTGGGGAAACAAGACTACTTTGTCATAGCGAACTGGAGAGAGTTCCCTCTCTCATATAAATCTAGTTGAACCCTGGTTAAATCTACCTCTCTACCTACTACACATCTGCTTCCTAGTAACTGAGCAGTTGAACATGGATGGAGAAAAAACACAGAACTGAACTATTGGCATTACTTCATTTTTAGGACCATTAACCTGAAATTGCCCCATTGGCAGGTTATCCTCACAATAACAGCTGATATTTCACAGTGTCAAGTTATTTTAATCCACCAAACAATCCTATGATGTAAGTACTATTATTATCCCAACTTTACAAATCAGGAAACTGAAACACTTAGTTGTTAAGTAAGGTCATAGTCATAGTGATATAGCCAAGACTGCATTAAAGACAGTCTAGCTCCAGGATCCATGCAGAGTAACCATTACACTATATTGCCTCTGTCATCTTACCACATTTTCCTAGTAAATGTTTTTCCACTGTTAGAGACCATTATTTACAGACACTCTCTTAAAAATCTACAAAAATTACTCCCCTTTTTTATTCCTTCTTTATTCCTAATTGATGACCTTGGTTTTTTATTTCCCCCAAGAAAATAAAGTTTTCAGAAGACAATTCCCTCATCTATCATCAAATCTCCCAGCATTTATAATCAGTATCTGTATACCCAAGTTTCTGATAGAGCAAGTGAAATATCCTTACTCAAATAGGGCTGCTAAAACTAGTCTGTCTGAAAGGGAACTGACTTTCATCCCTCCTGCCTACTCAGGAATTTGGCTCTTACATTTCATTTACTCTCCTTATGGTGTCATTCCTACTGATTTATGTGGTAGAGGCAGTGAAGCCCGTTTGATACTTCAATTGCTTTCCTAAATTTTCCAGTCATTAGGCAGGCCATGTGATTACTTCTGATCAAGTAAACGTACAATCATCTCACACTAAGAGAGTGAAAAATCCAATGTACACTTTTCTAGTCTTACTCTCCTGCCATAGCAATTGAAGCATATTTAAGATCATGCACATATAAAATAATGGAGCCTCAGTCAGACTGTGACCTCACGGAACTATGGGTAGCAAAGCTTCCAGCCAACCCTCCCTGAATCCATAGCATGTGTAAAAAATAAACCTTTGTTGTAGTAAACCACTGGAATTTGGGGCCTAACTTGTTATTGCAGCATAACTTAGCCATCCTGACTAATAGAGCATACAAATATGTTATTAAAAAAATCTTAACCCTACAGTCTGTTTCAGCTAGTGTCAATTTATTCTGCTTTCTTTAGAGAAAAATCACTGAATGTATTATCTACATTCAGTCTCCACTTTCTTGCTTTTAAAAAAAAATCTATAATCAGGCTTTTTTTCTCACTCTTAAAAATGTCACAAACATCTTTATCTCACTAAGTCCATCAGTCGGTTCAATGTTCTTATTATTCAATCATCATCAAGCTTTGAAATACTCCCTTCACTTTATTCTCAGTGAAATTTGTTTATTTAACAGATGACTTCTAGTCAGTTTTATTTGCCAGTTTTTCTTCTACTCTTTCCTGAATATTGTCCTGCTCCCAATCTTGGTCCTTGGCCCTGCTCTCTCTCTACTTCCTTCAGTGATCTTACAATTGTGTGCTTTTATAAAGCATCTATATGCTGAAGACACCCAATTTGTATCCCCCATCCAGACCTTTCCCTGATGCTAGACTCAACCCTAACTGAATATTAATAGTAATAGTTTAGAAGTATCTAGAACATAACATGTTCCAGTCAAGACTTTTTATTTCCACCTCAATCCCCCCCAAACATCTGTTTCTTTGCTATTTCCCTCATTGTGGCCACCCATATTCACTCACTTGCTAAACTCAATCGTGGCCTGTGTATGGATGAAGTTTGTGCTCTGTTAAAATTCAAGATGGCTCCATTCTTCTGTTATTCTTTCTCCAATCTCATGTTTATCCACATCTAATCCATCAGAAAGCTCTTTTGGGTTTTACTCGCAAAATATATCCATGTCTCATTACTTCTGCTCACTTCTTCAAACATCACACACTTCTGAAATACCATCTCCTTTGTGGCCTTTAGAAATTGACTCACAAATGGTTTCCTTGCTGCTACTCTTACCATACTACAATTTACTCTCTACACAGTCACCAGGGAGCTCTTTAAAACCACACATCAGATTATGTCACTTCCTTTACAGTACTGCTCTGCTTTTCATAACATTTAGAATAACAGCCCAGTTGCTCCCCTGACCTACACAACTTGGCCTCTGCTACCCTCCAGCCTTACCTCCTGCTTTGCTCCTTCTGACCGTCTCCGCTTCAGCTACATTGACCTCCTTGAGGTTTCTAAAACACTCTAAGCTAGTTTTTGCTTCAAAAAATTTACACCTGCTATTCCCATCCTATGTTGTCACCTCTCTATTTAACAGTTTGTTAGATCTTCACACTACTTTTTCCTACATATCTTCAGATCTCTGCTTAAATATCCTCTCCTCAGAAAAGCCAACCCTGACATCCATTCTAAAACAATCTTTCAATTTCCTACACTCTCCCTCCTTTAATTTCCTTGTAATATTTACAACACTATAAAAGCATATTTTTGTATATACTTATATATTTAACTATCATTTCTGTATTCCCTACTGTAACTTAAGTGCAGGAAATTCATCTTGTTACCAGATTTCCAGTGCTAAGAATAGAGCCAGGCATCTAGTAGATGTTCTATGCATTGCTATTGTATTAACAAATGAATTAAGTCACATATGTCTAATTTTCCATATGGTTCTTTTGGAGTTTTATCATTTTTCTTTAGATTTTAATTTCCAGAGAAAGGGAAGGATTCACTGAGGCAGAAAATCTCTCTGACATAGAGAAGATCAGGAATGATCCCTAGCTGAACAAAGGCCAATTCTACAAATAGCTGACAAATTGGTTGAGTTTTGGTCAATTCATTTTTTAAAGTCACCTCCTCAACGTGTAGGTTTTTGCAGGTACTGGATCAGCCATGCAGTCAATCCAATTCAGCCCCAAAAGTGGGAAATAGATTGAATGTTTTTAAACCTATATATTTTTACTCTCTCAACAGGGGAAGTCTATACTTTGGACAATTTTCAACACAGAGACCATAAGTTTACGAAAATCTCTGTAGTGTTAACCTTGTTGCATCCACTTTCCTGCTGCATGATTTCCTCTTCACATTCACCTACTTAGAAGGCACCTGCCCTTGTTACAAGAAAAAACTAATGTTAGAATCTCTTTTAATCTTCATGTTTCCTGAATTCATATTAACAGAAGGGAAAGAAACCAGCAATCTCATCTGTGGTTATTCCAAACACAGCCTCATCTTCATCTTCACATTTAAGCACTAAGGTTAAGAGTGAAACTCATCACAGAACAGAGAAAAGAGGCACATTTTAGCAGTTAAGCTTCAGGACAACTTGATCCGACCTAAATGCTTTGTAATCTCTCTTTAAACAAAAGCTTTAGCTTCTGTAATCCTCCTCTTTACCTATTCCTATGATGCCTCCTGAGGCTGAAGCTGCTGTTCATGTCATTTTTATAAACAGCCTAGATCTCTGCCCACAAATTGTTCTCCAAGGGTGATGGCAGCAGTGCCAACTTAGCTCAAGTGTCATGAGTCATGTTTCCCTCCCCCTTGGAGACCCCTGCCCAAGCAGAGCCCGAACATCCTCTGCTTGTATTCTTGCTCTACAGACGTCCTGTTGCTGAGCGTCCAGGCAGCCAAGGCCCTGGCTCATTAAAGCGTGGCTGAGAGAATACTGTGTCTGTCTGTACCTCCTGTTCTTGAAATTCTAAGAAAAGCCTTCCATTTGTCCTGTAAATATACAGTGTGCTGCACTGTGCCACACTGTACCCCAGGTTCCCCCTGAAGTCTGGTGTCTTTGATAGGGTCCTTTGGTGCCTGTGAAATTCTCTTTCCTCTCCTGAAGGGAAACATCAAGGAAGCTCAGACTCCAGGACTCCAGACTGATGCCCTCAGGAAGAAACAGTCTAGCCAGGATTGAAATGGCTCACGCTGGCCTAGTCATTGTGAACTTTCCACCAGGCATCTTATTTTTTTTCTTTTTTTTTTCAGGCATCTTTAATACATGCTGGTGAATGCCTACATATAGAGACAGTAAAAGCTACAATTCAAATAAAAGCCATAAAGTAAAAATAATTTCACTATGCAGAAACATCACAGAGAGCAACCAACTTCTGCTTTACCTATTATAACAGGGCCATGTGACTGTATGTATACACACACACACACACACACACACACACACACAGATGCTGCAAGGGAGCAGCTGTCCTTTTGTCTTCTTACAAACCCATGCTCTACCTATTTGTGAATGACAATCTCTAGATAAATCCTCACAGGATAAAGACCTATTTTGACTTTATCTTTGACCTAGAACTCTGGGTTCAGAGTCACTGATGAGAAAGTTGCTATCACTGGGAATGAAGAGAACTGGATTCTCAACAAGTGGCTTACTTGAAAGGAGTGTGGACTTTAGCATTAAAGAGACCTGGCTTTTCTATTTCCTAACTGTGCAGCTATGAGCAAGTACCTTAAGCACTCTGAGCCTCAGTTTCTTCATATGCACAAAGCTTCTTAGAAGGGTGATGTGTATGAAGTGGCTAGAAAAAAGCAAGACCTCAGGAAATTATAAGTAGTTTCTACTACAGGCCAACTCTTACTCATATTGTACTAGACACACCACCTCTTTGGGCCCCAGTTGTTTCCTCAAAAAATCAATTTGAGGGCTCAAAGATTCTAAAACATAGTGATTACACTAATGGAAGGAAGACTAATAATGTAAAGATTCAGGATTTTCTTGATAAAAGTTGATGAGTCTCCTTCTTCTTGGTGTTTCTGGATGGTAGATGGGCAGACGTTCTGTCTTGACATACACAGGTGTTAATAAAATGGGACAAGATGATGGTAAGTCCTTAAGGAAGGAAGTATAAAATTTCCACTCTCATCTTGACTTTGTGCTCACTCGCTCTCTCTCTCCCTTCCTCTTTCCCATTCTCTTTCTTTCCCACTCTCAAATGGAGAATGGAAAATGTGCTCAGTCTTACATTTCATGAGATTATTAATATGAACATTCTTATAAAATTATATGCAAACATTAAGTTAGTATTGCTAACTATTTAAACATTATTAGAGTGTCTCTAGTTTTTCTTGGATATAAATTATGTTTAACCCTAGACTATCCTAGAAAATAGTAATTGAAAAGAAGTTAATGTCCTTAAAGTGCTCCAAATAAAGAATACTGGATGAAGTATCACACCATCTTGCATTTGGAGAGTGTCCTAAGTCTTCTTTCCATATCCCATATTTGATTTGTATTAGACAATTTCATTTGCCATCCAGGACTGCCACTTACTTCCTACAAAGGAAAGTAATGTAGCTGGACTCAGTGTCATCATTTTTTAAATGTATGCATATACAAAGACTCTCTTGAACCTTTATTTAAAACGTAGGTAATAGACCTTGAATGGGATTAATCAGCACATAGCCATACATACACACACTGTTTTGAGTAGCTGGCATTTTCCCTTGCTTTTTTCAGGTGATCAATATATCCTTAAATAGCTTTCAAAAGACATGAACTGGTCTGTCTCAAACACTGGAGTTTTCTTTTCTTCTTATATTGATTATAGTAACTATAATAACAAGCCAATATCCACAGGGTAAAACGAATCTCTCTCATACTGGTGAACAATTGGTGAATTACACTGACCTATTTTTCTTTAATGATGTAAACTATGTTTAATCATTAAAAATGTCCTCAAATTGACTAATTACCACTTGGTTTTCAGCTTGACAGGGCTCTAGTGAGTCAAAGTGGTAATTCCACACACCAAACCTTTTGTAAATGAATTACTAAAAGACAGAACCTCCAACCTCAGAACAAATGCTACAGAGAAGATGGAGTCTTACCACTTATATCTGGTCCCTACTTGGCTCATCTTTAGCATCATTTTGATTTGTACTTCTAAATAGGTAAAATCGTTTTCTGTTGCTTTGTAACAAATTACCGCAAATATGGGAGCTTAAAACCACACACATATTTCATAATCTCACAGTTTTAGTGAGTCAGAGGTTTAAGCACCTGTTAAATGGGTCTCCTATTTAGGGTCTCACAAGTCTTCAACTGGTGTCTGCTGGATTGAGTTCTCATTTGAAGGCTTGAAATTATCCATATCCAAACCTACTGCCATTGTTGGCACAATTTACTTTCCTCGTCATTCCAGGGCTGAGGGCTCTGGATTCTTACTGGTTGGATATTGAGGCTGCCCTCAATTTTTAGAACCTGCCTGCAATTCCTCACCATGTGGACTTTTCCCAATGGCTGCTAACTTCATGTTAGCAGGGTGAGTCTCTAGGTCAGGTTTGCTACCAAATCAGTCTTAAATAACAATGTACTCACAGGAGTGACATCCTTTACTTTTGCTGTATTCTATTGGTAAGAATCAAGTCACAAGTCCCACCCACAGTCAAGGTAAGGGAATTATAAAAGAGCATGAAGACAAGGAGGCAGGAGGCACTGTGTGTGTGGGAGAGGGGAATGGCTCATCTTAGAATCTGTCTAATGCAATAGGTACAAAAGGCAAAATATTGGAAAGGGGATAAAGGAGCATTCAGGGCTACCAGTACTCTTCAAGAAGGTAAAGTTCAAGACAGAGATGGAGATGATAATGTGACCAGCCCAGAAAGACTAACACTGGGGACATTTCTAAATTCATATTTTAAAAAGATTTGCTCTAGGGGAGGTGGGTTGGGGGATGGGTGAAATCGATAAAGGGGATTAAGAGTACACTGATTGTGATGAACGTGAAGTAATGTACAGAAGTGTTGAATCGTTATATTGCACACCTGAAACTAATATAACACTGTATGTTAATAACACTTTAATAAAAAAATAATTAAAAATATAAAAATATTTGCTCCATGTTTACATAGAAAAGAAATGAAGAGCTATGAAGAAAGGAAGAGAAAAAAAGCCAAACTTGACTGAGGACAGCAGTCAAGTTTGAAAACTCACTCAGTAAAATAAATCCTTTCATGTAACTATCATTTCTTCCTTTAGAAGGTGGTCTAGTTACCATCTGCCATTTCCAGTTTTGCTGTCCACAGCCTCACCATTCCAACCTGAAGTATCCTATAACATTATTCCTTTCAGCTCAAGTAATACTCATCCTAAGACAAATTTTGGTAAATTCAATTTTCTCTAACTCTTTCCATTCCTGAGAATATATCAGAGTCTAACAGATCAATTCTGAAGTAAAAGACTGTACTTTTATGTTTTTATGCTTACATGGCAGCATTTTTAAACTTGGTAATGCCAAGAGTTAGGATGGGTAACAGCCTTTACTATTATTATGTTTTGTCAAACACTAACTGGAAAAACTTCTAATTATATAGGTTTCTCTTTCAACTGCCTGGTTTAGGTTTCTGGAAACTTTGTTAGAATTCAATTTTGGAGAATTTATCATCCTATAGAGAAATTAGGGTGGGGTGTTAACATTGTAAATGGAACTGCATAACTTCTTATAAATACTTTCCTATTCTTTCAAATAAGACAATATAGATGGAAAAACAAAGAGAATATCATTTATGATATCTTAGATTATGATATCCTAGAATACCATTTATGATATCTAGGATATCTAGATATCCTAAATTAGAAAAAAAAAGGAAGGAAGGAAGGAAGAAGGAAAAAATACATACAGTTAATTTCCACTTACAATCACTTCCTCTCAGGATTTTCTTTGGAAATTCCCACCTAGGCCAGCAGAACTCCTGAGGTAAGTCCCCTAAGGAAAAGGAGCCTCACAGTTAGTTGTCTGCCATCATCTGTGCTACCTGCCTGGCCTCTAGAGGCACTGAACTGTGACCCAGGTTTAGTGCTCATTTAATTATTTCAGTGCTTTTTCTCCTTTAGGACACCCATGAGGGGGGAAAAAAATCTCCTGGCCAGAACTTTATCTTCTTTTTTTTTTCCTGAATCCTTAGTTTCCTGTATTTCCAGGTACACCAAAAGAAGCACCTCAAACTCACTGGAACCAAAATATTCATTGTTTCCAAAAAGCTAATCAAGGAAACCTTCATGACTACATTAGACCTTCAAGTAAGGGTATCTGCGGTGGAATAACTGCTGTACACATAACACAGGCCTACCTTCCACCTTTACAACAGGACGCACTTAGGTCAGGCCATCTTGTTGCAGCCCAAGGTGGGGCCATACTCAAGTATGACTATTTGTTCTCCACTCATCTCTTGACAAGCTGTCAGTTTTACTCCTCTCTATGTATCAAATCTGGCCCAGTCTTTAGGGTTCATCTTCAGTCCCTAAGACCCCTTTCTGTTCCAATGGTCTCAACCTGGGCTGCATAATAGAATCTCCTAGAAGATTTAAATGCAAAAAAAAAAAAAAAAATCCAATGTCCAGATCCCAAGCATGCTTACTTAGTTGGTCTAAAATGGAGCATGAACACTTTTTTTTAATGTTTATTTATTTTTAAGAGAGAGAAAGTGTGTGTGTGAGCAGGGAGGAGCAGAAGGGGAGGGAGACACAGAATCCAAAGCAGGCTTCAGGCTCTGAGCTGTCAGCACAGAACCCAATGCGGGGCTTGAACTCATGAATGATGAGATCATAACCTGAGTCAAAGTCAGATGCTCAACCGAATGAGCCACCCAGGTGCCCCGAGTATGAACACTTTTAAAGAGGTCCTCAGGTGATTGTAATGTGCAGCAAGATTTGAGGACCACTTTCACATTTAATTCCATTCAGCTTGATTATCACATTTCATTTGTTTAGTTATGTTTTCCAGATTTCCATTTGTAATTGTCTCAACTTACAGTTAAAAACCCTCTTGTTCCTCCAATTGTGGATCCTCCTTTGTTCATCCAAGTCAAGAAGGCCTTTTCACTTTTAACATATAAAACTGACTCTGCTCATCTTGAGCTTGTATATAAGGAGAGAAAGTGTCACTCTGGGGCATGGGGCTGAGAACATCCTTTACTGTTTAACAGTTACTGTGTGCACAAAGAATATCAAAGCCTTACTTCCTGGCAGAAGACGAGTTAACTATGTGGTGGGATTTGAGGGATTCTCGGCAGAGCATTTGATTTAAATATGTTTTACTCTTGGTGCCACAGTGATAGAAATTCTGTTATTAGAGATTCATTTATTTGGATTAAGCTTTCACCTCTTTAGGAACTTTTCATTAGTCTCAAATAATCCTAGAAGGATTCATTAAGACCTTTGTGTGAAATAGTTCACTGGGTCACTGTTGCTTGCAACCAGAGGAGGCGTATACAATTACCACTTGTAATAGACTCCGTCTCCTTCTCTAGGCTGCGCTCTCCATTAAGGCGAAGCTGTGCCTGTATTAACTATTATACCCCCGGCACATAGCCCAGTATTATGGACAAAGCAGATTTACAGTAAATACCTGTTTAATATTTATTTATTTTTGAGAAAGAGAGAGAGAAGGACAGAGAGACAGAGCATGAGTGGGGGAGGGGCAGAAAGAGAGGGAGACACAGAATCTGAAGCAGGCTTCAGGCTCTGAGCTGTCAGCACAGAGCCCAATGCAGGGCTTGAACTCACGAACAGGGAGATCATGACCTGAGCTGAAGTCGGGCACTTAACTGACTGAGCCACCCAGGCATCTATAGTAAATACCTTTTAAATGAATGAATGATGAATAAAAGAATGAATGAACACACTTGAGCAAACTGATGGACACAATTAGTTATGAACCCTAAAAGAATATAAAGAGAAAGAAAAAAATAGAACTCTTGGAGGAAAAACATTGCCATGTCACAGTTTTCCTCGTAGTTTGAGGCTTTGCACAACCTTATCTCATAAAGTATATTAAAGACAACTCCCTGATAGTTCCATTTTGAAGCTGTTGACTTTTTTGCTGGAATTTTCTCTCCACCTTTCTTCTTAAATAATATTAATAATAAGAACAATCAGAGCTACCATTGATTGAGATTTTACTAGGAACCAGACATTATACTAATTACTTAGGTATTTTTACCCATCCTCTCAATAGCTCTGTGAGGCAGGTATTTTCATTACCAATTTACAGATGAGAAAACCTAAGCTTACAGAGGATATATAAGTTCTGACAATCAAATGGCAGATGTGGGATTTGAGCCACAATCGGTCTGATGCCATGTGGTTTCATTAGATCCTGGTGCTCCCTTTTCATTTGCTTTCCCCCACACCAACATGTACTCTTTCTCCTTCTTTCTCTTTCAAAGTCACATATGCACCTTGGGCGTGAGGACACAGTTTACCCTGTCTAAATGTATTGTGGCCTCAGAGGTTTGTTAGGAGGCTACAGGCAATATTCCAATGATAGAAATCAACACAAATTCTGGAATTGAACATGAAATGTACACAGTTTCTTGGTAGCCAATATGCAGAGGTTTTAGTGTATTTTGTTCCTCAAGGAAACAAAGTTTTTCTGCAGATTTCCTACATTAAAAGGGGACATACATTATCTAAAAGTAAACATCCTCAGCCCCTAATTCACATCGAATGCAAAAGAATCATATGACAGTCCTTACAGAGAACTCTGATAAAAGTCAGAAGCATAATACCGGAGTGTTATTTTTTGAGAGAGTGTGTGTCTATGTGTGTGCCAGCAGGGGAGAGAGGCAGAGGGAGAGAGAATCCAAAGCAGGCTCCAAGCTCAGCACAGAGCCTCACACAGGGCTTGATCCCAACAACCCTGGGGTCATGACCTGAGCTTCAATCAAGAGTTGGATACTCATCCGACTGAGCCACCTCGACACACCATCCCCCCAAGAGTATTTTAGTAACTCTAATTTAGATGGCATCACGCTCCTAAGAGTGGTCTCATATAGTAACACTTGCTGAGAAAAGGAAAAAGTGTAAGTAGACCTCTGTGAGCAAAGATTGCTTGAAAGCTCATGGAAAAAGTAGAGTATGAGGGTCTAATATATATTTTTAAATGTTTATTTATTTATTAAGAGAGAAAGAGAATGACTCCCAAGCAGGCTCTGCACTGTCAGCACAGACCCCAAGGCAGGACTCGATCTCAAGAACTGAGAGATCATGACCTGAGCCAAAATCAAGAGTAAGACAATTAACCATCTGAGGCAAACAGGCATCCTAAGAGTCTAATATTTAGAAGAGAATATAGAGTACACACATTTAAATATGATAATATCTCACCCTCACTCCATACAAATTGTAGGTCTTAAAGAAGAGCTATCTCTCAGATAAAGATTATATTCTCTATTCAGCAATGAGAGGATTAATATCCTGGAGCCCTAATTCTGTATATTTCTTAAAGTTTTACAAACCATACAAGTACTTGCTGAAGTAACATGCTCTTATGGAATAAACAAATTTTAACCAACATTTTTACATAGATGGAAAGACAAGGCCCCTCCTCATCATTGAGGCTCTAATTGGATAGAGTACCTGGAATATAGAGTAAGCATTTTATCTTAGAGAATGTTTGGGAGAGATACCCTTGAGAATGGCAAAACCTAGTCTGGAAATTTTTCATAATATATATATGCATATATGAGAGGTTAAATTTAGACGATGATGTAGAGAAAATCCAAGAAGAGACACATAGGGCTAAAAAAGGAACAGTCTCTGTGACTACTGGATTTTCTGTGCGGACTCCTAGAGAGAGCATCAGAGAGACAAGATGACTACATTTTTGATGAGGAAAGTTGGCACACAGAGGACGTTCCAAGGAAAAAGTCATCATGCAGATTGATTTCACCACAGCCAAAGTATCTCCCAGTGAGTGAGGATGAGGTGGGGACCTGTATTACTTATTCAAATGTAACATGAAAGTGTATATATCATAAAAGTTCCAGGAAGTCAGATATGGGAGAGGGAAAGAATGTGAATGGCCTTAGGAAGAGATGGCAGAAAGGAGGATTAGAGAGGATGGGCTTTAGAGGACAAAAGAAGACAAAGAGATGGATGACAGACACAAAAACAATATAACAGATTGAAGCTAATGTTTCCTGAGAAAAGCAGAAAGGACAGTCAGGCCTCAATGGATATAAGGGGAAGAATGAGGACTTCAAATGCCACTGTTGGTCCGAAGATGAAAGAGGCCACATGAGAGGATAACAGTGGTCTCCAGGAACAGAGAGTGGCCAGAAAGAAACAGGGACCTCAGTTCTACAACTTCAAGGAAGTGAATTCTATCAATGACCTAAATGGGTTTGGGAGTGGATCCTTCCCCCAACAAAGAGCGCAGCTCAGCCTTGATTTTGGCTTTATGATATCCTGGGCACAGAATCAAATAAAGCCCACCCAAACTTCTGACCTATAGAACTGTGTGCTAATAAAAGAAAGTTGTTTTAAGTAGCTTAGTTAGTAGTAATTTTTATGTAGCAGGTAGCTAATTAACACAGCAGGTGTGACAGTCACTAATGTGGCCTTCCTGATCATCTGGTTTTTCTCTCCTCCAGAATGACCCTGGTAATCCTACTCTACTCCAGGACCACATCCTAAATGTCTATGGTCAGAGCAGGCCATTTGACCAACAGTTAGTTGAAGTAGCATGTGTCACTTCAGGGATATCATATTTAATTAGGTGTGCTAGATGCTGTATGGCTCCCATCTTTATGCCACAGGGTTCTTGGAAGCTTGTAATGACATGAAGCCTCCATTAGCCTGGGTCCTTGCTTGAGCAATGAGCAGAGATCCACTGCTAACCTCAGTTACACATTAGTGAGAACGTGAAATAAATTTTTGTTGTGATAAATTCCTGAGTTTTGGGAGCCTTGTTGTTGTTACTTTAGCATAACCTGGTTAGTTTGGTGTGTTTTTTTTCTAATTCATAAACCTAAAATATTTCTGGGGAGGTAGAGGACAGATTTTAAAGAGAGAAGTCTAAGTGGGTGCCAATGAATGATGAAATGATGGAGTCAGCCATGCGCAGATCTGAAGAGAGAAATGTTCCAGGAAAATAGAGAACATAAAGTACAAAAAGCCTAAGAAGTGGATAAGTAGGAGAAACAACAAGGACAGTGTGTCTATAGTATAACAACCAAAAATCAAAAAGTAGGCAGGGGACAAGTCACATAGGCTGACAGACCATGGTAAGGGATTTGTATTTTATCCAAAATATGTTAGAACTCCATCCACATGGGACATGTCTCAAGCAACAGAGGACATCAATCAAGACAGGTAGGTTATGCCATAGTAACAAAAAAGAAAATTTCAGTGGCTTAAAAGCATACAGACGTTCCTTATGATTTCATTGTGTGTCTAACAAGGGTTGGCTGGAGACTCTGCTCTCTATGGTGACCATCCTTATCCTCATTCTAGGACCCAAGCTGACGAAGTCACCACTGTCTGAAACATTCCAGTCTCTATGACAGTGGGAAGAGTAGATTCTTCAGGGTGATGAAACAGCAATTAAATGCTCCAACTCAGTAATGCAGGTGTCATTTTTTGCTTACAACTGATTGGCCAGAACAAGCCACATAAGCCCACCCACCCATAAGAAGGTGGGTAAACACAATCCCACCAGGTATCTAAAGGAGCATGGGGGCAACGTGGTCAGTGGGTAGTAGTAATGAATATGACAGGAGAGACTTGATATGATTTATATTTGTAAAGTATCACCTTGGCTATTATGTGGAGAATATATCACGGAAGCAAGAGCAGAAGCAAGAATACCGCTTTAGCTACTATTTCAGTTAGCCATGAAAAATGTGTTAATGGTGTGTGATGCACAACCTGAAACCACAGGTTGAGGTGAGGAGGCTGGTGCCCAGGAGTGAGACCGCCCTGCACTGCCTCCCTGAAACAGGGCCGCTGCATAGGTTGGTCTGAGGGCTCCCAGCGGACGGCCAGTGGACTTCTACCCAGCCTGCACCACGAGCCCGGGGGTGGGGCCTGTGTGTGCACAAGCAAGGATGAGGCCCCAGGGCAGCCTGGTTTAGAGCTACAACTACATGTTCAAGTTCTTGCTGGTGGGCAACAGCAACGTGGGCCAGGGCGAGATCCTGGAGAGCGTGTCGGAAGATGCGGCCTAAATCCCTTAAGCCTACAGCAACCGGATCGACTACAAGACAACTACTAACCTGCGGGGGCGGCCAGTGGGTCAAGCAGGAGTTCTCCAACGCGTTGGGCCAGGGCAGGTTCCGACGGTGTTCAGGTCCTACTCCACGGGCACGCAGAGGATGCTCCTGGTGTGTGACACCACCAACAGCTGGTCCTTGGGCCGATGGATCTATCAAGGTGACCAAGGAGCCAGCGCCCTGGCGTCTCCTTGATCCTGGCAGGGAATGGAGCCTTCAGGCAGCAAGTCGCGAAGGAGCAGGTGCGCGCCTGCGCAGAAAAGGGCCCAATCTTTTCCAAGTTCAGTCAGCTGTGCAACTTGAGCTTCGCAAGGCCTTCCCTGAGCTGTCCTACGTCGTGCTCACACAGCATGGCGTGAAGATCTGTTCAGACCATTGTCTCCTGCACCCCGTGTGCCTCACAGTCAAACTCCTGCTACCAGTTACTTCCAGTCCTTTTTAATTCGCAATTGCGTGCATGAAACACTCGCGCTGTTACTCACTAGCGGGTGGGGTAGAAATGGCGGCTGCAAGAGCAACAGCCTCAGGAAGTCCGTCCATCCTTCTCAGAAATGCTTGTGGAGCAAATGCAAGATCTAGTGGGGCAGGCTGGGGCCGCCCGGTCCAGATGCGTTCTGGCAGGGCTTGCCCTTGGCGAACCTCGGCTCCTGACTCAGCGCTGGGCGCAGGGAACGCGATAGCTCCTGTTCCTGGGAAGCGTGGGGGGGCGCCTAGTGTGCTTGGTGGTCTCCGCCAGAATGAGCCCCGCAGAAGGCTTCGAGGCTCCCGCTGCGGGAGGTGTAGGCAGAACAAGCCCCGGCCCTGTGGTGCCGCTGAGAAGCGGCCAGGAGCCGGTCACTAGAAACCGGGAGGCGTGGTCGACCTTTCTTATTATTACATAAGTAAGACGTTTTACCCCTTTTTTATATTTTAAGATCGCGGGCAGGGTATCCACCGTGCAGCTAAGTGGTGAGCCCTTGTCAGTTGTGGGGAGGACCTTGAGACATTTGGAGAGGAAGGGGATTTGAGGCAAAGACAGGAAGCAATCTGCGGTCAATATTTGAATCATTCTTTGAGTACACATACACTTCACATGGGGGTGTGAGGGCTGCGCCGGGGCCATTGGGGACCGGAGTAAGTGAACCCTTTGGAAGCTCTGGGCAGTAAGCACTATCCCGGCTATCTGCACCCAGCCGGTATGAGCACCGTGGGTTTTCATTTTTTAATTTTGCTTTGTTTTGTTATTGGTGTCTCGTCTTAAGGTAGAGCCAACAATACTCTGGTGATAGATTGAGAAAAAGAAGTTTCAAGGGTAATTGCTGAGCGTTGGCCTGAATATCTGGGTCAATTAAACTGTTTATTAGTAGAATATCAGTGGTAAGGGCTGGATTAGAGATGGTAGTGAGAATCAAGAAGCTTGCTTTTTTGGATATGTTAATTTTCAATGCCTAGGTTTACCAGACTGAAGCCCAGGAAAAGGCTAAAGAGTCATTACCTTAGAGGTGATGTATATATCTGAGAAATCACCATGAGACCATCTAAGAAATGAGCTTTGTAAAAGAAGATAGGAGAACAGAGGACTGATACCTTAGATATTGTGGGTAGAAGGTGTGTTTTTTTATTATTAATATTTTTAATATTGGAGACTAACAATGCATTTGTGTTGTGTTGGGAAATGAGTGGTTCAGGAAAGATGTGGAGTTCCTGGAAGAGCAAATTCCCTGAGAGGGAAAGAAGAATTAGGACACAATAAATGCAAACTCACTTTGAAAACTGTAACATGCTAATTCAGGAAGGTTCTATTAGTAGGAGTAAACTATGCCCTCCAGAAAAGAAAACTCAGTTCTGACTTTAAATTGTCAGTGATAACCTCTGAAAAAAGAAAACATAGAAGTGTACTAAAAAATTCTGAGAGATGACTTAAAACAACCCTAAACTTTCTACAACTTGGGGCATAGCATCAACATGCTATAATTTAGACTGTGAAGTCCAGCTGATTTAGTGACCCTAAAAACCACACCAAAAGAATGCAATGCCAACCTCATTGCTAATGTCCTTGTAAGATTCTCCTGCCTGGTTCAAATTAAAAACTCTCCCAAGATTTCCTTCAGTTACAAAACAAAGAAATATGCTCTAATCAACATGCATAATTATGCATATTATAGTGTGAAGATGATCAACTTGTCTCTGGGAAATTTATGGTAAACGCGATTTAGTTGTGCTCTCCTAGGGTTTCAACACAGCTTCTCCGGTTCCTGGGATATTTCTTTCTCCCACATAGCCACAATTCTATATAAAGGGGAATATACTCACCCCCATTTCTCTCTCTACCCTACTGCTCTATGACATCAGCTTTTACTACCTCTGGAAATGTTATTATTCAAATATCAGTAATGACCATTGTATTAGCCTGGTAAGCCTTCCATAAGCAAATATCACAGACTGGTGTCTCAAACAACAGAAATCTATTTTCTCACAGTTCTGGAGACTGGAAGTCCAAGTTTCAAGTGTGGGCAGCATTGGTTTCTCCTGAGGTCCCTCACTCGTGGCTTGCAGACCGCTGCCTTCTCTTGGTGTCCTCACATGGCCTTTCCTCTGTGCAGGTGCAATCCTGGTATCTTTCTCTTTTTATAAGAGCACCAGGCCTATTTGTTTTGCAAGCCTGCCTTATGAAGCGATTTAACCTTAACTACCTTTTTAAAGACCTTGTCTCCAAATAAGTCACATTAGGGGTAAGAGCTTCTAAATATGAATACAATTCATTTCATTACAACTATCTTTCTAATAAATTCATTGCCAATTCTAGCTTTATTTGAATAATGTACTTTATTTAGTAATTTTTATAACTCTCTCCTTCCAAAAATTCTTTTTACTCCCCCTCAATTTTCCATGACACTACCCTTTCTTAACTGTGCTTTTTCATTGGCTATTTCCATTCTGTTTCCATTCAATGTTATTAATTTCGAGGCTCAATCTTGAGCCTTACTCTTAAAATGGTTTCACTAAGGGGTATTAATCATGCCCTAGCACAAACACAATCTGATTGTTACTGATACATACTTTTATATTCTAACCCAGACCACCTCTCAAGTATCAGAGTCATGTGTATTCACTTTCTATTGAGCATCCTAGAATCTACTAGACATCTCTGACTGGGACACACACCAGAGCTCAAAAAGTAGCTGGCTTTCAATACATATTTATTGAGTTCTTTCAATTCACACATTCATTCATTCATTCATTCATTCAAAAATAGTCATTGATTACCAACTAAATAGCAGGCACTGTTTTAGGTACTTGGAATACATCCATGAACAGAAGAGATCAAGATCCTTATCCTCAAGGAGCTCCCATCATAGCAGATAGGCATTGGTGAACATGATAGTCAAGTTTATTATATTATACATATGGAAGGAGTTAAGTGCTAAGATTAAAGAAAAAGTAGGGCAAGATAAGGGGGATCAGGAATGGGTTAAGGGGGAGGAGTGAAGGATTAAATTCAATGGTCATGGGAACCTCGCTGAGAAAGGGAGGTTTGAACAAAGGTTTGAAGAAAGTGAATGAATAAATATAGTCATCTCAAATATAATATGTCCGAAATCTCCATTTCTAACACATCTCTTCCCTAGAATTCTCGATGTGATTGCCACTCATTCTTCCACTAGGGTGACCATATAAATCTATCTGCCAAATTGGAATATATCAGAGAATAAAAGGATAGTACTACAGGCCTTAACAAACACAGCCCCAGACAAACTTGGACGTCTTGGAGTCCTTTTGATATTAACTCCAGAATTATCTCCTCTTCTCCATTTATACTACTGCTGTCTCCATTCAGGATTTCAGGATCTGTGATTTGGATAGACATATGAGCTTAAAAACGGTCCCTTTTTCTCACTGTCCTTTTCCCCTCAAATCTCTGGCTCAGACAGAATCTTCCTAAAACACTCAAATCTGACTCTCACTCCAAATATTTTTCAGTAGAAAGAGGGGAGTGACCAGCGCAGGTAGAGAGCAGGTACAAAGGGGCTTACAGGAGAAGGCCCATGCTGGTCCCAAACACCCTTCTCTGTGGCTGTCACTTACTCACCAGGCACACATAGGTCAACCCAGCCTGTGAGTTCCTGCCGCCATTCTGCTCTGCTGAAGGCCTTTCCCTAAAGGTAAGAACACAGGAGAATCAGCCAGTTTATCTTTGAAATCCACAATTTCTGCAATTTCAAGTCTAAAACTCAGTGCCTCACAAAGATTAAATACCCATTATTTGTCCTTAAGATGTGGGAAATTAAAAATATATCAGATCTCTCTATATTTCCTATTTCAGCCCAAATGAATCCAATTAGGTTTCACTGCAAACTATAAAATACTCTAGGCCTATTTCCTCTTTAAATTGATTATAAATGTTGATGCTCTTAAGTATAAGTGCAAATTAATCTAGGGAATTCCATGAAATTTTATTTCTTAATTAAGCAATTTAAACTAAATTACTTAACTAAAATGACTACTCTGGCTCGTAAGATTGTTCAAGGTCAGACAAATGTAATCAAATGTAACACTGATTTTTCACTTGGCATAAACCTTTTTGTCAAACTTAGTTCACTGCTTTGGACTTGATAGAGAGGAGAGGTTGCACTCTTGAGCAGAGTGATCTCTGTAGAGACTGGAACCAAGATTACAGGAGGCAAGACTGGGTAACGACACTCAGGCCAATTGCAGGAGTTTCTGGAAAATGGAAACATGGTTTCCATCAAACTGAGAAAGGAACTGAGGGCTTATACTGCCCAGAAATTATACTTTCTACTGATATACATCTGGCAATGCTCCAGTGAGCGCAATCCATTTGGCCAGCCAGATGGACTAGTCCTGGCAGCTTTTCTGTCTCATGCACAAAGCACTTAAGCCTGGGGAAGAGAAAAATCCCCAAACAAAAATAAAAATAGAGAAGACTCCAGCATTGTGGCTAAACAATGGAGAAGACTTGTGGTCTTACAAATGAGGTTTCTACAACATTGTCTGTGCATTTCAGACATTCCAACTGTTACCTTTTCCCCTTGATTTTTAATAGCTTATTTATCATGGGTGAAGGATGAGATTACTTATCTGAGGCTCCATGCTTTTGGCAGAAAACCTTTATAATGCTCAGTTACTCTCTCCTGGAAGAAAGAAGGCAATCTCCAGCCTCTTTCTGAGAAATGATACTAAATAAAACCAACAAAGAATGTTGATAAAAATCCAAACTGAAAAAGATCATTTGAAAATGCAAACTTTTATATTATTGACTATCAAAGGGACTCAAGCTAAAAGGATGGACACACCAAAGAGATTATTTTTTCTCATTTGAGGAGGCTTACCCTTTTCTCACATTCTAACACCACAAGTCTGATTCATGTTGCCCATAAGCCTGAATTAGAATTTTCTTCTGTCAGTCAAACTGCATCTGAGTTGAAGTCCATTGATCATCCATCAGCTGAACTGCCATGGCTACTCAATAATCATGGCCCATTTCTGATTCCTTAAGTCGGATGCCTAGGTGAGGGCGTGACATCCACTGAATAGTCCAAGCATGTTTTCTCCTTCCTTGTCCAGAGTTTGCTGAGGGAGGAATACAGAGATAAAAATCCATTCTAAGGACCTATCCCAATGTATGCCTTTCATAGTTATGGGCTTCCAAAATTACTCTAAAAATATATTTCAACTCACTTATCAATAAATTATTGCAGAAGGATAGGATGGAAGGTGTGACATAAATTTTTAAAAAGTTAATGTCTTTAGGGTGCCTGGGTGACTCAGTCGATTAAGCGTCAGACTCTTGATTTCAGCTCAGGTCATGATCTCATGGTTCCATTCATGAGATCAAGGCCCTCATCAGACTGTGCTGACAGCGTGGAGCCTGCTTGGAATTCTCTCTATCCTTCTCTCTCTCTACTCTTTGCCTCCGCTCAAAATAAATAAACTTTTTTTTAAAAAAGTTAATGTCTTTTACTTACTGAACTTCTTTATCAAATACATTTTTTTGGTCTTTAGATATATGGAGTCAGCCAAAACTTAAAATATGCTCTTTCCTTCCATCTCTCTTTCCCTCTTCCTTCTAGCAAAGATTTACCTAGCTCCCATTCTGTGTATCACAGTGGGGGATTTGTGTGAATTATCAATAAAATAAAGCTTTTGGGGTGAGTTCCAGGTTTTACATGTACACTACCTGCATTTCCATCAGCTAATATTTAAGTTTCTTCCATTATTTGCATCCTGACAGAATGTCAAGTTCCAGATCAAATATCACAAACACAAACTCCCATGTGGAAAGTTTTCCAGTGTTTGACTGTGGTTTTTGTGGTGTTTGAGCCATATATTGTCTAGTTTGTTTGGAGAACTAGATTCCGTAACTCTCTCCTCTTCATTTAGAAACACTAGGAATTCCCTTTCTTCATTTCAAGGGTGGAGTACTATTACTTTCTGTCTGTTCGTGCCAGCTGCCTTTTCAGAATCAATCCTTTCACTCTTTGTATCACTTATGTACCCAGGCCCTTGCCGCCATGGGCTGAAGCTCCTGGTAAAATCCTCAGAATCATGGCACGCTACAATCTTTTTTTTTTAAGTTTATTTATTGATTTTGAGACAGAACGAGAGAGCGAGCATGCATGTACATGTGTACACGGCAGGGAGGGGCAGAGAGAGGGAGAGAAAGAATCCCTACACTGTCATTGCAAAGCCTAATGTGGGCTTGAACTCTAGAACAATGAGCTCAGGAGCTGAGCTGAAATCAAGAGTCCACAATTAACTGACTGAGCCACACAGGCGCCCCCTACAGTCTTTTTGAAGGGTCATTTCCTTACATATGCTTTCCACCATGGTGTGAGCTCTTTATATTTCTTACGTTTCTTTCTTTTACTGTCTGTATGAAGTAAATCCAGAGTACTAGGACTGGAATTTTTCAGATGAATATTGCTTAGCAGATATTTTCAGAGACACAAGGAAGCTTGCTACCATCAAGCCCTCAGCACATTTGCCAAGCGGGCATAGTTTGACCTTATCTCGTTATCTGGTACTTTCCTTTCTAAAAAGCCTTCTGCTGTTGCTCAGTCTTTTGTTGGCTAAAGCAAGAGCTGATTAAAAAAAAAGCAATTTAATTGAGATATAATGGACGTGTAATTCAATGTGTCTATTTTAAGTATACAGTCTAATGCCTTTTGATATTATATACAAGTATATATACTGTGTAACCACCACCACCACAATCAAGATATAGAACACTTTCATCACCCCAAAAGCTCCCTTTGTCTCTTAAGGTCAATCTCCCTCCTCATTCTACCTCCTAACTCCAAGCGACCAGTGGTCTGCTCTGTCACTAGAGATTAGTTTGGTTATAAAACTATAGTTCTAGAATATCATACCAATTGAATCACACACTGTGTGCTCTTTGTGTCTGACTTCCTTCACTCATAATATTTTCAGGATTCATCCATGTTCCTATGTGTATTGGTAATTCATTTCGTTTTAGTGCTACTACATTCCTTTTTGTGGATCTACCACAACTTTTTATACATTCACTTTTTAATGGACGTACGAGTTGTTTCCATGTTTTGGTTTTGCTTTGTTTTTCTGTTTGAGTAAATCTACTATGAACTTACCTGTATAGACTTTATGTAGATATATCAGGGCACTTTTACAAGAAGAAATATAAAGTGGATATTCAAGGGCCATAGATTCAGATGCCAAAGGGAAGAGACAGGTAATATAAATGAATGAAGCAGACTAAGTGTCAGGCAAAACGGAGAGGTGAGGGATGTAGCAATTGCCACAAACCCAGTTTTTAACTCTTACCCTTATGAAACAATGTTAAGAAAACCAAAGTGATAATACACTGCAGCATCAGAAGAAAAGTATTGTAGGTCAACTCATTCCTTGGATCAGGTAACAACTTTTTTCAGATTTTTTTTCTTTCCCACAGTTTAAGGTATCATCAAGAATGCATTAAGAAAACAAATTTAGTTTTAGGCAGTCTTGGGTTTGAATTCATGATCCACACCTACTAACTGCATGACTTTAAGCATGTTTTTGAACCTCTGTTGTTTACTAGCAATGTGGGGATAACGATGTTATCCATTTCATTGTGTGGAGCTAAAGCAGAAACAAAATTAAAGTGTTATCTGGAATTAACCTAAACATTCTTTTCCTCCCTTTGGCATAAACTCAATATTATTGTGTGTCTTCCACATGCCACGCCCTCTGTGAGGCACATTACTGTCATTATCTCATTTTATTAAATCCTCACCTCCTTCACTAGACAAGAAACTGAGGCTGAAAGAGGTTGAAAGCCATGTGATGAAAGCAAAAATGAGAACCACCAGCTCTGCCCGGAATTTGCCAGGCTTCATCAAAGCATGAGCCAACAGCGTGATAATTTTCATTGACTTCAGAGGTATTGCTACACTTGAAAAAGCCTGGGATGCATTTAAAGGGAACCCCACTTCTCTGCAACCATTTCAGCCTCTTCCACTCATCTACAACATACAGGTCTGATGTGCTGCTCATGAAAAGCTGGAAGTCAAGTTTTTCTGAAAACTTGTCTTTGGCCAACTCCAACAGCGTCAAAAATGTCTCCTCCACGAGACTGTGAGCTCCATCCCCAAGATGTGGCAGAATGCCTGGCACAGAGTAGGAAGAGATCATTTTATGGAGCACAACTTGAACAGTTTTCCTCACATCAAATTCAGGAACCAGAATATTTAGATAAAGAATAAGTACTCCCTTTTTAATCCCATTGTGTATATTGCTGTAATCTTTACAATGTCTTTTGTTGCTTAAACAACCACATATGTAGCCTCAGTTGGTCTCATGACCAAAAATGTATCTCTCTTGGTATAATATTGAGTCATTTATGTTTCAAATGATGCCACTTGTCTTCACTGGATCCCTGTTGTTTCTGTGTCTATAAAATGAGGGTGTGGTCAGGATGGTTTATAAGATCCTTTAAATTCTCTGTAATTCAAATAATACTCACTGGTTTCTCTCCCAATTCCAATAACTTTGAGGTAACCTGACATTTTTATCAGGACCAGCAGCGTCAGCATCATACAGGTCACTAAGTTAGAGAACCACCACTGTTGAAAGGGAGGATCCCACCCCTCTCCCTCTAGTCTGAGTCTTTCCTCAAACATCAACACTGGTGCCGACTCTACAACAGCTGCCAGCTAACACCTCTTGCATTCTGCAGAGACGAGAGTGCCTGGAGAGTTCTTTAAATTCCACTCCCCCTGCCCTATGAGCCAACATAACATCTTTATCGGCCTCATTAACGAATTATGATGATAATTGAACCATAAATTGAGCATCGGTTTATAAGCAATCTATTGAATGGTTTCTGTGTGGTCAAGGGGAGAAGATGTTTGCGATGTGTATGTAGGTGGGGAGGATCCCATTGGAAACAAGAGGTCAATAAACTTCTGTCTGAGCATCTTATTAATGAAGGAGCTTGAATTTAGAACTTTGATAAAATCTCTAAGTTGTTTTATGTGAAAGATGGTCATTCCATTTGAGTCCCATATCTGGACCATACTGACTGTGGTGTCATGTGAGTTATTTTTAAAATAGTTGCTGTACTTACCTCATAGACAACAGAGTTATCTTGTATTGGGTTTTCATAAAAGTATTTCATCTGTTAATATATTAAATTCTTGGGCCCTATTTTTGCATGATAGTGGACTAGCGCTTCAGTATATCAACTTGCCCTGGCCTCTCTTTCTGTGAGAATTCTGGGAAATATTTCTGGGAAATATTATTTCTGGGAAAATAATGTCTAGAGAAGCAGATGTGAGGATACAATATTAGGCCCTAAATGGATACAATGCAACTTATGCTAATAACTTCCCCTTAAAACTAAATTCCCTCAGGCATTTAAGGTACTGCCTAATTTCATGTCTTATCTCATTCATATCAAAAGTCAACAAATATTTATCAAGTGCTTACTATGTGCCAGACACTCTATTAATACTGAGGACACAAAGATGAAAAAGAGAGCCTCAAAGTGCTCACCGCCTACCAAGGGAAGAGACTTAATAAATACCGGTAAGAGAAGGATGTATACATGATACAGAAATGCATGTGAACTGGGGATGAGAGAAAGTGTTCTGGGAAAGACACCCCAAATAATGATTATGCATGTGCCATACAGCTTCAGAGCTCTGCAAGGACTGGGGCAGAGGCTGGAGCATCAGAACTGAAAGGGCTATTGGAAGGAGCCAGAGCAGCTGGCTGGATTTGGCTGCAGGCTAAAGGCCTAGAAATGGGAGCTGGTGTGGGAACAGAGGGGCCACACCTCCTGCCCTGTGGGATGCTTACATCTCTGAATCTCTCACTCCCTCCAACATATGGTCTGTATTTGTTGAGAGGTTTATGGCTAAGAAAATTCAAGGTACTGACAGGGACTGTTGAATTCCTTCCTCCAGGTCGGCCCTAGGCAGCCGGAAGCTGGCAACCCAGCTGGTCAACAGCTGGGCCGGGCAGTTGTAGGCTGCCACCACCAGGCTCTGCATTCTCCTCCCTGGAAAGTGTAGAAAGATTTAAAAAAAGAAGAAAAGAAAGAAGAAAGAAAGAAAGAAAGAAAGAGAAAGAAAGAAAGAAAGAAAGAACAGAAAGAAAGAAAGAAAGAAAGAAAGAGAAAGAAAGAAGAAGAAAGAAAGAAAGAACAGAAAGAAAGAGAGAGAAAGAAAGAGAAGGAAAGAAAGAATAGGAAACAAAGTCCTATGTGAGAGCAAACAGATCCCTATATCAGCAGAGAGTTATCAAGGTTAATGAGAAAAATTATCTCATCAGAACAAACTCCGGATGGAGGCCCGTGCGCCAGAGCCGAGCCTCTCTAATCTGCTAGCACTGGGCCTCCAGTACAATGTGATCCATCAAAGTCACTTCCTCTGCTTGCCCACGTCCCGAGGGGGAGTGTGGCTCTCCTCCCCCACTGGGGAGGAAATTGGCGGGAGGGAGGGTCCCCGCAGGTGGGCACTGGTTATATAAGGGGGATGCCACTGCCACGTGTGCCAGAAGTGGAAAAGCCAGAAGGGGACTGCGCCCCAAACCTCCTTCGGGGAGCCAAGAATCAAAGATGGCCAAGCACGTGCGGGGAGAGGGAGGGAAACCTGTGCCCCTACACATATGCACACACATACACCGCACAATGCATGAACGTACACACATACACACCACATACCACACATGCAACATGAACATACACTATACACATACACACTCAGTCACATCCACACACATACATGAGTGAACACACCACACACACTCACACACAGGCATGCTGTGTGTCCTGCTGTCATTTGTTTGCAATTGTTTGTCCTTTATGAGAAATAACAACTGTTTAGCCAGACGCATTTTCATAAACGTTTGTCCTTATGGTTCCTTTGGCAGGAGCGTGGAATCGCCACCTGCTGCCAACCCTGTGGGTAGAGAATTTTTTGTTTCCTTTTGTTTCAGTTACTGTGGTGGTGTTGGTTTAGTTTTGCTTTGTTCCGTAGAAGGCAGGAGTCCGCAGAGAAGTGGACAGGAAGCCACAATTTTTGCAGGTGGGCCGTCCACCGTGTAGTGCAGTTTGCCAGACCGCAGGCCCCCTCCGTTCCGGGACTGCACTCTCGGCCCACTTCCAGGGTACAGAGCGGGTCATTGCCCAGATTCCTTGTGTGAACGGCAAGCCTAGCACCAGCAGGGGGCGTTACTCTTCTATCAGACTCCCTTCTGCTGGCCACGCCTCCCTTTTCTTTATACTTTTTCCTCAAGTCCCAGCTTGGGAAGCTTTCAGCCTTCAGTGATCTTCCCTCTCCTTGGGCATTTTGCACTAAAGTTACAGTAACTTTTACTCCTCTGTAAAACACAGTTTAGCCCATAATTTATGTCGACTTGTATTCTCACTAGATTTCAAGGATGTCAGTCTTGACTTCTCCAGCCAGCTTGGAAGCGACTGCAGGGCATGATCAGTGTTTTAACGCATTCTGGCATGCTCCCTCAGCATCTGGCAAAATGCGGGTAGCTGAGTTGTGATTCTCATCTTAAGGCATGACCAATAGATTTTATATTCATTATATTCCTTTCTTTGACAGAAGCTTCGTTTGAGAAACTACCTATCTTTCTTGATGCTCTCTGCTCATGCATTGTTAAGAACTTTTGAAGATGATCCAGACTTACAAATTGTTTTGCAAGAATAGAAACTTCTTGGACATAATTGTCAATATTCATCAGTGGTGAAGGTCTTGGGTGTAGGGGAGCAGAAGGGAAGTCTCTGAGCTGGTGATCCCTAGTACCTGAGCCAATCCCATTTGATGACCAATATGCCTTCTTCACCTTAGGAGGGCAGAAACAGTTTCCAGGAATCTCACTGAAGTTAAACTCCCCTCAAATCCTATACAAATTGGATGGCCAATATGATCAAAATAGAGTACAGTTTATCCATTCATCAGATATTTATTGATTGCCTAAGAGCTTCATTCTGGACTGTGGGCAAGGCACAGGAACTATAGCACCGAACAAGACAATTCTGGGACACATTTTAAAATTGTAAATGGTGATCAACACCATGAAAGAACTGAAGAGTTGTGATGACAAAGGAGGAGCTGGATTGGGGGCAGAGACCAGTGAGCTAGAGGGAGTGGGAGCAAGCACAGTGAAAACTAATTTAGGTAGAGTGGCTAGAGAAAGTGAGGACATAGACAGTGTGACCTAAAGGGGGAGAAGGAGGCAGGTTTCGGAGAGTAGGGGAAGAGGTAGTTTGTCAAATGCAACAGTTGGTTTTGTTCAGTTCTGCAGCCTCTCATTATTTTAAGAAGTTGCCTAAATGAGGGGAGTCCTAGGTCACAATTATAATAGCTAACTAGCATTCATTATTCAACTGCAAAATGCCAACTTATAACAATGGTCCAGGTAAGCTTATTGCAAAAGAGGAAACTGAGACTCAATGAGGTAAAGAGAAGAGGTGGAGATCCAACCTGGGTCTAATGGACTCCAGAGCGTATGCCTCTTCCCCCTTAGCTAATTGTACATAAGAGAGTGAGCATGGCTCAAAGCCACCTAATTCCAGGATCTGAACTGTTCAAAGAGTATGTCCTAATGATGGCTTGTCTGTAATTCAAATTTTAAATAAATCACAACTGTTTTAGTTGCAAAAATCAAAGATATGCCATAAAGTATCTTTAGGAGTAGGGGAGAGTCAAGCAATTACAAATTTTCAAAAAAGATCAAGAATGGCTGTCTTGAAGCAATCCTGCTATATATTATGTGTTAACATTCACTGGCCCCCGCCTGGGTACACAGTAAACTATTATTGACTTGAATTTTTCCTTTCTTCATTTTGAGCACCTGTTCTATGCCAGACACCATGGTAGTAGTAGGTCAGGATACAGATAGATACCATGCTGCTGTTCTAGAATTTACATACAATATTTTGGGGAACAAAGAGAAGAAACAGTTATAATACACAAAGGGAACTTCTGTGATAGAGGTCACCAAAGGGTCATCTAACACAGAATGGGAGGAGGAGGTGTTAGGAGGCTCTCAGCAAATGCACCTTGAAGGAGGGAATTTCTGAGCTCAGGGGGATCTGAGGGTAAACACAATAGGTGAGGTTAAAATCTTTCCAGAGACCAGACTCTAAAGAGCTTCTATATTGCAGTAAGAAGTTTAGGCTTTACTCTAAGGTCCATGGGAAGCCACGTGTGTGAAACTATAGGCAGAAGAAGGAACTTGTTTTAGACTAATCTCTCAGACAGCTGTGTGGAGAATGAATTAGAGAAAGGTGAGACTAGAGGCAGGGTGAGGTGGGGTGGGTGGCTGCTTATGCGCTGGGGACTGTCTGGTGCTCTGACTGTGAACAAGGCAAACGTGGAGCAAACAGGCTAGTGAGAGAGAGAGTTTGAATGGCAGATCTCATTTGATATTCACGACCAGGAACCTCAAATGGTTCTTTGTGCTGTCCAGCAATCATGCTTCATGTCCACTCATCCTTCCTCTCCCCTAGATACTATTTCATTACTTCTCTTCCCTGATACTGCCACCCCATTTCCTCCTACTTAGATGCTGACCTTGCTTCCAAGTTCACTGAGAAAATGTAGAAGCATTCAAAAAAGAGAACTTCCAGAGACTCTCAGCATTTACTTACCCTCAGTGTCTGCACACCTGAATCCAGAGATGAACTTGCTGTGCTTCCACCTAAAGCCGTTCCCTTCCATTTCTAGATCCCATTCTCTGTCACCTACACAAAGAAGTTCTCAGTCTCCCAAGACATTTTTATTCACCCATTGATCATTGCCTTCAGCATACAAACATGCTCATACTTTTCCCACCTTCAAAGTCTCCTCTTGACCCACTTTCTCCACCAACTACTGCCGTGTTTCTTGGTTCCTGGTTGTAGCACATCTCAGAAGAGTTGTCAGTACTCACTGTACCAATTCCTCTCAGTTTCTTTCTGTAAACATACTTCAGCTGAGCTTAAAACCCCACCACCACCTAGAAATTGGTTTGCTAAACTCTGATGGTCAATTCTCACTCTTCATCTTAAGTGACCTATCAATAATGATACAATGGCAAAAATCCATTTTTTGTACATTTTTTTTCTTGACCTTGCCTCCAGGGCACACATTTTTCTTGGTTTTCTCTCCACCTCACTAGTCACTGCTTTTTAGTCTTCTTCTCACTAACCCTTTAGATTAGAGTGTCCTGGGGTACTGCCCTTGATCCTCTTGTCTTCTGTCTATATACTCATATCATCTACATACTGATGCCTCACTAATATATGTAAACTTCAGCCTCTTCCTCCACATTACAGCCTCACATATGCAACTACCTTCTCAAGACCTCCACTGAGACATCTAGTAGACATTTAAAACTTAACATGTCTGAAGTTCAGTGCCTGGTCTTACCCCAAAATGCTTAATTTCATCAGCAGCCTTCCTCATCTCAGGCAATAGATCTCCATTTGTCTAGTAGTTCAGACTAAAACTATTGGAGAACACCTGGCTTCCCTCTGTCTTTCACACCCCACATCCAATCCATAAGCAAATCCTATAGCTCTACTGTCATTTTATGGCTAGAATCCTCTTATTTCCAGTCACCTCCACTGCTACCATAATCTTCTATTTCAAAAACCTCTTAACATGTCTCCCTGCTTTTACTCTTGCCCTCAGAAAACCTGTATTCAGCACTAGAACAATTCTCTTAAAACTTAAACAATGCTTGACTTGGAACACTTGTGTGGGTCAGTCATTTAAAGTGTCCGACTTCAGCTCGGGTCATGATCTCGCAATCTGTGGGTTCAAGCCCCATGTAGGGCTCTGTGCTGACAGTTTAGAGCCTGGAGCCCGCTTCAGATTCTGTGCCCCCCCACCCCTCCCCTGCTCACACTCTCTCTCTCTCTTAAAAAAATAAACATTTAAAAAAATTTAAACCATGCTTTGCTCAAAACCCTGAGCAATAGCCAAGAAAATTCAAGTACTGAAAGATACTACTTAACTTTCCTCTCCCTTACCTCTCTAGTTTCACCTGATTTCTCTCCTTTAGTCACTATGCTTCAGTCATTCTGGCCTCCTACCTAGTCAATCCTCAAATTCTCCAGACACACTTCCTCTTAATATTTCTGTATTATTTGTTTCTTTTCTGAAAATCTTTTTCCTCTAGATATCTCCATGTATTCCTCTAGATACACCTTCACTTTATTTTAGTCTTTGTCCAAATAAAACGTTTTTATAAGGCCTTCCTTGAGCTCCCTAATTTTAAATAGCAATCCCCTTACCCACCAGCACTCTTGACCCACCCTTACTCTGTTTTATTCTGTAGTACTTACTACCTTTTATAATATAATAATGTACTTATTTACTATACTTTATGTTTGTATTGTTCTCTGTCAATATCTACTCCTCAAGAGTAGATTTTATTCCCTTATGCATTCCTTATGCATGTACCTACAACAGAGCCTGTCACATAATAGGCATTTAGTGACTATTTGCTGAGTGAATGAATGATGATAAATGTTAAGAAGGAACGAGAGAATGTGGGGCTAAAATTGGGTAATGTCAATGCAGAGAAGAGATACAAAAGATTTAAGAAGGTCAAATTAAAAGATCTCTTTGATTGAATTCAGAGGTAGAAGAAAAGTGTAAACAATGATTCCCAGATTTTAGGCTTGAGTATCTCTATGGAGAATGGTGCCATTCAATGAGAAAAGAAATGGGAATTTAATTTGGTACCTGGATGTGGGACACTAAGGTAGAAAGGACTATTTGTCAAGATTTATTTTTATTGATATATAATGCACACACAATAAAATTGACCCTTTTATGGTTCAGTATCCACAAATCAATCAATGTGATACATACACCAATGTATGATAAAGATAAAAGATAAAAACCATATGATAATTTCAATAGATACAGAAAAAGCATTTGACGAAGTACATCCATTTATGATTAAAAAAATACCTGAACAAAAGGTTTTTTAAATTTTTTTTATGTTTTTTATTTATTATTGAGACAGAGAGTAACAGAACATGAGTGGGGGAGGGGCGGAGAGAGAGGGAGACACAGAATAGGAAGCAGGCTCCAGGCTCTGAGCTGTCAGCACAGAGCTCAATGCGGGGCTTGAACTCATGAACCGTGAGATCATGACCTGAGCCAAAGTCAGACGCTTAACCGACTGAACCATCCAGGCACCCCTGAACAAAATAGTTTTAGAGGGAACATACCTCAACATGATAAAGGCTATATATGAAAATCCCATAGCTAATATAATAGTCAGTGGTGAAAAACTGAGAGCTTCTTCCTAAGGTCAGGAACAAGACAAGGATTCCATTCTCACCATTTGTATTCAACATAGTACTGAAAGTCTTAGCTACAGCAATCAGACAAGAGAAAGGTATAAAAGGCATCCAGATCAGTAAGAAGAAGTAAAACTGTCACTGTTTGTAGATGACATGATTCTATATATAGAAAACCATAAAGACTCCACCAAAAAAAAGTACTAGAACTAATAAATGAATTCAGAAGGTCACAGATACAAAAATCAATGTACAGAAATCCGCTGCATTTCTATACACTAATAATGAAGCAGTAGAAAGAGAATATAATCTCATTTACAATTGTACCAAAAATAATAAAATACCTAGGAATAAACTTAAGAGGTAAAAGACCTGTACTCTGAAAACTATAAAAATTTGATGAAATTGAGGACTACATAAAGAAATGGAAAGACATTCCATGCTCATGGACTGGAAGAACAAATATTATTAAAATGTCTATTCTACCCACAGCAATCTACACATTCATTGCAATCCCATCAAAATGCCAACAGCATTTTTCAAAGAACTAGAAAAAATAATCTAAAATGTGCATACAATCACAAAAACCCCAAATAACCAAAGCAATCTCGAGAAAGAAAAACAAAACCAGAGGTATCACAATTCCAGACTCCAAGTTATATTACAAAGCTGTAGTAATCAAAACAGTATGGTATTGGCACAACAAATAACACATAGGTCAGTAAAACAGAGTACAAAGCCAGAAATAAACCCAGAGCTCTATGCCCAATTACTCTTTGAGAAAAGAGGCAAGAATATTGAATGGAAAAAAGACAGTCTTTCAAATGGTATTAAGAAAATTAGACAGCTATACACAAAAGAATGAAACTGGACCACTTTCTTCCCCTATACACAAAAATAAACTCAAAATGGATAAAGGACATAAGTGTGAGAGACCTGAAACCATAAAAATCCTAGAAGAGACCACAGCAGTACTTTCTCTGATGTTGGCCATAACAACATCTTTCTGGATGTCTCCCAAGCCAAGGGAAACAAAAGCAAAAATAAACTATTAGGACTATATCAACATAAAAAATTTCTGCACGGTGAAGGAAACAATCAACAAAACTAAACGGCAACCTATGAATGGGAGAAGGTATTTGCAAATTACATATCTAACAAAGGGGTAGAATCCAAAATATATAAAGAACTTATATAACTCAAACACCAAAAAAGAAAATCCAATTAAAAATTGGGCAGAAGACATAAACAGACATTTCTCCAAAAAAGACATAAAGATGGCCAATAGATACATGGAAAGATATTCAATATCTCTCACCATCAGGGAAATGCAAATCAAAACTACGATACCATCGTGTGTACCAGAATGGCTAAAATCAAAAACACAAGAAACAACAAGCATTGGCAAGGATGAGAAGAAAAAAAGAACCGTCCTGCACTGTTGGTAGGGAAACAAACTTGTGCAGCCACTGTGGAAGATAGTGTGGCGATGCCTCAGGAAGTTATAAATAGAGCTACCCTACAATCCAGTAATTGCACTATTGGGTATTTATCCAAGGAATGTGAAAACCCTAATTCAAAGGGATATATATGCACCCCTGTATTTACTGCAGCATTATTTACAATAGCAAAGATATGGAAGCAGCCCAAGTGTCCATTCATAGATGAATGGATAAAAAAGATGTGGTATGTATTTGCAATGGAATATTATTCAGCCATAAAAATGAATGAAATTTTGACATTTGCTACAAGATGAATGAATCTAGAGAGTAAAATACGAAGTAAAATAACTCATCCAGAGAAATATAAATACCACATGATTTGACTAATATGTGGAATTTAAGAAACAAAATAAATGAGCTCTCTATTAACTATAGAGAATAATCTGATGCTTATCGGGGGGGTGGGAGGGATGGGTGAAACAGGTGAAAGGGATTAAGAATACACTTATCATGATGAGCACTGAGTAATGTATAAAATTGTCGAATCAGTATATTGTACATCTGAAACTAATATAACACTGTATGTTAACTACACTGGAATTAAAATTAAAATTAAAATTGAATTGAATTTAAAAATTAAATTAAAAATAATTAAAGATAAAAATTAAAAGTCAAATAAAATTGGCCCTCTAAAGTAGTGCACAGTTCAGTAGTGTTTAGTATATTTGCAGAGTGATGTAACCATTACCACTACCTAATTCCAGAACATTTCCATTGTCCCACAAAGAAACTCCGTACCTGTTAATGGTCAGTCCCTTCCCCAAACTCCTGGGAAACAACTAATACACTTTCTGTCTGTATGAATTTGGTTACTATGGACATTTAATATAAATAGAATCATATATTACATAACCTTTGTGTCTGGCTTCTTTCACTGAGCATAATGCTTTCAAGGTTCATCCATATTGCAGCATATATCAGTACTTCATTACTCTTTATGGTTGAATAATATCCCATTGTCTGGATATACCACATTTTGTTTGTCCATTCATCAGTTGATGCCCATTTGGGTTGCTTCCACTTTTTGATCATTATGAAAAATGCTATTATGAACATTTATGTACAAGTATTTATGTGAACATAAAAAATGCACCTTTGATTGTCATTTTTGGGTCATATGGTAAATTTATGTTTAATTTTTTGAGAATGTCAGTTGGTTTTAAATAAATGATCATATGCCTTAGTTTACTAAGCAGAGTGCTAATCTATGCTTGTTATCACAGTGAAGTTATTAATAGTGCCCCCTTTCACTCTCAAAAGAGCCCAAATCAGGACACTAAATTATCTGATCCTCCTAGTTTTAAGGTTCTGTACCTGAAGAAAGTAGCAAGGATTATAGTCATTACTTGGAATTCATGGGAAAATTGCTACCAGGAAGCATATAGTAACCAAGCGAGTTTCTCAATGTGAAGAGAAGGGGTTTAATTTGAGTGTGGTTAACATACAGTATTATATTAGTTTCAGGTGTACAGTATAGTCATCCAACAATTCTATACCTTAAGGCAGTTCCATTGAAAATGTCCCATTTCTTAGTTTTTTTTAAATCATTTTGCAGCCACGGATACTACTGCTTGCTTTCTCTTTGCTGACCCTTCTTTTCCCTTGAGTTTTTTGTAACCCTGGGCCATGGTTTCCCTGCTACCACTCTGGAAGATCCTTCTCAACAACCTGTATAGGCTCATACTCCTTTAACTCTTAAAATGTCCATATGCCACAGAGCAATAAAGGTTGTTCAATGGAATAGCATTCATGATCCTGATAAGAGCTATTTTGCCATAATGGTAGGTGGAGTCCCAGACAACAGCCAATAGAGGTCTTTGGAAAGGGAGGCAGTGAAGATATTCAGTGTGGGTTTCTCTTCTAAGAAGCTTGTCTGTGAAACGGAGAGAGATACTCGCTTAATCATGAAGGGAGGTATATATATTTGGGGTTTGTTGTCATTGTTAATTTTTTTTTAGATAGAAGAGATTGAAATATGTGCAAAGAAGTGCTTGAAGATGACAGAGAGAAAAAGAAGATAACTGGGGAAGTGTGTCTGCTGGCATCTAGCTGGGCTGGCAGGTAACATGCACAGGGCAGAGGTAGGGGAAAACAGCTCACATGAGACAGGAACCACTTCTATGCTGGAGTTTGAAGTGTGGCAAGGATGGGAGGCTTTGGGGATAATTTGGTGAGTGTCAAGACCAGCATAGATAGGGAGAAATTTTTTAAAAAAATGAGGACACTTAGGAAGGCATCTGTTTTCTGTAACAAAGGCAGAGACAGAAAGCTGAGCAGGAGTATTAAGGGAAATAGTGAAGGCATGGGAGAAAGACAACATGCAGAGGAAGAAAGTTCAGCATTATTTACAGCTTTAGGAGCCCAGCAGAGGTTGAAGATCTTGAATTCAGAGTACTTAGGTGTACCATCCATAGCAAGATAGGAGAAACACAGAGAAAGCAACAGCTGAGCTGATCCAGAATTGGATTTCTGCAAGGTGGGCAATTCCCAGACACTAAGGGGAAATGGAAGTAGAAAGAGCCAGAATTATTGAATGTGGGCCCTGATACGTGGGTTGGATAGGAAAGAATTTTTTTCACTCAGCCAGTTAAACGTTAGCATATAACAGGAGTTAAGAGAAAGTAGAAAACCAAAACACAACAAAGGCACAACAGAGAACTTTACTTCTTACCTATCCCAAAATAAATAAATAAAAAGCATTTTTAGATGTTTTCTTAACACTGAACTGTGAACAGTTATAAAATGTCATAAATATCCATTTATGTTGCAATCTGCTCACAGGGAAGAGATGAGTTTAGCTGCAATAAAATTAAATAGACCAAACATTGAAATCCAACAGAATTTTTTTCCACTTATGTTGCATTGCTAAAGTTTCAGATTTATATTTACTCTTTCACAATAAATATATTTTTCAACGTATGATCAGTCCCACTGCACTCATCGATAGCCTCACAAGACTGGTAAGATTGGACATTATTGTCCATTTTCCTTTTATGATTAAACTTTTGGTTGTTACTTTTAAAGTTGACGCTTTTGATTTAGATGGTGTTTCAATTTTCTGGAACTGTTTCTGAATTCCTCCATTATGCCATTAAACATAAGGTAATATGGTAAAGGAAAAACTGGGATTCTAAAAATGAGCTTCACATTGATTATGTCTAACTTCCCTAAAATGTTAGTTAAAATAAAAGTACTCATGACAAAGTTTAGTTCAGCTCCACTCCCTAACAATGAACGGAATAACTGAGGGAGCCAAAGGCTTTTATATCAGTCATAGTATAAATCTGATTTATATCACGATCTCATTGTTCTAGATGACACTGTTCTTCTCCACCCTTTGTCCATATAAGTCCTACGTCTTCTGAGCAATCAATCAGTGGTCAGTTTCAATTCCGCTTCCTCTGACTGCCTGTTGATTCACAACATTGGGAGTTCCGTAGGTAAAACTCAAAACTGGCCCCTTAGTGTAGAGGGCAAGGGGAGACTAAACAAAGAGGCAAGCCACTCACATTGTTAGATGGATGTTTTAATAAGCAAAGCAAACATATATACAAGGCTTTTCTTGGGCAGCCACAAGACAAATAGGTCACCATACCCCCTCACCAGAATTCTAAGAGTTTATATCAAGGCCTTAATGGGATTCAGTCACATGTATCATCAAGATAATCTGAATAATGCATTATTCTCTCAAGGCTATGTCCTTAAAGCTCTTTCATGGGAATGGTGGGTGGACCGTACATTCCAGGAACAGGGGAGGGAGTGAGGAGCCTCCCACTGAGGGAGTTCATGGGTCAGTGGGCAGTGATCATGTCCTCTCAATGACCTCCTCCAAACAGTGCCTTCCAGTAGGACCTACACTTATCCCATATTGTTTATGATCTATTCTGTGCTACTGCCTATACATCCCTGAATGATCTGACCCTGGCATTCTTCTCCGATCTCATCTTCTACCACTTTGCCCCTTGATCCTCATGCTCTAATCTCACTGGGTATGATGGTTAGTTGTATGTGACAACTTGACTGGGCCACAGGGTGCCCAGACATTTGGTCAAACATTATTTTGGGTGTGTCTGTGAGGATGTTTCTGAATGAGATTAAGACTTGTCTCTCCTGGGGTTCCAGCTTGTGACCACACATCTTAGGACTTCTTAGCCTCCATAATTACTTGAGCCAAATATATATATAATACAGATATAGGTCTCTCTCTCTCTCTCTCTCTCTCTGTGTGTGTGTGTGTGTGTGTGTGTGTGTGTCTACCTCCTATTGATTCTGTTTCTCTGCAGAACCCTAATATACTGGGTTTCTCACTAAGCACTTTTCTGCCTCAGGGCCCTCCTACATGGTGTTTACTTTGCCAAGAATCTCCTCTCCCCAAATCTGCCCATGGCTGCCTCCTCCTCATAATTCAGGTTTCTGCTCAAGTACTACCTCCTCCTGCCAGTCTTCCCTGACCACCCTAATAAAACTTCCCTCATCACTCCACAAGCTCTGATTATCCACCAAGTCACTCTGTTTTTTTCTCCTTAGCACTTAGTGAGGTCTGGCATTGTATTGTTTACTTGTGTATTTGGTTTTGGTCTACATATTCTTTTCCTCGGTGTTGCATTCCAAGAGGATCAAAATCTCTTGTTCTTATTCACCAGTGTATCCCTGTGCCCTGGGAAAAGCCTGGCACATACTAGATCCTCAAAAAAATATTACCTTTTATTTAATGGTATGAGGAACTCAGGAACAGTTTCAGAAAATTGACACATCCTATAATTTATTTTAAGTCTTTGTAAATATTACCAGCCTGAGGGGGAAAAGTGCAGAACCTATAATGATAAAACCTCAGCTTTGTATATATTTCTTCATCAACCCAAGAAGGCAGGTAATGCTTCCCCTTTCCAGAAAATAAGGATCAAATTGGTGACGCACATGGTAGTGCCATGACTACATAAGTGGTGGTTAAACATGATCATGTGATGGGATAACTTATCATACTTTGTTATCCCACTTTGTATCATATTTTATTTCCATTTGACACTTTATGAGCACTTTTGCATATTATTAAGTATTCTTTGCAAACATGACTTAGTGACTATATAATGGTTTTTGTGGATGTGTATTTATTTTAAATCTGCCCCCAATTTCTGGACATTAAGAGGTATTGTATTTACATTAAACTTATCCTGTAATATACCATAATAAATTGAATATATATTCAATTATTGTTTCAGGATGGTCCTTCAGACATAGAAATAATACACAAAAGAATTTTTATAGCACTCTGAACATTATGGCAGATGGTTTTCCATTAGAGGTTACACCAGTTTTCACACTCGCCAACTTCTAGGTGTTGAATGAGATTTTATTTTTGTCTTTTGTACCCTGAAGAGTAGAAAATTGCCTTCTATTCCTTAATGCTTGGATTATTGGTGAATCTGGGCATGTTTTGTGTATTTATTGGACATTTGTATTCCCTTTCCTTAAGAATTGCTTGCTATGTTATTTTGACCATTCTTCTATTGGATTTAATGATTTTTCATTTTATCAATTTATATGTGCATATTATAGATTAATGACTCCTATCATTTATCATGAATGTTTCAAATATTTTTCCAATGTGTCTTTTGTCTTTAAATTTATGTATGACACAGAACTTTTTACTTTTAAGTTGTCAAATTTATTGATAGATCTTCTGGCTGTGATTTTCTTCATGGCTATTATGCTTAGAAAATTCTTCCTTATATTTAGATCACATAGTTATTGATATTCTTTTTTTTCTCCTAGTTCTCATAGGACTTAATTATTTACTTTAATTCTTGATCCACCTGGAATTTTTTGGTACATATATTGGGGATCTTACTTGTTCCCCACACCCATGTCTGATCAAGCATTATTTTCTCACTTATTCTATCAGTCACCATATACTAAATGCTTTCAGTAGGGTGTTCACTTTGTTCTGGTCTTTGAATCTTTGAACGTCTGATTCTTACACCAACACCATTCTATTTCAAACTATTAAGGAATTACCATATGGTTTGTGCAGGCAAAGTGAGTTCCTCATCATTACTTTCCTTTTTAAAAAGAGCATTGGCTTTCTTTACTTGATTGTGCATTCAGATGAAACTTACTCTTTAAATTATAACAACTCAAACTTAACTTATAATTTTTGTCAAGATTACATGGAACTTATAAATTAACTTGGCAGAATCTTATATGTTTCACTATTTCAGTCTTATGTCACAGAGTCAAGCCTATGTTTGTCTGCTCATTTCAAAATTTGTATGAGTTTCTACAATTAGGATTTCTAGTTTTCTTTACAAATCTTTTAAGGGTTTCATTAAGTGATAACCAAATATTATATATTTCATTTCAGTTCTTATTTAGGTAGTCTTGATGTTATATGATTTCTAAGGGAGAAAATATTGCTCTATTGCTCATGTGTGTTCTCAGTTTATCTCATATATTGGGAAAAGATTTGAGGAGAAACAAGACATTCAGGGAATAAACAGAGAAAATGTGTAAGAGAGGGGACAGAGGGTTCAGGTGAGGAGCCACTTCTACACAGAGATAGACTTTATAAACTCTCATGTGGTTTGATTCGGTTCCCAGCATGCATGATTTTTCACTTTTAGACAGTCATTCCTTTGATTTAAAGTATGATATATCCAAGAGTCCATAGTAAAAATTCATACCATCATTATAATCCTGTAGCATATAATTAAATATTTTAGTAGATAAAGGAGCAAAGGTAAGAGTTGATGGTAGTTGAACAATATCGGAGTAGAAGTAATACAGGTAGTAGGTGAGAGGAAAAAGATAGCATCCCTGTGCTAGTCATGGTTTAATGTAGTATGGGTCCAAAACCAACATGCCAGCAAAATAGTTGTCAAAAGTAGAAGCTAGGGTTTCAGTCAAAGTCAGAAATGTAGTAATTAGTCTCTGTGTGAAAAGGTTGAACAAAAGCTATAACCATTAAAACATGTAAGAATCATGTCAACATATTAAGCAATTGTGGAAGAATCCAAGACAGAGAAAGGAGGTGATAAGGTGGCGTGAAGATTAAGCTTCCAGTCGGAAAATAAAAGAAAGTACTATACTGGAAATAACAGTATACTGGAAATAAGAGTTCCAGTAAAGACAACAGTACCGGGGTCCTTAAAATCCTGGTAAACATAATACACTTTTCTATTCACCAAATTCTGGCTTAAAGGTTTTGGTTTTTGGCTGCCCAAATCACCTTTTTCCTCTCACCACCCTGAATATGTTGAACACAGACCAAATTTGCTACCACATCTACAACCCTGGACAGTCAGTGAACAACACCAGGAATCAAGAGAGGAGAGAGTGGCCAAAAATGGAGTGGGAGAGAGTGTGCCAATCATGTATCACGTAGCTTCCAGGTTTGCCAATGTTTACTGAGTGGAATGAGAGATTAGAGATTCTTAAAATCTGCCATATTATGATATACTATTAATAACACTTTGCATTCAAACTATATGCTTTATTTTAAAAAGTACTTCCCAAACCATAAAAGACTGTGATCTTCTAAATCTTCTTCAGAGTCTGCTTGTCTGAGCAGTTATAATTAACTTCATTTTATAACGAATGAAAACAAGTCTCTGAGAAGTGTAATGACTTACCAAGGTAACAAAGTTACTGAGGTATAGAGATCTTGATCTCAGTCCTTCTGGGTCCACATATTTCTTTCTCCACAATGTTTTTATTTCTGCTACTCCTTCTGCCTAGCCACTGTTTCTCAAACTGGGTTGCACCTTGAAATCATCTGGGAAGCTTTAACAAAAGCTATGTCCTACTCCTGGAGATTTGGATTTAATTGATGTGACACACAGCCTGGAGTTCAGGATCTTTGAAAGCTTTAAGATGATTCTAATGGAATAAAATGTGAGAACTGCTACCCTCAAACCCATGGATTAACACTGTAATGACAAATGCTATATTCAGAAAGGTAGCTGGGGGATTTAGTCATCCATCCCAGTATCAGCCAAAGTATCCCAGTTCAAATCAACTAGCTGGGTTAATGGGGGTGGATGGGTGGTCTGACTTAGAAAGGTAGCTCCCTTAAATAATTATATAGTTAGTAAGAGTTAACCAGAGCTCGTAAATATCTCTCTTTCCCCCCTCTCCATACTCTTCTTTGGAGTAGCTTCTCATCATTTCTATATGTAAGAGTTGAGGAGGGTAGTAAAGGGATGATTAGTGTTGGGCAAAGCCACATACCAAAGAAGATGCCTTACCCATGACCAAGGTAGGTAGGCTAAGGTGGGTAAAAGCAGATTCATAGAGACTGGGTGTTCAAAGTCAACCACAGTGGAAATGCTGAGACCACATGGGAGGAGTGAATCAACAGAAACAAGGCTGGGCTGGAGGTAGTGGGGCATGGTCCTGCATAGGAAAAGACATTTATGCAAAATTCCTTATGCTATCAAAACTGGTTAGGTTAGGTGAACCAGTAGGCATGGATAGGAAGGACAGAACCAGAGAAATGTGTCCAAAACAATGATGAAAAATCATCAGCTAAAGTCAGAACTGGCATTGTCAGGTGTTTATGCATAGAGCAAGGGATCACTGTTTGTATCTTTCCAGGCAGGGAGCATTCTGCCCCTCACTTCTTCCCCAGTTCTTCCTTTGCAGTGACTTCACACAAGGAAAGTCAGGTATTTGAATGAGTTTTTTCAGAAAAGTATTTCCCATGTCTTACCCTGGAGCTCAAAATATATTTTTCCCAACATAAAAAAAAAAAAAATAGGGACAGCTGGGTGACTCAGTCAGTTAAACATCCAACTCTTGATTTCAGCTCGGGTCATGATCTCATGGTCCGTGACTTCAAGCCCCGCATCAGGCTCTGTGCTGATTGTGTGGAGACTGCTTGAGATTCTCTCTCTCTCCTTTTCTCTCTGCCCTTCCCCCAGTTATGCCCTCCCCTCCCCATAAATTAGTTAATTTAAAAAAAATAATGGCTTAAAAAAAGAAAAGAAAAAAATTATAACAGTGCTAGTGAAAGAAAATTTGAAATAGTCTTATTGGAGTAGTATTCTGGAACGAAAGGATTGGGAACTGAAAGCCATCTGCTATATTTATATATTTATCTCTATGGAGAAGGCATTATAAGTTTCAAATCAACTTCCAAATAAACTTTTGGTTCCATTATAGCAAGTTTCTTGAGAGCAAAGTCTGTGTCTTTTTTTTTTTTTTTCATTGTACCACTGGGGCTTAGGACAGAGCACATTTATATTGAATTAGTCAAACATGAACCCGGTTATGAGTTGCCAACTGCCTCTACTTAACACAGGGATACGTAATGCCTCAAATAGTTTCATGCAGCCTTTCCCCCTTTCTTATTTTGACAGGAGGCAAATTGAACACTGTTTTGTCAAATATAAATCCTAGTACCAGAAGGCAAGTCTAAAGACTTCTCATCTTCCTGGCATTTTCCTTTGTAGTTTTCAAAGGAAGTTTTCATCCACCTGCATCCCAGGACACCCACAGGCAATAATCTGAGAATCTCCCTTCCATTTAGCGTATTGGTCCCTGTACTGGTTTTGTCTAGGACAGATTGTCCTTCTCCTGGTTTTCCTCTCTCTTTTTTTCCTCACCCTGCTTTATCAAGATGCAGCCTTTTTTATCTGCTCACAAAAAGTGAACTCCTAAGTGCTGGTTTGTGATCAAGAAGCAACAAAGCTGTCATCTCCCTAAATATATTTTTATATTTTGCTTGGGGTTGTCACTATAAATAAGAGAAAGTATTGCTGATGGGGTTTTTCATGTGTGTGCTCTCTTTCTCTCTCCCTTCTCATTCACTTCATCATCCTCAGGCCCCCAGAGCTGTGTCACTACCCTGAAACAAATAGGGGAAAGCAACCAATTACATTAAAATGCAATATAAATAGAGGGAACAAGCAATTTTTAACTTGGGTTTCCTGAAAAACTGTCCGCATTCTGGTGGCTAGTCAAGGGAAGGCAACAAATAAAGAAGTTATTTGGCTGTCATTTCATTTGAACTATTATAGGATCTAAGTGGCCCAGGGGAATAGTCCCATGGAATCCTCTCTTCCTTACAAATAGCTTAGTTTTTGTCTGTGTCATTCATTTGGGAGAATACGGAGACTGATAGAAGGCATTTCTGGCAGAGTCATAGGAAAATTATTCTGGGAACATGACCAGTGAAGAGGGTTGTGAGAATAATGAACATGGAGACTTGAATTCCTCATGTCTTCTAGAAATGGAAAGACAAGAACAGAAATGCCTCTGCCAGGAATGGTCATACACATGCCAATCTCTTACAGCAGGCAATGTCACCAAGCATCAAGGTGCCCTTAGAATCTGAGAATGTGGAAGTAGGAGGCAGTCACACACTTAGCAGGCTACTCAGAACCATGTGGAGCAGGAGTGGTAAATACCCTTGGTTGCAATCACCCTTGTCATGCCCATGGTATATATTGCAAATAAATTACAACCCTCTCTTCTCAACAACCCAAACTTAGTTTGGAAATGTGTTTTAATACAGAATGCCAGACACATTATCTACCAAATAGTGTTGGCATACCAGGAGAAATCTATTTGTTGTCCATGATCCGGAGGGTCCCCAAACACCTGCCTGTTCATTCAGATGCAAGGACTTGTGTGATCTAGGCTCAACTGAAGCAAGCATGTACCAACTCTCTGACCCTGAGCTTTCTGCTCCTACTCTGGGTGTAAACACACTCCTTACCACGATTGCCCTGTCATGGGCTCTTACTTTTCTATTGCCCACACATCCACTTCATTTTGCTTTCTAGTCTACTCTGTGACCTCCTGCCTCCATGATATCCAGGCCATATTTGTGGTGGGTAGGGGTGGTGGTGGTCTGTTTTCTTGAGAACAGGAATGGAGTGGATTGAAAATGATGATGAGGGAGATGGTACAGGTTTTCTCTGTATCTCTATTTGCACCCAGATATATAATGTCTTTTGCTGTTCAATTCTGGTCATTGAGATATGCAACAAAGTCTCAAGATGTCTCAACTGGCATTTGACTTAGCTGCTATGCTGTCCCTTTCTCATTTTTAGGTTATCTGGGAAAACACAGCACTAGAGATGACCACTCTCATGACATCTGTAAATAGTTTTCCCACAAATAAACATACAGATATGACATATGAGATTCACCATTTTCAGATGAAGTCTCCACACCTGCCTTCATATCATTTGCAATAATACTGACTTGTGCATATTTTTTATGAGACCTTTTGGTATATTCTATCTCCTTCAATTCAAACACCCACTTTAGAGTTTGATAACAGTCTCTGAAAACTGATTTCTGAGGATTATTACTACAATAATGGGGATAAATTTCAACATCTATAATTCAAACTAATTTTGAGTCATGGCAAAAACTTTATCTAAAGTCATACTTGTTTTCATAATGAGTGTTGTGTTTTCTGAAATATTCAAGTTTATTATCAATAAACTCTTGCAGTCAGTTGGAGGGGTCAAGGGGCCCAGTGGTTCACATGAGTGCCTCAGAAGTATGTTCTGAGATTCTTAATCTTCAGAGGCTTCTTTCCCCCAAATTGACTTTTAAATGAAGAAAATTGACAGTAGGAGAAATAGAAGAAAGTGGTTTGGACCTTCAGACAAGGCAATTGCCTCAGAGTGAGTGGGTTTGGCAGCTATTTTCAGGCATTAGGTTCTGAAATTCTTGCCTACCTCAAACCTGCCTCTTAAATTTCCAACATTAAATGTACCTCACTGAGCAAAGACAACTCTCCTCTCGGGGAAGAGTCACTCACTGAACACTCATTGTTCTGTTAGTTTTTGGTGTAAAGCAGGGTCAGTGCGAATGATAAGTCTTGACAAGGGAGAAGCATTAGACTCTTGGGCCACATCCTCTCCTCTAGCTGGAGTGGCTTTATGGATACTTTAGGGACATCTTGAAGTCATGGGAACTCTGTCTTTCTGTAACCAATTCTATGTTACAAGAATATTTTTGCAACTAGGTTTCTAACAAAGCTATGCCCTTTGTGGAATCTCAGCTCCTTACCTCATCTCCTTCCCCTCCCATCCTCCATTGTCTGCCAGATGCTAAGCTAGACCCTACACCTAGTCTTCTCTACAAACCTCTGAGGTTTCCTCAGAGACCACCCTCTCTTTTTTCCTCCCATGGCCTTCAATAGGCAGCAGGTCTCTTCCTAAATTTCATAGCTCATAGTCCTCTCTGGGAGGCTCATTAAATTCCCATTTCCTAGGAAAAGGACACCCTCCTAGCTTTCTCAGAGCAAGTGGTGATTCATGCAACTTGTTGACAATGACATTAAGTCCATCTGGCTTTTCGTAGCCTGAGAGAAAGCATGAGCAATATGAGCACTGGCTTAAACTACATGAAACAGGACAAGAGGCTCCTGGCAGACTTAACTGATTTACAAATTTCCACAAAAAACACTTTGATGTTTTTAGAAGCACTGGTGGTGTGGGAGAAATGCAGGACACAGAAGAGGGTATGTTGAGGTTCTGAAATATGCACATGGGGCTTAATGAGCTAAGTAGGGCCTTACTGTTCACTTGACCTCACTGGTACTAGTCTGCTGACCCCTAGGAATATTTGGTCTACCACAACTACATGATTTCCATGGATGTAGAATCAATTCTTCTTGGAAAATATGGGACTCCTCATGAGCTCTTAAATAGCTTTAATATCTATACTTGTCCACAAGAAAATAATTTTGATAAAGTCCTTCCAGATTTATTTTAATAAGCCAGTTGATTCAATAAAAAGTCTTTGGAGACCTCTGTGAGTATAAATCTTATTAATGTTTGACTTAATATAAGATAGTTGAATCCCCATAGCTGCTTCTGCATTCAATCTGTTGTAGGTTGTTTTGCCCAACATATGAAGAAAATCTGGCATTAGACAGGCATGTAGTTGGAAAAGGAGAATTCTAATTGCTTTTTAAGATAATTATAAATACTATTTCTTGATAGTACACCAAAAATCAACAAGCAGTAGTTTTTCAAAGGTTAGTTGTGTGTGGAATTTGAAACCTTATCAATGAACTTTTCTTACTCTGTTGCAGTATAGTCCATTAGCCTATCTGGCACTTTGAATGGATCTTTTTACCATGTGTGAGTTTTTAACATCACCCATTGGTAATCTGGAAGATACTGATTCACTGAGTTAATAAATTTTATAAATGTTGACATATGTCACGATATAATATCAAAAATCACATTTATTAATTACATCACCAATCTCATTAGAAGATGCTTTATAGTGGACTCTGTCAAGCTCATGGTGATGTACACATTTTCAAGTGAAAGGTTGAATTTTATCATTGACAACAAAACTGGCAATTGTTTTTTCTCAAAGTGACCAATAGTCATTTTCATATTGTCTCCCAAATACCCACATCTGAATACCCATAGTCTGTCTCTCTTCTGCACTTTCAAGTAAAAATAGAATTTATGAAAGAAATTAGTAGTTCAGCTTACAATTCAAATAACTGTACAAGTGCTTCTTGTAAAGATAACCATTGTATTTATGCAAGCAACAGTTCATTATGTAGACTTCCCATTTTGTCACCAGAATATTTGTGATGGTTAATTTTATGTGTCAACACAGAGGGTGTTTTTTGGATGGCTCTACTTTCTCTCATCTCTCCTGAAAAAAAAAAGGAATGGAGAGATTTCTAAAAACTGACAACCAAATGAATGAAGTTAAAATCATTCCATATGGCATCCTTCCCCCAAACCCTCAGAGCGAGCTAGCTGGGGCGGGGGGGATGCTAGTACCTCTCTAGGTCCCACCTCTGACGGCACCACAGCAAGTGAGGGGGTCAGCCAGCAGCACCATCTCTTATCCTGCTCAATTTGCTTCAACCCAGTGGGGCCTCTTTAAATAAGAGTGAGTATGCCTGCAATTCCAAACTTCTTTACGATTGTTGTAGATTCATGTCAGAAAGAGGAACTCTTTAAGGAGAAGAATATGGTTTTTTCATTTGCAGAAAGACAATAAAACTCTTTCAGCAGTAATTTCCCCATATATAAAAAGTGAGAACATAGCACCTCGGTGACACAGACATCTGTTACTTAAACAGATGCCACCTTCTAAACTCACTCAAGCAACCCTCTGCTCCAACCAGAGACCCCTAAACCAAAATTCAATGTGTGAATCGAGCTTAAACGGGGAACTTTGAATAATGATTGACTTTACTTCCCAGCTTTACCATGAATTTGCTTGATTTTTGTTGTGTTTTTAATTTAGCAAAATCTCCATCATCTCTCTCAGTAATTCGTTGCTTCTAACTTAATCTCCACAAGTTGCAAAATTCAATACTTCCTTCCAAGATTTACTGCTGATTAGTATAAGCCCTTCAGAGAACCAGATAAACCATGGCTTTTGTTTATTTGTTTGTTTCTTCTTGCAAATGCACTTTAAGGACTTCAGAGGGCAGGACTCTAGCACTATCTAAAAGAGAACTGAAACTTGGATTTCTTTTTTCTAAGTAGTACAGAGAGTCCCAGACTGATGTTTTCCAGTTAAGCAATATTTCCCCAGTTTGAGACTGATAAGTGCCTTCAGAAGTTAGGCTTACACTTCTAAATCAGCAGTTCATGAAAGGCATTACGAAAAACTATTATACCGCTATAATGGATGACAGCACAGTTGTATATGTTACACCTTGAAGTAAGCAGTAGGATTTTCAATCATTTGATAACCTTGAAACTGCTAAGGTATCAAATTGCTATCATGAATATTGTGCAGGAGCAGAAATAACTCAGGAAGCTGCCTTTGTGAATAATAATCAGAAAACTGCAGCATTTTTACCAAGAAAATGGATTTGCAGCACTGGTATATTGACAAGCTCTCCACAGGAAACTAAGGGAGACATTACAAGTACATTTGCATTGGACAATGCATCAATCCATCATAACTTCCAACAGCATTGGGTCTGTAAGATCTGGTCAGTTAAAAAATTATTAGCAAAGAATTAGGCTGTTTGTTAAAATTTCAAGGATAAAGTAGAGCCCATATGTTATTTTATAGCTAAAAACAATAAACAAGGTATTTATTTAATATTTAACTTCTCAATGTACACTCAAATCTAATTCATATCAGCAGACAACAGAGAAGAAGGAGCTTGGAAAGTGAGGATTTGCTTAACAGGCATTTAAATCAATAGCAACATGAAGACACGGTAAAAACAGACAGTAAATGTATATTATACATCTCTTTTCCTTAAAAATGCATCTGTTTATTTTTCCAAAATCTTAGTTTTCTTCATGAGCAGAGCACCCGGTGCTGGTTGGTAGCATTTCCAGACAACAGAGTCTACTGGAATCCTCGACAGCCACGTGAAAACTCAATGTCTGGAGTGATTCATCATTGTGTCAGATTGGCCAGCACTTTGTCACAGTGACTGACAATGGGAGAAACTTGGAAATAATACAAAGATTCTCTGTTCACTGATAGTGTCTGCACTGTGATTAGAGAAGAAAGGTTTGAAGCTGTGAGGGGAATCTTAATTTTTCCCCCAAATGAATTTTGATGTTTTTACTCTTTGTAGGTCAAACCCTACCCAACAATGGTCTTACTCAAAAGTGGCCATTTTCATTTAAAATACTTCCGGGAGCCTAATTATTGAAATCATCACATACCAACAGCTTATTGGGTAGGGTGAACTGTTTTTTAAAACTGTAGAACTAACTACACCTGCTTTATATGGGGTCACTGCATCCACTTGAAGAGATAAGAGCCATCCAGCAGAAGATTGTCTGAAGTGACTGGCAACTATGGATGGTGGTACCAATACAATCTAAATTTATTCATGCTTAACCCTTTCACTGGAGTCTGGAATCATTTTATATTCAATTTGGCAAAATCCTAAACGGGTAATGATATTAATTCCTGACTTCAGGTAAATTATCGCTAAATGAAGTAATGCAGAGCATGAACATTAGTTTTAGAAGTCCTAAGAAGCAAATGTAAATGACTTGATGCAAATCCATCCCTACTATAAGAAATAAATGACATAGCACCTTCCACTGATAATAGATCAATAACGTCACCCTCTTATTAAAAATAAAAAAGAAAGCTAAAATGTATCCTATTTGAAAAATACGATTACAAGAGGAGTAAATTATCAGATGGTGTGGGTAATAATGCTAGCATTTATTAACTTATGTGCCAGAAATTGTACAAATAATAACTCATTTATTCATAGGAAACTCAATAAGAAATGAATTATCACCACCATTTTACAGATTAGAGAATAGAAACATAGAAAAAAATAAATATCTTCTGCAAGATTATACTATTGATAAATGGAAGAATTCAAATTTAAGTACAAGTATGCCAGATATTTTAAATTCCAAGGACATTAACCATCTCTCCAGAGTAAACAAAAGGATTTGAGGTGGGGTCCATGAAAGATAAAATCAAGGAATAAGAAAAGAAATGCAGTCAAATATCTGTAAGAGGGATGGTCTCAAAATGTAAATCCAGCCATATCACTTCCCTTTCTCCCTCTTTCATTTTCTCTAAAACTTCATTCCTCTTAGGTTAGTGTCAAAACTCCTTATCATAACCAAAAAGCAATGTCTGATCTGCTGCATACCTGCCTTCCAAGCCTCATCTTCTACCACCTCATCCTTCTCTCCACTACAGACACACTGACTTATTGGTGGTCCTTTATATCTGGCATGCTCCCTCATGACTTATGCTGTTTTTAGTCACTGAAATTCTCTTGCTTCCCCTCTTCACTTGGTTAAATTGTTTTCATTCTCCATAGCTTAGCTAAATGCCACCATAAGGAAGTTGCATCCCACATATCATATGAATCACACACCTCTCCTTTATTGCCTTTGTCAGAATTGTAACTTATATTTGTCAGAATGATTTCTTACTTTTATCTGAATCCTCCTCCTCTTCTCTTCCTCTTCCTCCTCTTCCTCCTCCTCCTCCTCCTCATCTCACTTGGCTGTTAGCCCCAGTGCTTAGCTCTCCCTGACACATAAACAGGGGCTCAATTAACTCTTTGAGAGTGAATGAATGGGTAAGTGGAGAGTTTCTACCTGTATTTCTTTCAATAGTTTGTATTTAGAGTTTCATCTGATTTATATTGCAACTCAAGGACAAAATGAGCTGGGTGTCCTTTCCCATTTTCCTGAAGAAGAAGTTAATGCTCAGAGATATTTAATACTAATCTAAATTTACACTGGTATTGGCAGAGCCTGCTAAAATCTGAGTCTTCTGAATCCCAGTTCACTGACAATTACACCAAAGTCTTATGCCATCAGTGGAAATGCAAAACATAGTAGACGGAAAAAAAAAAGTACAAAATTAGGTGCTCAGTGACCATGGAGAAAACATGAATCAGGGAATGAATACTGCTGATAGCAGCACTGCCTTTCCCCTGTGGAGCTTCCTGGGACAGCTCAGGGTGCTGGTTAAGCTCACAAACTTTCACAAAGATCCTCGAGGATAAATCCAAAATTTGAGTTAGGACTCATGTCTCTCAAGTTAGGGAGGTGATTGTAGATTCTGAGTGAGTGGTGGTAAAGTGGCCAAGGTTCAAATACATAGAAGAACACAGCTCTGGCCAAGTGTACATGGACATAGGCAAATATGATTACAAGAGGAGTAAATTATCAGATGGTGTGGGTAATAATGCTAGCATTTATTAACTTATGTGCCAGAAATTGTACAAATAATAACTCATTTATTCATAGGAAACTCAATAAGAAATGAATTATCACCACCATTTTACAGATCTAACCCCTCACTCTAGCCTGCTCCAAGATCCACCTGGGAGTGGGGCATTCATGAGTTAAAATGAAATCCATCACGGTTTTCTACGTTTCAGATTTTTCATAGTGAATATATGAATTGCCCAACGCTGCTATTCAAACCAGCATTAGGATTCTATCCTCACACAGCGAGGGGAAAAATCCTTAGGCAAGTCTAAAACTTCAAGAGAAGCACCATCACATAAATGTCCAGTGTGCTTATTGCATATGGATCCAGACCAGTCACTCTGTTTAATTTGTGCTTATCCACTGATACTGAATGTTGGCACCAATTTCCACCTTCTCACCCCAAACTTTAGTAATCTCTTTGTGGTTTTTCTATTCATATAATACACACACACACACACACACACACACACACACACACACATGCATATATATATATATATATATATATATATATAATCTATATAAATCTTCACAGGCCCCTGGATACTTTGTTGCTGGTTGCCTCTTGTCCACCTGAGCCAATTTCTTAACTCCAGAAGTCTACCAAACAGCCTTTCTATATGTCACTGGAGATTTTTAAAAGTGAGTAGCACTGGTCATGAAATTAATGCCATGTAAACTAGTACGGTAGGAATAATGACACAGGTGATTCCCAGTGTGCAGTCAATTTTTAGGAACTACTGTTACATATTCTTAGAATGTAGTGGAAACTATTATAGAGAGAAGGGCAGGTGTGAGGGAGAGTAGGTTTATAAGACAGAAGGAATAAGTGGGTGGGAAAGGGATAGTTTAACAGAGGAGGTGTCAGGAAAGGGTGGGGAGGAGACTGAATCTAAGAAAGAAGAGAATGCCCTAGAAGGTATGCCTCAGCGACAACATAGGAAACATGCTGAGGAGGCAGGAAACATGCTGAGGAGGCAGAGAGAAGTGTATCCAACCTAGACCCTTGGATGTAAACCATTGTTACAAGTAGCCCTTACTGGACACAGTGAACTCACACTTAGTTCATGCATACAACAAGAACATCAGCCAGTCCTAGGCTTGTAAACATCCCTAGAGATCACACAATCCATCTTCCCACCTCCTGATGACATCTCTGAGCATCAAGAATTACTACCGGGTAGTTCTAACAATCAGCTTGCTGACAAAGTCAGATCACACATTGATTCTGATTTTCTGGGCAATCCTGTGAGGTAGGCAAGATAGTCATTATTTTTAACCTCCATTTTGTTTATAAGGGTAATAAGACTCAGAATGGTCAAGTGATTTGCCCAGGCTCACATAGTTATTGAATTCAAGGCAGGACCAAGATTGGACCTTGGATCTTCTCACTCCAAATCCACAGTTCCATTCACTTCACCACTCTGTCTAAAAGGATTGAGAATTCCTTGAAATACAGAGGTCAGTTTAGGTAGTAATGCCCCCTGCTTTGCAGGCTGTGGCTAGGTTGCTGCTCTTCAGTGGGTGGAAGGGATGTTTGTTTCCTCAACAGTTGGATCAGTGGTTCTTGAGGGAGATGGTACCACTTCTTTGATGCATTTGGAAATTTATAGGGAGAGGGTTTTGGTTATCACAATGATGGCATTTAGTAGATGGGGGCCAAGGATGCTAGAAAAGTCTCTGTGCATATTACATTCCCACACAGCATCATGTTGAGCGCCCAGTGAACATCATGTTGGTGAAAAACCTTTATATAATTACCTGAGTCAAGAATTCAGCTCCATTTTACATATAAGCTCAAGGCAATTTACATAGTTTTAATAGTTACTGAATTTTCAGGACTGTCACTCCCAAATAAATCCAGAAAAAAATGTATACGGTTTTATCAGAACTTTACAAAGAATTGCTCATCAATTTTAGAAAACCATAATGTATGTGATTGTCCCTTGATTTATTTGCTGACTTTATAATCTGACCCCAGAGTAGAGGTGGAAGGTGGGTGGATTTTCACTGTATACCTGCCAGAAATTGACTACTACTTTTCTTAAACTTGATAATTTTGGATGCTTGACAAACAGAGGCGATAAGTGTAACATATTGAACTTTGTTCTGGGAAAGGCAACTGATTTAATAACATCATGCTTCAATCATAAAGAACCAGTATTTTGGCTGAAATGATGGGTGAACCAGTCTCTTCACTGGATCATCCAGAAACTTAAGTGACAAGTTTGAAGTTGAAATGGAAATGCCTTAACTGGAAAACATTCAACAAAATGAGTTTGTTCTCCACATCCTTTCTAGGAGAAAATATGGAAAGTTGAGTCTGGATAAGACATTCTGTCATTGATTCATTTCAGCCTTATGTCATAGCTTGTGTATTATTTAGAGGTAATTTAAGATGCCTATATATGGTAACATATATTGAAACTTTCATTTTATTCCACCTTCTGCATTTTTCCCCTGTGCTTTCCAATTCCAGCCTTTGTTTTGGAATGAAACTATTAAGCAGAAATATGAAGTTAAACACACTCGACAGGGAAAGGTGTGGAAGTCAGCAGTTTGTAGCTGCCAAGAAAGGTATGAGAGGGCTTTCAAATTCATGTTATTGATGTGAATTATTTTGAAGACTGTATGGTTGGCTGTTTCAGTGAACTTTGGCAGGGATCAGCAATTTACTGATGATGAAAATAAACTAGCAAACACCATTACATTCTCCAAACAGGCAGCAAAGCTGATCATTTGGTAATCAAAAATAAAGAAACAAAGCTACAGGTGATCATTTTGGAGTGACCCATTGTGAGGTCCCCTGAACTGAGCTCATTATCTCAAATGGTCAGATCACAGTTTTATAGTGAATGATAAATCTGCCCCAAATCACATCTAGGGTGCAATTTCTTACAGCCTGCATTCAGTTCTTTAGTGACAACTTCTGTGGAATCATTTCTAAGCATTATGTACACAGCAATTGTGGACCATTCTGGAAAATTTAATTCAGGTCAACTGCATCAAGATCTTCTGGGGAGATTAAAACAAAACAAAAACAAAAACACAA
>CM053578.1:19834321-19873694 GCA_028646485.1 Cryptoprocta ferox
ATTCAGAAGGGATATTAGTAGCCAATCCCTTCTTCTGGCCCAGGGTGGAATAATGAGTTATGAGTGGCTGGGAACACTGTTTTTAGGCATAAATGTAGGTGATCCAGTGTTAATGGCTACTCCTGGACTGTGGCTCAGCTTTTAGGGGGCACAATATTTCAGTCATAGGAAAGCTGGTGAAGGAGAATTTGGTTTCAGAGCATCTGCAGATATGGATAGAAGACCTATCTTCAGATATTTTCCAGACTCAGACAATAGATTCTCCATTTGTTCTGCCTATCAGACCAGGAGAACCACTAAAAAAGGGAATACATCTTAAAAAGTAGAGGCTTATAGTTTAAAGAGTTTGGGTTAAAATATTATATTATCCCAAGGTGTACATGGTTAATAACTTAGTACTTCCTTCTGATTGTGCCCTGATGCCTATTACAAAACTATTTGTTGATAATACATATTGAGCCAGTACATGTTCCCACAACTCTGGCCTTGGCCTTGTGTTTCATTTATAGCAGAGGTGAGCAAATATGGATGAACCATAGGCCAAATCCAGCCCACCATTATTCCCACATCTTCTAAGACAGATTGAAAACAGATTGTAAAGAGAAAATTGAGTGAGAGGACCCAGGCACTTGTATAGGGGAAATTTTATTTTATAAGAATGACAAGGTATTGTCTAAACTCAGAATTGTCAGAAGATTTCAGAGCCTCACATTCATTTTTTACATCTGGAAATAAGGATACCTGCTTCAGAGATAAGATATGAGAATAAAAGGCTATAAAACTTTGAAAGCACCTCGCCCCATGCATATATGGGGATTGTTCTGGTTTATTTGTTCTTTATCCTAATTAGTAGATTTTTTGCTCAGGTACAATAATCATCTAGAAAAAAATACATAAGTCATAAAGGTACAGTGATGAGTTAGCACAAAGTTAATGCACCTGTGTTACCACTACCCAGGTGAAGAAATAGATAACCAGTGCCTTAGAAGCTCTCTTAACACTCTCTTCAGTGACTACCTACTGGATTAGTTTGGTCTGTCTTCAAATGTTACATCTATAAGATCATGCAGTATGCATCCTTTTGTGTTTAGGTTTTTCATTTCACATTATATTTCTAATATATGTCAGTGTTATTGCATATAACATAAACTTGTTTTTTGTTGTGTTGTCATAGCATTTCACTTTATGACTATTCCCTGATTAATCTGTTCTTCTTTAGATTGATATACAAATTGTCATCAGTGTGGGAAGAGTATGAACTATGTTGCTCCAAAAGGTTTTTGTATATGGTTTTGAGAAATTGTAGGTACTTATTTTTGTTGGGTATATAATCTGGAATTAATACCTGAGTCACAAAGTGTGTATATTTTTACCTGGTACTGTCATTTTTTTTCCAAAGATGGTTGCACTAATTTATCTTCACACCAGCCATTTAAGGAAACTCCAGTTGCTCCATATCTTAGCTAACACTTGATATCTTATTGTATTTTAATTTGTCTGTCTCTAATCACTCAAGAAATTAAGCATTTTTTAATCCCAATGCTGCTTTGGCAGAATTGATCTTCTGCTGTGATGGATTTAGCTTAGCCTAGAACTGCTCTTTATGGTATCCAACTAACTACTTGATGCTCTGAAGTTTTTCTTAGAGAGTACAGGTTCCTATTAAATATTAGCAAATATGTTACATGGATATGTTCCTCATATAATAGCACAGTTAAAAGTCAACACATTTTCTAAATACAATTTTTTAATGTATTATTTTTAATTTACATCCAAGTTAGCATATAGTGCAACAATGATTTCAGGAGTAGATTCCTTAATGCCCCTTACTCATTTAGCCCATCCCCCCTCCCACAATCCCTCCAATAACCCTCTGTTTGTTCTCCATATTTAAGAGTCTCTTATGTTTCGTCGCCCTCCCTGTTTTTATATTATTTTTGTTTCCCTTCCCTTATGTTAATCTATTTTGTATCTTAAAGTCCTCATATGAGTGAAGTCTTATGATATTTGTCTTTCTCTGACTTATGATATTTGTCTTTCTCTGACTAATTTCACTTAGCAATAATACAGTTTTTAAAAATATTTCATCTCTATACCCTGATAAGTATTTGGCAAAGGGGTACAGTAATTTTACTGGTGTTAATGAATATCTCATGATTATCAACAAGTGAAGTGGATTCTAACTATAATATTCAGATTCCTTTTGTATTAAAAGTTACCTAGAATGGCATGTGCAGTGATAATATCCGTGTATCTCAAACCATTAAAAACCATCCCCACTACCACTCACCCTCATCACAGAAAAAGGACAAAAACAAATTCAGCTACACAAAGGTGAAAAATATGTACAAAGGGGAATCTGTGAGGACAGATAGATTTAGATTTTTGGCTTCATGTTCAGGTTTGATATTTTCTAATCCTAACGTAGTGATTTCAATCTCATTTTTATATTCTGATTAGGCAGATCAAATTCATGTCTACAAAGAATATTTGAGATATATGATGTTACTATAGATCATAATAAAATTATTTGAAGACCCAGACAACACAGTTGTTTTTTTAAGGTTTTGTGTGTCTGAAAGAATCTTTGTTTTCATCACTTCACTAGGATGCCCAGTGAACAAACTGTAAATTTGAGAAGCAGAAACAATGCCAAGAGCATTATTATATTGGGGATATTTAATCTTGTTTTTTTTTTTTTTTTTTTACCAATTTTTACAATAGACAAAGCTCAATATCTACTCTTACCAGGGTTCTTTAGCAGGATTTGTGATGGCTTAGATTACTGTTCAACAAATATTAATTCCCCTGCCACTCCCACTGTGGGAAGAGTAAATTTCCTTGTCTTGTTGATATTGGACTTGGAAAGATGAGACACAGGCAGAGGCCTTAAATATGCTTGTATGTTTTGGCTTGGCTTTGGGACTCCTGGCATTCATTATGAGAAGAAAATGGCCAGGTGGCCACTAGTCCAAAGTGTGTGAAAATTATGTGTAGCACATCAAAACCGAGTCTGGATACTCCAGAGCCCAGAGCCTGGACTCCAACCTACTCACACTGAGCTTCAGGTGACCTACAGACTCATGAAGGAAAGAGATAAGATCTTGATAGTTTAAGCCACTTTATTTTTTTAATGCTTATTTATTTTGAGAGAGAGTGTTCATGGGCAGCCGTGCAAGCAGGGGAGGGGCAGAGAGAAAGGGAGAGAGAGAGAGAGAGAAAGAGAGGGAGAATCCCAAGCAGGCTCCGGGCTATCAGCACAGAGCCCAGTATGGGGCTCAACCTCAGGATCCAAGCCGTGAGATCATGACCTGAGCCAAAAATAAAGAGTCAGAGGTTTACCCGACTGAGCCACCCAGGTGCCCCAAGCCACTTAGCTTTGGTGTGATTTGTTATGCAGCATTTTTATGGCAAAAGCTGAGTGAGAGAGTTTCTGAGTTTATTTATGAATATTAACATTAAAATCCTCAAATATGAAAATTAATTTAGTAAATTAGTCATATATATATTATATTTTATATAATGTGTCATTCACTGTGCTACATACTGGAGAAAGATAGTGGAGAAACTAGACATGGGGAAACTTGACAAGATAATCACAATGCACTGTGATCTGATACGGATACGCACATATTAGAAGATGACATAGAAGGGAGACTGAAACTAGTCTTGACAACTCAAGAAAGCTTTATCAGAGGTGACGTATTAGTAGGGATAATTCACATTATTATAAGCAAAGTCAATAATATATTAAAAACTCAGAAATGAGAAAATATAGTCATTTAGTGCATGCCAAGACATGTACTATAACAGAGACTAAATGGAGTACAAAGAAGGATATAAATCTGAAGGGGTAAATAGTTTGAGGAGGCTAAGCATGTAGAAAGTATGTCTCCTAGGTGTAGGGGCTCCTAAGTGTAAAGAGAGATAAAGCTCAGATGATATCATTGGTTTCTAAGATTCAGTTATGCATGAAACCAAGGATAGGACTCTGGGTAACTCTTACATTTATGAGATAGAAAGAGGCAATGAGTTCATTAATTTAACAAATATTTGTTGAGCACTGTGAATGTGATGGTAAATGAAAGTAATACAATTACTTCCCTCAGAGGGGTTATTATCTGGTTAGAAACATAAAGAAGCAAAGAGGCAATTCTAATATATGGTGTTAAGTGTTATAATTTGAAAGTATATGAGACATAGTAGGGAGAGGCCCAGAAAGATTTCACAGAGAAAGTAACACCTAAGCTGAAAACTTAAAGGAGCAATAAGAATTACTCAAGTCAAGAGTAAGAAAAATATCATTCCAGGTAGAGTGAGTAGAATGTTTAAGATTCTCAAGGACAAAGAGAAAAGATGAGTCCAGGTAAGAGGTGATTTCTCTTAAGAGACAAAGTGGGAAAGGTAAGTAGGGCCAGATCATAAGTCATGTTATAGGATTTAGAATTTAATTAGAGAACAAGGAGAAACCATTGAGGAATTTTAAGGGAAACTGAGAGACATTCTTGGGGTAGAACTGGCAAACTTGATGACTGATAGCATGCCTGGGTTAGAGGAGAGGGGAACATGGAGGACACTCAGTAAACTGACTTGGGCACATTAGTGAAGGATGATGCCATTGGGAGCACAAAATGTGGTGCAGGTTTAGATTATTGGTGATGGAGATATAGAGGTGATATTAGAAAAAAATTAAAGGAGGTGGACAAATAGCTATTAAGGGCAAAAATAATCAGAATAATTCTAATTTACCAATCAAGGAGAAGACTTAATTTTAAGAAAGAGATGCCAGTGAGGCAAAGAATAGGAAGATACTAGGTAAAAAAGAATATTCATAGTTGGATATTAGAAGTTTGTGAATGACTTTTGAGAAAGTAATTTTAGTAAATTGGTGGGTGAAGAGGCCAGAGTATAAAAGGCTTAGGAGTGAGTGAATGAAGAAATGGAAATGAAAGTAGAAGAAATGGAATGGCAGCTTAGAGAACTATCTGTGTTGAGAGGTAGCAATGTTAAGAGAAGGAACCCAAGCTAGTTTGTATGGTGAGTGGAAAGAGTCAGAGGAGAGGAGGAGATTTAAGATATAAGGTATGAGTGTGGTTGGGGGAGGAGGGCACTTCTAGAGCATGTTCCAAAAGGAAATGGAAGGCTTGAGTTCAACCTCAAAGCTAGAGAACTTCTCCCTGATAAGGAGCAGGGATACATCATCCTCAGGACAAAAGAACAGGGAAGGGTAAGCCAATGAAAGTAAGAAATTTTACAGTGACAGAAAGGAAGACTTGAGGAGCTATTATTTATTGACTCCAAAAGGTAGAAGAAGAGGTCACTGGCTAGCTGAGTTTGAGAAAAACAGCAAAGATTGCAATCATCCTTCTTCAGAAACTGGTAAGGAGGTGTTTTCTTTTTTTTTTTTTTAAGTTTATTTTGAGAGACAGAGACAGCATGAGGGGGGAGGGGCAGAGAGACAGGAGACAGAGAATACCAAGGATTGGAAGCACAGAGCCCTACGTGGGGCTTGAACACACGAAACCGTAAGATCATGCCTTGAGCCAAAACCAAGAGTCAGACACTTAATCGACTGAGCCACCCAGGTGCCCTAAGGAGATGGTTCTTATTTGTAAACAATAGACTTCACTCTAGTTAGTTTTGGTAAAAATAGAATTTATTAAGGGATATCAGCTAGCTTACAGGATCACCAGGAGATCCAGTGAACCACAGCAATGGGCAATGCTCACTGCAGTATGATCTCTTGTAAAAAGCTACTGCTCTCAACATGTGGTGCCTACATCTCAGTTCACCGAAATATCACAGCTTATACCTGCCAGGCTGAAGTATGGATTACTGATGGCTCTGAGGAACAAAATGCTTGGAACCACTGGGAATTACCAAGTGCCAAAAGATGGAGTCAGTGATTTCTATGTCCTTATATTGCTCTCTTCTGTAGGAGAGACCCCAATATACATTCTTTCTTTCCATTGGAATAGAACATTTAGTTAGTCACATTACAGCTGCTCAGAGTAAAAATTATATTTCTCAGCCTATCTTGAAGCCGAATGTGGTCATGAGACTAAGTTTCGGCCAACAGGGGATATTCAGAAGTATTGTGGGACAGCTTCTGACACAGTGAAGATGAGTCACACCTTAGGATTGGTTAAGTAGTCATCTGAAAGAAGCCTGTGTCCCAATGGACTTCTTACAGCAGAGGCATCATACCAGGCAGGATAGTAGATGTTCACTCTTTCAAAACAGAAAAGTAAATTTTTATCTTGTTGCCCAAATTCAAAAATTTTTTCATGGGTGTGCCTCATGTGTGGCCCAGATCCCTTGCCCGGACCCGGGCTGCCCAAAGGAATGAAACAAAGGGTTCAGGTTCCACCTCTGGTAGCCAGGACTCACAACAGAGAATGTCCCTCAAATAGGTAAGGTATTCCAAAGATGTGAGGCAACCACTAATAAAACAGATGTTTACAATAGGAGTATGCAAAGGAGTGACAAAGGGAGGAAGGAAATAAATAATAATAATAATAATAATACGGAGTGGCAAAGGGGCCCAAACGAGCCTGAATTAACCAAGATCTGATATTATGACTTTTTAAAAAGAGAAACTCTTGACACCTTGGAGTTGGAGTTGGGAACAGAAACTAGTCTTAGCCTAGTGAAAGTATTGTGGAATTGCCAGACTGTAGAACTAAAATTGACAGAAATGAGGAGAGATGGAAGAGAGTGAAAGACAGGACATCTTTCCCTCCTTCATACATTACCCCGGGGCCCAGTAGGAGGATTGGTGTGGGCAGTAGTTGTGAAAACCAAGTGGCAGTGGAAGCCAGCAAAGCTGTAGTCAGATGCCTAACACACTTTCTGTAAAAACCTGGGAAGTTACTGAGTTCATTTCCTCATCAGTTAAATGGAAGTAAAGAGAACACCGGCAGACAAGTATAGGACACAGACAGAGTCTGCTCAGCTCCTAGCACAGTGCTGGGTACCTAAGCCCTCCAAATCATGGTAAACACTTTTTAGTACAGCTCAAGAACTACATTTACTCTTCTACTCTGTTCTCTTTACCCCATGCCATAGGTTTTAGGAAAATAAAAATATTTACTCCTCTCCAGGGTGGAGCTAAATACCAGCCAGCATAATTCAAGCCATTTTCAGGAATCAAGCATTTGGACCTAGGGGAAAAAAAAGTCATGACTCAAATTAGAGGATGGAATCCTCAGGAAAAACCAACATTAGCATCTAAACAAGAAAATGAGCTTACTGACATTGAAAAATGTTACTACGTTTTCAATTTCATTAAAGTCTCAAATAGACAAACACATTTATTTCTATGCTATGTGTTTGATAGCAAGAATGGGCAAAAACATCAGTCTACAAGCTCTGAGACTCTAGACTGTGACAGCACTGATGAAATATATGTTTCCTGAAGAGACATGTAATCCTCACTATCTGTGACCATTGAAATATTAAGGAAATTACTTATAAAACAGATAAAAATCCATTATGGGAGCATAGCTGAGAAACTGCAAAGGAGGATGGGAAGGAGTAATTTCCAATCTTCCTTGAAAATAAAAAAAAGAAAAAAGAAAGAATTTTTTTTCTCTTGTTATTATCCTGGTGAAATTAAATTTCATTGTGCAGTTCTCATCTTCATAATTACCAGGTTGCTTTGAGAATTAGATATAAAAAGCCACCTCATAGAAAAGTAGGAGCTGATTTTTCTAAATATTATATTTTTAAAATGATAAAAGCGGAATAACATTTCAAATGATCATTTTAATCACTATGCTTGTTCTGTGTCAGTCCACCCACCTTTCTCAACATACTCATTTAAAGGCACTGAGGCAGGATACCTACAGGTACATCCACTTGGGCCCTAAAACTGTCTGGATTTGTACAGGAATAGGATCCCCATGAACATGTACTTGAGTTTCTGGAAGAAGTCCAGAGGCTGAAAGCATGGAAACCTATGAGTCTTAAGAAGTATAGTAGGCTAAATAATTGTCTGCATAGAGATATCAACACCCTAATCATATGGAACCTGTGAGTATATTACCTTAAATGGCAAGTAGCACTTTGCAGATGTGATTAAGGTTATAGACTTTGAGATGGGGATAGTATCCTGGATTATGCAAGTGGACCCAATCTAACCACATGAGTCTTTAGAAGCCGAGAGTCCTTTCTGGATATAGTTCACCAGAGAGAGAGAGAGAGAGAGAGAGAGAGAGAGAGAGATGATAGAAAAGAACCAGAGAGATGGCAATATACGAAGGATTCAATCTGCTGTTGTTGGCTTTGAAGACCAGAGGATCATGAGCAAAGGATACTTTTTGGGCATATTCCAGAATTTTCCAAGGATCTATAGATATAATAGTATAGACATGAAAATCCCTACTCTCACACAGCTTACATTCTAGAATTGGAATAAGACAAAAAATAAACAAGAAAAAAATCAGATAGAGATAAGAGTGATGCAGATAAAAAATTCTAAAGCGACAGAGCGGTGATCCTTAGACCAAATGTCAGGGAAGACCTCTCTAAGGAGATGGCTTTTAAGAGAGAACGGTTAGTGTAATGGCCTTAAGGTGGGAATAAGAAACAAAGGGACAGGCAAATGGAAAAGAGAGAGCAATCGGAGGTGAGATCAGTACGTTGGGCAGGAGTCAGACATAATGTAGGTCATTTTAAACAGGGTGAAGAGTTTGGATTTGATTCTAGGCATGATGCAAAGTCTTGGAGGTTTGGGAGCATGGTGCAGATGCACAGGACCATGGTCTGATGGACATTTCTAGGAGCTTATTTCAACTAATATGTGGGAAATGGATGGTAGGGGTGGGAAGGACAGGTATTACATTAGAGAGACCACTTGGGAAGCTATTACTATAATTCAAGTGAAAGATCATGATGATGAGACCTCTTTTGGAAATGTTTTAAAGGTAGAAGTTACAGAATTAGAAAATGAATTGGATGCCAGGTGCGGGTAACAGAATATAGATAAGTCACGTAAGCTGGATATGGGTGGTGCTCTTTACTGAGATGAGAAAGTTCTAGAGAAGCCAGTATAGATTAAAATGTTGCAATCATCAAGAGTACCATTATGTCCATGCTAGATTTGAGGTGCTTAAGGGATATCCAAGCGATGATGATAAACAGACAGTGGACTATGCCAATTTGGAATTCCAGAAGAGATCAGGCCTGAGATACATATTTTGAATTATTTCCAAATAGTTTGTATGTAAAGCAATGAGACAAGATGAAGTCATCTAAGGAGAGAGTGGGTAGATGGAGAGGAGACATGACTTAAGGAGGACTGTGTTGTGGGATGTGAAGAGAGACAGTCTTAGATTGGAACAAAGGTCACTGTTGGCCATGTCAGGCCTAGAAGTGTTTTTGGAAATAGAGTTCTCTCAGAAACTTGATAGGCACTCATCTATTTACTTCCAGTCAATTCCCTGTGGAAGTAACCACACTCAAAGATCTCACCTAGACCTCACCTATGGATTTTCATCTTTTACTTTCTGGTCCATGTGTTCTAGCTCTTCTTTAAACTTAAATTATTGACAACTACCTGAAAGAATTTAAACTTCTCATCTTTACTAAAAAGACTATCCTCCTAGCTTGGTCTTAGATCCTTTGTTTTTCTGGAAAATAAGGCTGAAACTTTGCCATAGCAAATAGTATTTGCTTAACTTTAAGGAATGGAAACAATTCTTTTTCACAACTCCACAAAGGGCCAAATTATGTACTGCTCAGCCAATGTAGATTACAGGCTCACATAGAGGCTTCTCCCTTAGAAATTTCCTACTCTTTGTTTAAGCAATTGCATAAATAGATATCTGTCTTTAAGAAAAATGTGCATACTCTACTCGAGTTTTAATCTGAAATGTGGCTACTAATAGATTTCTGTAGGAGAAAATCTCTGTAAGAGAGAAGCTACATATATTCTTGAATAAAGGAGCCCTGAGAAAGCCTTCAGTGGAAGTGGAAAAACCCTGAAGGGGTTCCAACCTCGGGAAGGAAACATAGAATTTGGAAGTGCACAGATAGACATTTGTCTTGTGAAGAACTATGCCAGGTGTCCTGACTTATTCTCATTGGCATGAAAGCCAATGCCAGTCCTGAATTCATTCCAGGGGCCAGGAGAGGCATGGGGAAGAATCAGGACTGTTCTTCAAAAAAAACTGAAAGATATCCCTAAGAATAATCAGAGCTTCTCCTGATGTAATTATGGTCATTAATCACATGACTTGGAGTTAATAAAAAGAGAGATTATTCAGGTGGGCTTGACCTAGTTACTCGAAGCCTTTAAATCTAGGTCTGAAAGAGTTGAGAGAAGTCAAAGATACTCAAAGTAGGACAACCACTTTATGTGAGAGAGGTTCTCTATTGCCAGAAGGGTATATATGTCAAAGAATGCAGGCAGCCTGTAGGAGCTGAGAGTGGCTCCTAGCTGACACAGTAGAAGAAAATAGGGACCTCAGTCCTACAACTATAAGGACTTGAATTCAGCTAACAATCTGAAAGAGCTTGACGATAGATTCTTCCATAGAGTCTCCAGACAAAAATCTCAATTTGGCCAATTCCTATTTCAGCCTGAGACCCAGAGCAGAGAACCCAACCATGCCAGGCCTGCCTCCTGATCCACAGAAACCAAGAGAACAATCTCATATGAGATTTCGTGTTGCTATATAAGCTGCTGAATCCATAGTAACTTGTTGTTTATCAATAGAAAACTAGTACAAGGATGGGAGTGTGCCCTGTCATTTTTCCTGCTTATGCACTCCGGAGAAAATCCTAGCAAACACAGGAAGAACTGGATCAGCTTTCCAATATGTGAGGCAGTTTCTTCAAAAACAGTACCCAAGGGTTAAGGGAAGTTACAATCAATGGTAAAAGACAATCAGCTTCCAATAATAAGACAATTTTATTATTTTTACTAGTAATGTTAATAATATTAATCTTAATAATGTTTAGATGGCCAAGTCTCAGCAGACATTTGAAGAAAACAAATAGCACAAACTAAAGGCCAGAGATAGACAGACATTGGCTCCAAAAGAAATGGGTATAATTCAGAGAATAAAAAGGAAACTTTGAAAAAATTTCAAATTACAAATTCAAATGGTTCTAGTATCTATACTACTAGTATTATACTACTAGTACTAATAAAGATAATAATAATTATGTAAATTGTAATCACATAAAAACAGTAACATAAATTGTACACTTAACTATGTACATTGCTCTGTTGAGGAGTTAATATAATTATATGCATTCCTTACAACAATCCAGTAAGTAGGTGTATGTTTTTTCCAATTTTGAACAGAGAAAATGAGGCCTACACAGTTTAGATAATTTTCCAGGAGAATCTCTCCCAGTGGAAGGAGTCAGGGCCCTTTCTGCCTTATCATTAGGGAACAGAATGGAAGAGACAGGTTTAAGTAAACATGGCATGATGCTTCAAGTTGATGAACCCCCTGAGAGTCTCCTTAAAGCCAGTTTGGTAATTTCAAGCCATTCTTGAGCCTAAACTGCTGTAAGAAACAGAACCTAAAAGTCACAGACCTGGAGATAATGGCCTAGGGAATGGGAGAGAGACAAAAGTGTGAAATAATCTTGTCAATTTTGCAGACACTTGGGCTCTTACCACTGTTGTCCTTAAAACACCTACTAAGCTTTTAGATCTTGGTTTAGACAGCATCCCTGAAAAGCCTTCCTGACCTCCCAAGCCAGAGTTGAATTACTGTTCCTTCTTACATACCCTGCCTCCCAACACTTTGTTAGCCTTGGCCCATACAACAGTGAGATATGATTGCTGGTTTGCCTGCCTGTCATCTTCACTAAACTGTTAGTTTTTGACTGCAGGGACAGGTTATTGCTCATTGCTATATCCTCAGTGTTTCCAAGCTCCTAGCATATAGCATAAGCACAATAAATTCACATAATATGATAAATAAATACATATAAGTTGATGAAGAAATACGAAGTTTTTAAAATGACAAACAGGTTAAATAAAGAACTGACTGGGTGGCTCGGTTGGTTAAGTGTCCAACTTCAGTTCAGGTCATGATCTCGCAGTCGGTGAATTCAAGCCCTGTGTCAGGCTCTGTGCTGACAGCTCAGAGCCGGGAGCCTGTTTCAGATTCTGTGTCCACCTCTATCCTTACCCCTCCCCTTGTGCTCTGTCTCACTCTATCTCTCAAAAATAAATAAATGTTAAAAAAAATTTTAAAAAGAAGAAGGCAGCTTAAACATAGTATAGGGAATCCGTGAAGTAGGGACACCAAGAATGTAGGAAAGGTCCTGCTTCAGCAAATTCTTCCTTTTGCAACCAGAAAAAATCTAGAAAGAAGCTACTCAGTTTCAGCATATATGTAAGTTGGAGATTCATTTGGTCTTGATGATTGCCACTCATTTATAGAAAGTCCAAACAAAAAACTTTGCTAGTGAAGGGGAGCAGAATACATCACTCCAAAATATGCTACTTTGGCAGGTTGATTATTCTGAATTAAAGGTACTCGAGAAGTAGCCAGTGCAAAAAGGACACTCTGACCCTGCCTTATCCCCCTGAAAGCAGGAGATAAATCTCCCATGTGAAGGGTACCCTCCCTGTCCCAGGAGGGTAGGAAGCATCCTTATCACCAGAGATAGGGAATTTAGGGCCCAGAAGGCTATACAAACATTGTTACTTCTTCACCAATTTATTACACTAAGCCTAAACCACTTGGTCTTATCAATTCTTCCTAAATGTATTGTTTCTTTGTCTAAAAGGTATAAATGCTTCCTGCTTTGGTCACTTTGAGTCTATTTTTATATGGCTCCTATATACACAAAATTAAATTTGTTACTCTCCTGTTATTCTATCTTCCAGCAATTTAATTATTAGACCAGTCATGTAACCTAGAAGGGAAAAAGGAAATTTTTTTTTCTGCCCCACATTAGTGGTCTCAAAAGACAGCCGAATGCAGACCTGAGGTCTTCTGGTCTCACATAAACCATCCTGTAATTTGGGTTCACACAATATCCCCTCTCTGTGTGTGTTTAATTCAAACATGAAGATCCCAAGACAGGCTAGAGGAAAACAATCTGTTCTTGACACCTTTGTCCTTGAAATCATAAATCATCCATGGTCCAATGGTTACTCTTGACACAAGATGTACCTTGTCCCTCCTTCTCTCAATCCCCAAAGATTAAAGGCATTGCTCCCAGGCAGAAAGTTTCCACTAGAAATTTTTAAATCTCATCCAACCTCAGAATGACCAGTTGTTGCTCAGGTACTTGAGGAAAACCTGAAGAGGCAGTGTCCCAAATTACTAATTAGTGTCACATGGCAGGAGTTGATGAAGAGACAGCAGAAGTGGAAGAACAGTAGTGAGTGGATAATGATGTATTTTTGCAACACTCCCCCATTCCATTCATATAGTAATTTAACACACTATGATAGGAACCTATCAAGAGTGATTTTACAAATCTGCTTTCTATTTGTTTGTGTTGCACTCCTGTACCTTCCAGGTCTTTTCAAGACTTCTTAAATTTTTTTTTAAGTTTTAAGAAGTTGGACAAATGGTTTTATTTATTTTATTTTTTAAAAGTTTTATGTGTATTTTATTTTTGAGAGAGAGAGAGAGAGAGAGAGAGCGCGCGCAAGAAGGGGAGGGGGCGCAAGAAGGGGAGGGGCAGAGAGAGAGGGAGAGACACACAGAATCCGAAGCAGGCTTCAGTCTCTGAGTTGTCAGCACATAGCCCAATGCAGGGCTCAAACCCACAAACCCTGAGATCATAACCTGAGCTAAAGTTGGTGTGCAAACCTACTGAGCCACCCAGGCACCCCATAAGAAGTTGGGCAAATGGTTTTCAATGGAGAACAGTGTCAGGTCTCATTTTACTTAAACCACCTATCATTAGTATGGTTCCTAATAGGATTTAAACTAGATATTGACAACTATTTGTGTTTAGATTGCTTTTCTAAGGAGGTAGTGATTTCGGTGTGGCTAAAAGCCCTGGTGGTCCTCTCATATCTAATACAGAAGTCATAATAAAATAAATGTGCATGGTGATCTCTAATATAGACAAATGCCTTTGTCCATGTTAGACATAGTGAGATATTTCTTTAACCTAGTGAAAACACAGGCTTTCACAAAATACAAAGTTCCTAGGGCCTCTCTAGAAATGCACAGAGGCTCAAGCTAATCAAATCAATGGGCTAAAAGCAAAAGTACTTAACCATTAAATTAGAAAAGCTTAGCAAAGCAAAAATGAAACTTTTAACACTAGACAGGGACAACAAAATTAGGATTTCTAAGCTCTATGGAGAAAGAAATGGAAAGGACAGGAAATGTACATCTATCTTGGTTAGTGAGAGAATGGAATTGGGTGGAAGAGTAAGAAACAAATGAATTCTCATTTGAGTGATATTTTGTGTGGTGATCTAAGCAATATGATAGGCTTATCCCCAGTTGAGCTAGGGTAATGAGAAGCTGTCTTAAAGACTAGATTGGAAGCAGTGTGGAAATACAGCAGAGTATCTCTACTAAAAAAAAAAAAAAAGTTTACTAGTGAGGACTAGAAAGGAAATAAGACTTGGGTTTTGGTGTTGCTAGTGACGTTTCCTAGCTTGGAACACTTGTGTCCTTGGGAAGGTTAGTCAAGGAATGGTACTTTATACCTTTTGCTATAAAACCCTGCTAGCAGTTTCCAAATTTGGTTGTCCAAGGGAAGGATTATATCTGTCTGGATTTCGGAGAACAGCATGATTTTTAGTAAAGGGGAGGATCAGGAATAACCACCACCAATAATAATGATAACTTTTAACATTTGCCAACAACAAACACTCTTAGTGCCTGAAACCTCACTAGGGTGCAACACATACATGCCCTCATTTAATCTGCACTATGTCACAATGATGTAAGCTCCACAGGGCAGGACCACTGTATGCAGGATTAGACCCTACAATTAGCCCTTAACTCTTTAGTAAATAACATAAAAACAACTGGAAAACGCCTACAGGTAAATGTGGGTTGGATGGATAATTGTAAAGAATCCCTGCTTTCCTAAAGAGTTTGTTTGTTTCTCTCTTAGTATTAAGCCTCAATGACCTTAATACACATGATTTAAACTAATTACATAGTAAAATCCCAGAAGAATTAAAATACTTAGTATCACCCTAGGGGAAGGATGAATTATACGAATACACTCAAATGGAGCACAGGATAACTCCTCCTATATTTTACATTTCAGGACATTTAAGCTAGAGAAGATAAGTATATTTTCCAAGGTCAAGAAGGTAGTAAGTGGTAAGAACTGAGATTTAAACAAGAGCCCCCTGTTAGCACCAATGTGCAATTCACAAGGCCAGTGGAGGTACCATTGTGTACACATTTCAAAAAGATACAATTTCCTTTGTTAGCAAAGAGTCTAGAAACAGACTATTTATAAAACAGATAATAATTATATGTATTTCAGCTGAAACATAAACAGAGAAAAATGTACACAGCAGTGAAGGAACATTGGCAAATTCATCAATACTCTAGAAGGATAATTTTGTAGATTTATATTAAAAAAACAACTATGCTCTGATGAGTAAGTGAAAATAACAACTAATTCCAATGAACTAAGCTTTAAAATGCTAAAATTTTAAGGTATTTGTGAAAAAGATTATGATTCAATGACAAATCTCAGTAAAGCTTGAAGAAAGAATTTTGTACGAAAGACAGTGAAGTGTAACTCCTCAATTATCTTTTCTACTAGATAGTCACACACATTCCCTGCCCAACCAAAGCATTTTTCTGCTTCAAATGGAAATTAGTTTTCGCCTTTGCTGAGAGGTTCAGCAAAGAGTGGAAGCAGAGCCTAAATCAGCAATCTTTGGGTAACTCGACAGGGTGGGATCACACAAACTATCCTAGAGCTGGCATGGACTTCTTTCCATTAAAAAAAATAATAATAATATAATTCATTTTTGCTTTACCTTTTTTTTTCTGATGAATTACTAATCATCATGGCTGGGCAGATTTCTGTTTGTCTATTTATTTATTTATTTATTTTAAATTTTAATTATTTTTGAGAGAGAGAGACAGAGCATGAGCCGGGGAGGGGCAGAGAGAGAGGGAGACACAGAATTCGAAGCAGGCTCCAGGCTCTGAACTGCCAACACAGAACCCAACACGGGGCTGGAACTCATGAACCGTAACTGAGCCGAAGTTAGACGTTTTACTGACTGAGACACCCAGGCACCCCTCGACATTTCCGTTTTTAAGTATTGTATATTTAGTAAATCCTATTAGAATCTGGATTTTTTTTCCAAAGGGATACATGTGCCCCTATGTTTATTGCAGCATTATTTTTTTATAGTTTATTTTCAAGTTGGTTTCCATATAACAATCAGTGCTCATCACAAGTGCCCTCCTCCATGCCTATCACCCATTTCCCCCTCTCCCCCACCCCCCAGCAATCTTCAGTTTGTTCTCAGTTTTTAAGAGTCTCTTATGTTTGCCTCCCTCCCTCTCCTTAACTATTTTTTCCCCCTTCCCTTCCCCTATGGTCCTCTGAGTGTGGATTTAAATTAATTGCTTCCTTTCTATTTTGGAGAGCAAAAAACCCTTTTTCTCACAAAGACCATCCCATCTACTTTACTCATGGACATCATTCTTTTAGTGCTTTTCAAGGATTTTAATCCTGAAATTACTTTCTCTGTGTTCTTCTCAGTTGCTTGTAATATTCCCATAAACATACAAACAACTTCCATCAACCTACTTTTTAAAAACCCTTCCTTGAGACCAAATATCCCCATGAGCGTTGCTCCATTTCTTAGCCCCCAATTCGCAGCAACAGCTGGAAAACTCATGGTCAGTGTTTATTGTCTTCACTTTTTCATTTCCTACTCATTTTATATATAATATATATAATTAAATGTATAATATACAAATAAATATATATAATATATATTTATATATAATACATAAATATATAATTATGTATAATATATAATTTCCTATTCATTATATATATTCATTATATATACATATATATTCATTTTATATATATACATATATATTCATTATATACATACATACACAGCCTGGAAGTAATTTTAAACTAAAAAAAAATTGCAAAATAGTACAAAGAACTCCCAAATCTCCCTTAGCTAGCTTCCCCAATTATATTTTACCACATCTATTTCATCTCTCTCATCTATATGTAAATGCAAATAACATATATTCCATTATCACTATTAGTTTTTCTGGTCAACTTACAGGCAACTTACAGCTCTGGTGCCCCTTCATCATTAATTACTGCAGTCTCTGTTTTCTAAAACCAGGACATTCTCCAACACAACTACCACATCCAAAACAGGAAATCTACACTGATTGATCACTACAGCCAAACCTGAAATCCATTTATTTTTCCAACTATCTCAGTCAGGTCTCTTTTTCCTTTTGCTCCATGATGACATCCAGGGCCATGCTTTTTCATTTAGTTCTGATGTCACTGTAAATCTGGAACAGTTCTTTAACCTTTCCCTGCCTTCTCTGTCCTTGGTGTTTAAAGAGTACAGATCTTTCATTCTGGAGGATGTCACTCAGCCTGGGTTTTCCCCAAGTGCAGACTAGGGGCATGGATTCTTGCTAGGAATATCAGAGAAATGAAGTTATATCCTTCTCAGGGCATCAGGATGATCCCTCCCACAAGAGGTGATGTAAACCTTCATAAATTGATGTCTGGCAAGTTTTTCTACCTTAAAATCATTTTTCCCTTTGTAAATGATAAGCATTTTGTGGAAAGATGCACCAAGTCTAAACCTATATCCCACTCTGCTGGCTTTGTCATGTGTCAACTTGGCTAGGCTGAGGTACGCTTCCCAGAATGTGATTATGCTGAGCCATTCACAATTCCTGAGGGTCAATTAGAGGGTAGAAGTGACACAGTAGCCAATCTGTGCTGTCACACCTTGTCATCTTCCCATCGGCTTTTCTCGCTGGTGCACAGTGGCCAGGTCTACAACTTCTCCCTCATTCCCTTCTCAGTTTCTTTGACTCTTGGGTCATGTTGTAGGGCTCTGACTTCTGCAGGACACACACCCGATCAACAATGAAGCAACAAGAACTGACTCAGGTTTAGTACATCTTCGTGGTCTGGAGCCTGTGCTCGCGCCTGTGTTCCAGCTCATTCTTGCTTCCCTTGTCCCCCAACTACTTTACATCCATTTTTCCCTTTCTCACTGCCTTGGATGTAGAATTCCAGTGTCACACTGAGACAGCAGCCTATTTGACCTGTTTAACTGGCTTCTACAATTGTAGAAGGCCAAATTTTTCTGCAAGGATAATACATCTATAAATATGTATATGTTTATATATAAATATATATATTTATATAACAGATGACTATATATAGTATAAACATTTATTATAATTACTATACATAATACATAATATAAATGATATATAATGTACAATATAATAATTCCAAGTCATATATTTAAAATGATTTTAAATTATATATAAAATATATCTATAAGTCATATATATTTCATATATGTCTATAATTTCTTTATGCCTCTGCTTCTCTGCTTGAACCATGACTGATCTGCAGCTCCTCGGCAGACTTCTACCCAGAAGGCTGAGCATCCTTTCAGACCTTCCACTGGAATCAGTCATGACTATGATGTTTACCAAGTGGTGAGTTTTCTATATCCGTAATTCCTTCTAGATTTATTTGTTAGCATTCTCCTCTAAGGAAGAATTTTCGCTTTTCCCTAATTTCTTTTTCTTCTCTTATTTATAGGTTATGGACCTATGAATTGCTATTTCTTTTAATGAGTTGTAAATCATTACTTTAGAATTAATTTTGATGCTCAGGTAGTCTTAGAGTTTGCCAGTGGGAGTCCCCTTTAGTCTGGCCCCATGTTCCTTTTGTCATATCCCCCTCAATTCTTTCAGTGCTTCCTTCCTTTCTGGTCCCTGACTTAGCCCCAGAATCAGCTATTTTTCTTTTCGTGGAGGATGGTAGACAGACACCAAGCTAAAAATCTTGAGCTGTCTCTCGTTTTATACCTTTCTTTTGACCTGTCCATCATAAATCATGTACTAATTTTCTACTGCTATGTAACAACTTACCACAAACTTAGCAGTCTAAAGCAACACAATTTTTGTTTTTTTCATTTTCCATGGATCAGGGGTCCAGACATTGGTTAGCTACTCAGGATCTTACAGGTAGTAATCAAAGTGTCAGCTGGACTATGCTCTCATTCAAGGCATGGGGTCCTCTTCCAAGCTCATCAGGTTGTTGGTAGAATTCAAATACTTGTGTATTAGAGCTAAGGTCCCCCATCAGATGGTGGTCATTCTCAGGACCTATAGGCCACTCTCAAGTCCCAGTCACATGGCCCTCTTACAACATGGCATCTGACTTCTTCAAAACAAGCAGAAACATTTCATTCCAGTGTGCTGTAAGGAAGTCTTGATCAATAAAATGTAATCATGAGAGTGACTCTGCCATCATATTTAAAGGTCCTGATCACATGTGAGGCAAGGAAGTTATACAGGGCAGAGGCACCAGTGGTAGAATTTAGGGGCCATTTTAGAATTCTGTCTCTAACAAACCACCAGCGATTTCTAAGAGTTCTACTTCTAATATACCCAAATCTGGCCCCCTCTCTTTGTGTCCACTGCCATCATCCTAGCCCATGCCACTAGGATGCCACCATTTTTTTCTTTATTCTGATAGTTGCCTAGTCTACTTTCTTCCACTTTTGCCTCCCTAGACCATCATCTAAGACTAACCAGAGTAACCTTTAAAAAATGTACAAAAGGGACACCTGGGGGACTCAGTCAGTTAAGCGTCTGATTCTTGACTTTGGCTCAGGTCATGATCTCCTTGTTGGTGAGTTTGAGCCCCACATGGGGCTCTGTGCTGACAGCGCAGCTGCTTGGGATTCTGTCTCCCTCTCTCTCTCTCTGCCCTTCTCCTACTTGCTCTATATTTCTCTCTCTCAAAATAAATAAACCTATTAAAAAAAAGACTGAGTTAGGCAATGTGCAACTCACGTCATAAGACATACCTTAAAAAATGTACACAAGATGATGCTTGATGCTATTTATTTCACTTAAATCTTCAGTAGTGTCCTATTGCATTCAAAGCAAAATCTACACTTCTTCCCACGGCCTATAAGCCTCTGCATTTTCTGTCCCTGCTTACTTATTGCATCATGTTCCTTTTAGTCCCTGGACATCACAACCTTTTCCCCGTTCATTTCTCATTTAAGCCAAAGTTGTCCCCTCCCCATGACGGTGCACTTAATTCTGTCTGAACAAATTTCTTTGGCTATTTGCATCTTAGTTCACATAATATTTCTTTAAAGAAGTCCTTCTGATGCTGAAAAGCACCAACATTTAAGTTCAGTCACTCTGGATTACATCAGGCTATTCATTTTCTTCATAGTATTTATCACCATCAGAAAGTGTATTGTTTATCTCTTGTACATTATCTGCCCGCTCCAAGTAGAATGTCAGCTCCATGAGGCCAGGGATCATGTCTATGCCAATCACTGGTGTGTCCCCAGTACCTAGTAGAGTACTATGCTTTGTATTAAGTGGGTACTTGATACACACTATGAAACACATGGAATAATCAGAAATTTGGGAAGATGTTATTTAAAAGGATTCAAGCTCTGATGTCGTTTTGTAATGTGAAAAATACACACACACACACACACACACACACACACACACACACGTTCTGTCTCTAAATTGCCCGAAAGTAGGGTATTTAGGAATTAATATTAAATCATTCCATTTGATAATATTAAAATCCCTCTTTTGGACCCTGGAAAGTATCACTATAAAAACAACTTTTTCACTACTTCCTCCATAGTGGCCTGATAGTTTTGTAATAAATGTCTGGCAATATTCTCCTACAGTGAATTCATATCCTGCTCCAGAAATTTAATTTATCACTATTAGTGACAATAGTAAAATTTCTTACTCCAGAGACTTCCAGGAGGAAGACCCCTTAACAACTTTGAATTAATGCTTCTGCCACCAACCACAAACAATCCAAATCCTTCCAAGGCAATCCTTATCCTACTGGGAACACCTCAGAGGAGAGAAGGTGCAGTGGGGTTCTTGTTTGCTGGCTCCAGAATGAGGTCTCAGACTAAGGGCTCCTGCCCCAAGCTGGCACAAGGGTAAAGGACATGGTTAATTAACCCTGGATATGCTCTAAGAGAGTTCTACCTGGAGCAGCTTCTGGTCTTCCAAATAATTCCAGTATCCTCCAGGTTTTTCCAGGGTACAATCCTTAAGAACCTGACTAAAACAGCATGCACTGATGACATTTTCTGTGGTCAGTTTGCTAAGTTAAACTACTATATACAGCTTAAGACATTAAAGAGCCTCTGGCAAAAGGGCTAAAATGTAACAGGAATGCTTAGGAACTGTTTATATGCTTGATTTGTTTTACAGTGTTTTTGGTCTTTAGTTTTGATTGGATTGTTTTACTGAAACATGAAGGGCATTTAGAAGGCAAGAAAGTGAATAGGATACATTTGCAACAATATGCCCTAAAGCAACATCTTAATGTCAGAAGTAAATTATAACAACTTACATTACTGATGACATACATTATAATTCAAAGCCAGGAGAACTACATCAAGGTTGTTCTCACTGTGATATAAAAACGGTTTTCTTTGTATCTTTTGCAACTAGATGAAGACCTTTATTGATGAAAATGGTATCAACAAAAAGTAATAGAAGAAAATACATATCTCTTGGAATGCACAAAAACATTTTTTTTCTTGAAGCTTCCCAAAGCCTTTACATCTATTTCCCTAAAAATATTCTTTATTTCATAGATAGCATGGAATGAGTTTCTTCCAGTGTCGTATACGTGACTCCCAAGATGTCAGGAGCAAGTACATCTGACGTGACCCATTTCTGATGTAAGTATCCAATTGATAATAGCACAGCCAGTGATGACAGTTATAAAATAATGCTTACAACTAACTATTAAATCTACTGGGGCCAAGGCTACACGGGAACGGTTGAATCTGTCCTGACTGAGGGCTTCCCTGGGCACCGTCAGGAGTTTAATTGTGCTACAGACCCAGGTCTAATTCAACTGCCCTGCATGCACATGTGTGCACATATATACAACAATAATAAAGCACAGGTGGTAACTGAGATTTAACAATTACCAAATATATTTCAATTGACGTGGATACCACATTGGAACTTTATACCTACCAAAAGTGTGATTTTTATTTATTTTTTATTTATTTAAAAAAATTTTTTAAACATTTTTTAATGTTTATTTTTTGAGAGACAGAGAGACAGAGCATGAGTGGAGAAGGAGAAGAGAGAGAGGGAGACACAGAACAGGAAGCAAGTTCCAGGCTCTGAGCTGTTAGCCCAGAGCCCGATGCGGGGCTCGAACCCAGAAACTGTGGGATCATGACCTAAGCTGAAGTTGGGCACTTAATCGACTGAGTGAACCAGGTGCCCCCAAAAGTGTGATTTTTAGACTCTCTAATAAAAAAAAATACATGGTCTCCTCTTTTCATTGTACAATACTCCTGTGATGTCTCCAAGTTTCTCTTTTATATATGTTGCCTCATCTCATGCTAACTTCATAAGGTATCTAACTACTTTGTTAAGACTTTAAGAGCTAATTGAGGCCTCAATTTAGATTTAAAAGATTTGAATGTAAATATAAACATCATTCCTTCTTCATATAAAATAACAACAAGAAAAGATAACCAGGAAAAGCATGCAAGAGTTTGTATAGACAAATATATCCAATTTACTCAGGCTGAATGCTATAACTTGAAAGCCTAAGTAAAACCTATTCCTGTCTTTTAATTTGGTTGGACTATTCCAGTTGTGCTGTGAGTTTGCCAGCTCCCTCTGCTGGTATTCTCAGGACCCGGCTAAGAATCCTGAATGTCAGGGCTCAAAGGAATTTGGAGATCTAGAACATCAGTGGCAGCCATAGTGATGCATCCTCAGTGCACTTCCCTTCAAGAGAGAACCAACTAATGATATTTATATACTCAGGACATATTATGACTATATATAACAATATACTCAGGACATATTATGACTATATATAACAATGGCTGTCTGAATCATGTCTGTGGGTATGTTGACATCATTGGTTCTCTGGAAACCTAGAAGAGGGAATGAACTCTTTTGCTTGTTTTCTTGTTAACATAAAGACAGCAAGAAAGCTCCTTAATTAGAGGAGCTACTGTACTGGCCTACAGTGAGGAGGTAGGAGGATAGGTAAAGTCCTTCTCATTTGGGATGATGTGCCTTTGAATATAAACTGTCTTATAGCCCTTCTTGGGAATGAGATGGCAACTTCATACTATTGGAAAGAAAATGTTTTGGCCGGGGCTGTAGCCCATCTTATGAAATATTCAAGTGCTTGGAGTGCTTTGAAATGATACCATGTCAGACCGCATCATTTGATGGAAAGGCCAGGTCAGAGTCAGGAGGCTGGAATTCCAGCAATGAATTTACTAAGATCATTGAATATTTGTAGAATACACCTACCTTCACATATACCTTTATAAGACAGAAAGGGCTCAATATACCATCTTTCCAATGAAGACGCTGAAACCAAAACTTACTGACTTAAGGTAATATAGTTCATGGAAACTAATTTCTTATTATATGTACAGCCTTGTGTGTTCTTTAGAAAATACATGGTCTCTAAACTGGAAACATTTACAATGTAAGGCAATGTAAGGCAAAGCATAGCACTCACTATAGGTTTGAAAAGGATTATGAAATCATCTGGACCAGTATGTCCAAGTGGTCTAGCAGTTAATGCTTGTATATGGGAGCTCAGGTTGTTGCAGTATTGTTCTTGATATTGAGCCACAGTTGGGCTTTACATGCACCTGCTGTTTGGGTGTCATTACACTGTTAAGCAGCCTGGTGTGACGACTATGGACCCAGGCCTTCCTGTCAAAGAGTCTGCATGTTATTACTGGTTCTTCCCTTGGAATTTGTGATATAGGCAAGTGCAGTCATCATCGCTGTAAAACTTAGGTTGTGTAAATATTAAATGAGGTTGTGGAATTGAAATTACTTTATTAATTTAAAAATTATAGATGGATATTTGTAATTGTAATTATTTATTTTAAAACATATATGTTTGGGCCATCAAGAAGGGATGTTAATTAAAATTCCAAACTAGGATTGTTGGGTATTTTAACATTTTTCAGAGATGTAATTCTCTTTGGTAAAGACAGTAAAAATGGTCTTTTGATGAATATTTACAACATAATTCTTAAAAGCCATGTGGAAATATTAACTGCATCTTATATAAGATGAATGCCTAATATGTGTGTGTAACATAATGCCTTTTATTTGACCTCAATCCTTCTTTGTTCTTTAAAAGATGGTCTTACCATCATTAAAATTGGCCACCATCACATCAAAAGGGTGAAGATAAAATCTTAAAATCCCTTCGCTAAAAACTGGATCTCCCCACAGCCATTAACAAAATCTAATCAGATTGGATTTTATTCAGAATACCCCTATAAATAAAACATTTCATGACAATAAATAAAATTTGTTTTTCCATAGTAATTAATACGAGAAGATCTTATTACACCTGCTTAGGTTAAAAAGTTTTCAGATCATCCTATACATGATCCTTTTTCAGTTTTACCCAAGAAAGAAAAATAATGCATTATGTTTCTATCACACTATATAAAGTATGACAGTTTTACATGTTATCTTATTTGATCTCTACATAACTACTCTGGGAAGCCATGGCAGGCATATTGATGCCCAGGCTTTAACTAAACAAACACATCAAGAGGCTTGTTCCAGGTTGCACAGTTATTAAGGAAGTGGCAGAGAATCTACTTAAACCAAGCACTTCTGATCCCAAATTCTATATTCATTATCTCCCAACATAATCAGTATCTCTACATACCATGCTCCTGCTGTGGCAACTGAGATTTTTATTGCTTAGAAGATTTGGGGGTGGGAGTGAGGGGAATTGGGTTCTTATCACATGGTTTTGAATATGCTAATAGGTCATTTGTGCTCTCTGGAACCTCACTGACTGACTTGACTTGTAAAATGTCTGACGCCACACCAGCTTTGGTATCAGTGTGAGCCTGCTTGGGATTCTCTGTCTTCCTCTCTTTCTGCCCCTCCCCAGCTCATTCTCTCTGTCTCTCTCAAAATAAATAAATAAACATAAAATACAGAACACAGCCAAGGATTCAGTATTGTTGGAGCTTGTTGTCTGCATGCAAATCTAATTAGAAAATGACTATAACTTGAAATTAATGAGTAGTAATCTCTTTAATTGTTCTGGTTTTTGTTTATAAATGTTAAAACTCAGTACATGACTGTTTGTTTTTCTGTTTAGCTAGTAAAGACTTGGATCTTCTGCTTTCTTTCACTGCTAATATAGAATGACATATTATAATTCATGATCATGGCCAGTCACCTGAAGTTTATAATATTTTCATTCATATTGATATTTTCAAGTTCTTTACTTCCTTTTCCAGAACCTGCACTCCCTCCTACCATTCCCACTGAAAGAGTTGTACATGAAGTTTTGTGTTCCCCCCTCCTATCTTTATCATTGATTTTTATATCAGTAATAAAAAAAAAAATCTCAGTCGGTTGAGTGTCTAACTTCAGCTCAGGTCATGATCTCACAGTCCGTGGGTTCGAGCCCCGCGTCGGGCTCTGTGCTGACAGCTCAGAGCCTGGAGCCTGCTTCATATTCTGTGTCTCCCTCTCTCTCTGCCCCTCTCCCGCTCACTCTCTGTCTCTCAAAATAAAAAAATAAAAAGACATTAAAAAATTTTAAAATATAAAAAATAAAAAAACATCTTTCTCTTCTGGAAATTGTTTATCTCTCTCTACACAACAAATTTCTGTTGACAATGAATAAGGATTAAGTTTAGTTCTAAGCCTTCATTTCCACCTGTGTTTGTCTGTGTCTGTGGTGGGGGATGTCGGGAAAGGTGAAGTATTTTAAAGAGATTCTGATAAAGAAAAGAGAGGATGACTCATCTGACCAGATTCAAGCACACTTACTTTCTGATAGATACCTCCATGTACACTGTTCTAATTCTTTTTTGACCTAGGTTTTTGGTGTGTTGTTTTTCAGGCAGTGCTGTGGTCTGAATGATTGTGCCCCCCGCCCCAAGTTTACATATTGAAATCCTAACTCCTGAGGTAATGGTGTCAGGAGGTGAGGACTTTTGGAGGTGATTAGGTAATGAGAGTGGAGCCTTTATGATTGGGATTGGTGCTCTTATAAAAGGAACCCCAGAAAGCTCTCTGGTTTCTTCCACCATGTAAGGACAGCAAAAGCCAAAAAAGCACCCTCTATGAACTACAAAGTGGCCTTTCAGAACTACATCTGTGCCAGTGCCTTGGTCTTGGACTTACCAGCCTCTAAAACTGCTAGGAATACATTTCTGTTGTTTATAAGCCACCTGGTTTATGGTATTATGTTATAGGGCAAACAAACTAGCAATCTAGGTCCCTTCAATTTTAAGCAAAGTACCAAAGTGTTTTGAAAAAAGGTGTGGGTAATGAAATATTGAGTTGTACAGTTTTGTACTAATTGGAAGAAAAAGGGAAAAAAAAAAGACAACCTGTGAACTCATTAAGAAGTATTTGTAAGGCAGGCAGGGTTTTCCACCCCTGTTCTGATGACTTTGAAATGAGCACTGTCTGTTCCTATAAAGCAATAGAGAAAGCAATAGAGTCATCAAGTCCAGGTGGCTGATCTTCTTTGTTATTTAAAATAGCCTTTAAGAGCCTTTCCACCTGAGGAAGAGTCATCTGATAGAGTTACTTAACAAGGCATTTACATTTTTAATAGGTTGCTGATAAATTCTATTATCAAAATTACATGCAGAGGTGATGCTACATGGTCAAGATTATGACCAAGTTTCAGAAGTTCTTTAAAGTTACTATAACGTGTACTATTCTGAATATTCACTGCAAGACTCCATGACACATGCAGTTATAAAGCCAAAGTATAATTAATCATAAATTTCCACTATACAAGTTTGACTATTTATAAAGAACTTTCTTATACATGTCTCAGTTCACAGTCATAACAAGCCAAGAAAACCTGTGGCACAAAATTGAATGGGCAGTGTGACAGCAATATCACCTGCACTAAACTTAGCTGTGCTTTACCTCCCTAACTTACATACTATGGTCTAACCAGTAGTTAGACCATACTTAACAGAGTTAAGTATTGGTGGTAATACATTTGTTCATATATTTACTCTTACATATTTAAATAAATATTCATTATGAAAACACTTTTTTTTTCTAAAATCTCTACCTTTAACTCAGTGCCATCTGATTATGTGCACATACTGGGACACAGTAGTCAATTTATCACACATATTGATGGGAAATTTTCATTGAGGGAGTGTTCCACACCTATAGTAATTGGCCATTGGAAAACCCAGACACAAAAGCTTTCTAAGTTTGGAGAATTGGTTTGAGACTCAGATTTATTTGCCTAATTCTCCAAAGCCTCTCTTTCTTAGACTCTCTCAATTACAGTATTCTCCATTTTTGCAGCTGAGTGGCAGTCTAGGAAGGAATATAATTAGATAGTCTTAAAAGGCAAGTGAAGGATTTTTTTCCTAGACCTCTACTTACAGCTGAGTAAACGTGAACACTTGTCATCAATTTCCTAAATATTTATTCAGCAACAAACACTGAATACTAGAGTCAACCTCTCATAAATGCATTCTTGTCTGCTTTGGTGAAAGCATCATGACTGTGAGTGAGCATATATGAGAGTATGTGTATCTTTCAAAATGGACCAAAGATTTCATTATATATTGTGAAAATAATGCATGTATATAGTTTAAAAATTCAAATTGTACTATTAAGCTTACATTAAAAACAAGCAGCCCTGCCTCTTCTCTAATCCTGCTTCTCACAGGCTATTTTCCACTCTTCAGATGTATTTTCTGTTATTTCTAAAATAGGTTTTTCATTAATATTTCTTATTTATTCAATATTAAGCAATTCTAAAATGTTTGCACCTTTATTAACATATAATTGGTGAATAATAAACTAGATACTTTTAGTTTACAATTTGATGGCTTTTGAAAGACATACACACATACACACTCATGAAAAGATCACTACAATAAAGATAATGAACATTCCTGTAACTCCCAAAGGTTTCTTCATGTCCCTTTGAAATAGTTCTTCCCTCTATACCTCTCTCCTCCCCATCCCCAGGCAACCATTTGTCTGTTTTCTGTCACTACAGATTAGTTTATTTTTAGAGTTTTATACAAATTGAATAATATAGTATGTACTTTTATAATCGGGCATTTTTCATTCAGCAGAATTATTTTGAAATTCATTCATATTGACAATGTACCAACAGTTCATTCATTTTCATGGCTGAGTAGTATTCCATTGATAGGATATACTTCTATTTCCTTATCTATTCAACTATTGATGGACATCTTGCTATTAAAGTAAAGCTACTATGAATATTCATTAGACATTATCTTTTGACTTATTTGGTAGCTAATATTTAACTCTTTTATACAATTTCTCTCTGGTCATTGTTTTTTCTCCCCAACAAAGTTATGTGCTGATTTTGGAATTATATCAATATTCACTATTTACATTATTTTCAAATGCAAACATTGGTCATTGAACCTAATAATGGGTATCTAATTTTATTTTCTCATACAACTTTTTGTTAATGTTGCCTCTTATAGACCTACAAATAATTATCTCTCACCATCCAACAGCCTGTCAATATCATTTTGCAAATGGTAAAATGTACTAGATGAGCTATCATTTCAATTTATACTGGGAACTCCTGATGGAACCCTGACTCCTTCTGCTCTGGGAAACTGGCCCTCCTGGCCAGTGCACAGCTGCATTCCCATTGCTCTTGTTTAAGGAATTCCTTTCACTTCCTTCCTAGGCCAGGATCTGATTTCCTATGCTGTCCTTTTTCACCCTTACTTCACTCATCCTCCAGTATATTCCTGAGATAAGTACATAAGGAGGAGATTACATCATTTTATTCTTTGCAAGTATGAAAATTATTTCTTTCACCCAGTTCAGCTTGAAAATATTTTTTACTCTGCATTATAAAAGCATCGTCCATTATTTTTCAACTTTCAGTGTTGTCAATGAGATAATCAATATCCTTATATAATTTTTATTTTGTGTGACCATTTTTTCCACCTGGAATATTTTTAGCACTTTTCCCTCTTCTTTATTAAAAAATTTTTTAATGTTTATTTGTTTTTGAGAAAAAGAGAGACAGAGTATGAACAGGGGAGGGCAGAGAGAGAGGGAGACACAGAATTGGAAGCAGGCTCCAGGCTCTGAGTGGTCAGCACAGAGCCTGACTCAGGGCTTGAACTCAGGAACCAGGAGATCTTGAACTGAGCTGAAGTCAGACTCTTAACTGACTGAACCGCCCAGGTGCCTCCCCCTTCTTTATGTTTCAAAATTCTGCAATGATGTACCTTGTTACATTAATTTCCCTGAGCACCTTTTAATCAACAGAATTATATCCTTGGTTCTGTAAAATTGTCTGCCATTATTTCTTTGATATGCTCCTTCCCCCAAAAAAACTATACTTTCTTCTTCTTCTTTTTTTTGAAATTTATATTAATATCATATTAGGTCAATACTTGCCCTCTAATTTTCTTGTATTTTGTGTCTTATGTGTGCCTTCCTTACATTCAGGAAGAAATCTCTATCTCTCAACCTTTCTACCTCTTAAAAAATTTCCAGGGATGCTTGGGTGGCTCAATCTATTAAGCAACCACTTCAGCTCAGGTCATGATCCCACCACCACTCCTGGTTCAAGCCCCACTTCTGGCTCTGTGCTGACAGCTCAGAACCTGGAGCCTCCTTTAGATTCTGGGTCTCCCTCTCTCTCTGTCTCTCCTCTTCTCATGCTTCGTCTTTCTCTGTCTCTCAAAAATGAATAAATGTTTAAATGTAAATAAATAAAAATTTTTAAAAATTTCCAGTGTAATTTTTAAGTTCCAAAGACTCTTTATTTTTATTTCTTCAGTGTTTATAGGATCTTATTATTATCTTATAGTTGCATATGTTTATTGATCTCTAAGAGAATATAAAATATACATCAAAATCAATATTTACACTCTTGTTGAGCTGCATGAAATTGCTGCTGTTTGATCATCCGATCTACAAAAATAGCAGTTTCATATGGTCCATCTAATATATTTATCTATAAATATATTTTTGTGTACACACACACACACACACACACACACTTCTGTTCTCTGCAATTTTCTCTGAGTTTATTTTTAGTGTTTATTGACTTTGAACCTGAGTTTTGATACTAGAAGTTCTCCTAAATATATGGTGATCCTGGCTTGAGCACCCACATTAAAGAATAAAGCACCTAGAAATTAAGTGTTTTCACTGTGTGCTTGGAAATGACCTGTAGATGAGTGGGCTTCGATGTAAGGGATGCAGCTCTTTCCTTGAGAAAGCCCTAAATGTTACTCTCATTTAAAATCTTCTCTGACACTGTCCAGTAAAGGGTTTTTAGTCTCTGCTTCAATGTATAGGCCAGGCTAAGACTTCTGAGAAGGAGCTTAAGATCCTATTGTTGGGATGCCTGGGTGGCTCAGTCGGCTGAGCTTCTGACTTCAGCTCAGGTCATGAACTCATGATTGGTGGGTTCCAGCCCCACGTCGGGCTCTGTGCTGACAGCTAGCTCAGAGCCTGGAGCCTGTCTTCGGGTTCTGTGTCTCCCTCTCTCTCTCTCAACCTCCCGTGCTCATGCTGTCTCTCTCTCTCTCTCTCTCTCTCTCTCTCAAAAATAAATAAAACATTTAAAAAAAAGATCCTATTGTTATATATTTTCTGTCATTTTTACTCAACTCCTCTGTTTGAAATTCAATTCTATGTTCTCATTTTCTATTGTGTCAGTGTCCTATATCCAGAGCCCACTTTGCTCAATTTATGCAGAGAGTCAACCTCTATTCTGCTATATAGGTAGAAGAGGTAGTCACTGAGCTGTCAGGGATGCAACTGGGATTCTGGAGGTCCAACCGCCACCCCCCCCCCCCAACCACCAAAGATCAGACTTTCACTCTGAATTGGGCCATGACCAGATCTGTTGTAGGTCTTTACAGAACTCAAAAGGATAGAGCTATGAGCATGGTAAATATTTATTCATAGGGGAAATATTAGTCAAGGTTCTCTTTGGAGAAAGAGAACCAAAAAAAGACAAAAATATATGATAGATATAGATAGGAGAGATTTATTATAGGAATCGGCTTATGTGATTAAGGAGGCAAGAAGTCCTACAATGTGCCATCTTCTAGGAAAACTAGGAAAGAAAACTAGGAAAACTAGGAAAGCTGGTGGTGTACTTTGGTCTGAGTCCAAAGGCCCAAGAACCAGGACTGCTTAATGTCCATGGACAATATGGATGTCCCAGCTCAAGCAGAACAAATAATGCATTCTTCCTCTGCCTTTTTGTTCTTTTCAGGTCCTCAAGGGATTAGATGATGTTCACCTGCATGAGTGAGTGTGATCTTTTTTGCTCAAATTCAAATGCTAATCTCTTCTGGAGACACCCTCACAAACACATCCAGAAATAATGCTTTACCAAATATCTGGGTATTCCTTAGCCCAGTTAAGTTGACACATAAAGTTAACACCACAGGGGCGCCTGGCTGGTTCAGTTGGTAGAGCATGCAACACTATCTCAGGGTCATGATTTCAAGATCCACATCAGGCTTAGACCTTACTGAAAAAAATTTTTTTTTTGTTTAACCACAGGATGTTAAGCAGATCTTTGAGGAATAATGGGGTCTATTACTTTTTTTCTGATTTTCATTTTTATTTTTATTTCTTTTTATTTATTTCTTTTTAATATAGATTATTGTCAAGTTGGTTTCCATATAACACCCTGTGCTCATCCCAACAAGTGCCTTCCTTCATGCCCATCACCCCTTTTCCCCTCTCCCCCACCCCCCATCAACCCTCAGTTTGTTCTCAGTATTTAAGAGTCTCTTATGGTTTGCCTCCCTCCCTCTCCTTAACTATTTTTTCCCCTTCACCTCCCCTATGGTCCGCTGTTAAGTTTCTCCTGATCCATATACGAGTGAAAACATATGGTATCTTTCTTTCTCTGCCTGACTTATTTCACTTAGCATAATACCCTTGAGTTCCATCCACATTGCTACAAATGGCCAGATTTCATTCTTTCTAATTGCCATGTAGTATTCCATTGTATATATAAACCTATTGCTTTAGAACCTTCTGATCTGTGGATTTCTTGTACATGAAGCCATTTTACTACAATTCAAATGTACCTTTGTGAGGGAAATACAAAGTCATTGACAGCTGGGAAATACCTTTGTAACTTGTTTTGAGATTATCTTGGTAGAGCTTGCTTACTGATTTATTAGTATCAATGGAAAAGCAATCTTGAACCAAGTATGAGTTGTCATTCTCATCAATCTTCAAAACAAGGCTGGCCCCTTTTGGCACAACGTGATCACCCAATTTTCAGCTCTGTACTCTATTCACCCATTTGGAGTACCCAAGACTATTTTCTGAGAACTGTTGTGATTATCTGAGGGCCTGTGATTGACTCCTTGTCTGTATCTACTCTGTAGGCATTTAGGATTGAGATTCTTCCCTTTAATTTCTGTTATTCTAAATTATGTTGGCATTTATCCTTAATTAGGTGGTTTTCCATTCCTGGTGAGTTTGCTCTTATGGATTTACAACTTCTTTTGTTTGTTTCTTTACCTTTATTTTGGTAGGATTTGAAGTGGAAGCAGAAGGAAATGCATGTGTTCTCTGTCATGTTTATCCAGTTAACTTATATCTTATACTTTAAAAAATATGTTCTTATTATACCATTATTCATGAACAATAAAATCCATCTATTTGTAAGTGTAAAATTTTATAACATTTTAAGACCTTAGATGTTTGAAATGCCCTACTCAGTAGTAACATGTGGAATCATCATAATTACTTATGTCTTTTTCTACCTTAAGCTCACATAGATAAATACATGCATTCTACCTGGTAAGAATGGAAGAAGAGTTATATGCCCTTAACATTTAGAAGAAAATGTTTGGCATAGATCTGGATGAAAATAAGTGGGAGACCAATGTGGTTGGCAACATATTTAATGATAATTGAACCAGTAGCAAAGCTATTCTCTACAGATAAGCAATCATGACAAAAACAAAGAATATCCTATACTGTAACTCTCAATAATACTTAATTGGTTCCTATTAATTTTTTCAAAAAATAAAAAAAGAAACAGAAAAGAAATACACTAGTTTTGAAGCCAGAGACAAGGAAATGAGCAAAACTGGGATTTGACCAAAGGATCCTGCCCAAAGTGGTATAAAAGACTATATATAAGCATCACAGAGGCTGAATATTTGTAGCAGATGCTCTTTTAATGGATGCTGATAAAGCATGACAGCCACTTTGAGAGCATTTCATACATTTCTCCAAGGAGACCACTGTTGTCTTTGGAAATATCGGATGTGAGAATAAAATATATCTCCCCAAATTTCTGAACATGTGTGTTTTAACATTATTTTTTACTTTTAAGGGCTGAATAAATGCAAATACTTTTAATAATTTTCAATGATAAAGTCTGTTGTTTTCTTTTCTTTTTTAAAAAAAATTATATAAATCCAATTTAGTTAACATATAGTGTAGTAATGGTTTCAGGAGTAGAATTTAGTGATTCATCACTTACATATAACACTCAGTATTCATCCCAAAAAGTGCCCTCCTTAATGCCCACCACCCATTTAGCCCATCCCCCTACCCACCTCCTCCAGCAACCCTCAGTTTGTTCTCTGTATTTAAGAGTCTTTTATGGTTTGCCTCCATCTCTGTTTTTATTGTATTTTTCCTTCCTTTCCCCTATGTTCATGTGTTTTGTTTCTTAAATTCCACATATAAGTGAAATCATATGATATTTATCTTTTTCTCAGTGATAAAGTCTTTAGTAATGGGTCTCTAGTTGGAACTACAAACTTAGATGTCTACAGACATCAGGCAGGTGTATAAACACAGATTTAAGAAAATGGGGAATGGCAAATCACAGAGTGGCATAGACTCTTAATGACACTCAAATGTAAAATATGTTTAAAATGTATGAAAATAAATTTTTAAATGAATAGATAAATTAAAGATAGAAAATTAAATAAAAATAAAGTAAAACAAACCCAAGTCCTTAGGTGCTTATAGACTGTAGGCAACCAGTTTAACTTCTAGTTTAGAAAATGATCAATGAAACTGGAAGCTGGTTCTTTGAAAGAATTAACAGAATTGATAAACCACTAGCCAGTTTGATCAAAAAGAAAAAGGAAAGGGCCCAAATAAATAAAATCAAGAATGAAAGAGGAGAGATCACAACCAACACAGCAGAAATAAAAACAATAATAAGAGAATATTATGACCAATTATACACCAATAAAACGGGCAATCTGGAATAAATGGACAAATAGAAACATATAAGCTACTGAAACCAAAGCAGGAAGAATTGGAAAATTTGAACAGACCCATAACCAGTAAAGAAATCGAATTAGTAATCAAAAATCTCCCCAAAAAACAAGAGTCCAGGGCCAGGTGGATTTCCAGGGGAATTCTACCAAACATTTAAGGAAGAGTTAACACCTATTCTCTTGAATCTATTCCAAAAAATAGAAATGGAAGGAAAACTTCCAAACTCTTTCTATGAAGCCACCATTACCTTGATTCCAAAACCAGACAAAGACCCCACTAAAAAAAGAGAACTATAGACCAATCTCCTTGATAAACATGGATGCAAAAATCCTCAACAAGATATTAGCCAACCGGATCCAACAATACATCAAAAAAATTATTGACCACAACCAGGTGGGATTTATACCTGGGATGCAGGGCTGGTCCAATATCCACAAAACAATCAATGTGATTCATCACATCAATAAAAGAAAGGATAAGAACTACATGATCCACTCAATAGATGCAGAGAAAGCATTTGACAAAATACAGCATCCTTTCTTGATAAAAACCCTTAAGAAAGTAGGGATAGACAGAAGGTAAGTTGGGGGTCTAGGCAAGATGGCAGAGAAATAGGGAGTTCTTTACTTTCTGCCTGCATCTCTTAAACAAAGAAGGGCTGAAGCCAAAGGATTTGAACTGCAAGAGTCTGGGAGGAAAAGAGATGGAGTCCAATAAGAAGACAGCCTCATAGGTGTGTGATTGCAAACTGGGGAAGATAAAAATGGGCAAGGACACGGAGGCATGGAGGGGAGAGAACTCCCTCTGCGGAGAAACGAAAGGAAGAGAAAAAGCGGCTAAGAATCTTAGAATGGTCCCTGGAGAAGAGAAAAAACTCAACCTGGGACAGAGAGGGATCGTATCATCCCATTTCTAACCTCAGGGCTTTCAGAGAGAGATCCTATCTCTAACTGTGGAACTGTCTTTGGGCTGGGTGCCCCAGTCACAAAAATTCCCTCTGGGATAGACGGTATGCAAGGGATTGCAGTTTCAATCAGATTCAGGAGGAACCAGTCCCCTATTCGATCCCCTTCTAGGAAGTGCCCCCAGCATGCAGGGTTACATTTCGGGCGGTATCATTAATGCACACGGAGTAAGATCTGGAAATTAGGCTGGGTGCAGAACATAGAAAACAGCCCACCTTGGCTGCGCCCGTGGCACAGTGATTTCCGACCCTAAAGAGTGATTTGCAATGCCTGGTTGGAGACGGGACTGGGAGGGGGTCGCCATTTTCCCCCCCACAACCACCAAGGCAGGGCTGAGGACCCACAGTGGAGGCAAGACTCGCCTATACCAAAACATGCCCATCTGTGCTGGGTAGCTGTTTTGTTACTGGAGCCTGGATACTGAAATAGCCCCTCTCCCAAGATCAGCACTGACACATTGCCGTGATTAACTCTAGATCAATTCTTGCTATTCAGGTATATTCTCCCTTATCTCATTCTTATCTCTCCCCTCCTCTGAACTGGGAATTCTGTTATAGGTTTGCTTAAACAGGCATGTATAATCCATTCTCTTGATGCATGTTCTATCTCCATCCTTACCTTCCTTTCTCTCTCTCTCTGAAATAATCAGACTGTATAGTTTCTCTGGGTAACATTATCTTGTTTTTTTTTTCTTTTCTCCTCAATTCTTGTCATAGTCTCCTTTTTCTCTCTCTGAATTAAGCCTTTTAGTCTCTCTGCCTGGTCAATGTTCAATTTCTCTTTCTCCCCACCCCTGTCATTTCTCTCTTTGTATACACTCTTCCATCAGCACTGCCTCCACCCTGCTCTTTATTTGTAGCTGGGATTTCTGGTTTTCTGCTTTTAGACTGTCCTTTGTCTTTTGTTGTTTTTGTTTTGTTTTTGTTTTTATTTTTGTCAGTTTGCTTGTTTGTTTGATTTCTTTGTGCATTTGCGTGCTTTTGTTCCCTGTTTGTCTGTCTATTTTCCTTTCCAGGGCTACCTCAAGAAACAAGCCAAAGTACACATGGTGGAGTTCCCAAATATCACTACAAGTAGGAAAATAAAATAACGAAAGTCTCAACAAGAGAGACCAAGGGACACCATTAAAAGAAAACTTCCTGAATGGACAGGCCCTGGACAGTCTATGAACCTCCTTTAATATAGCAGTACTTGCAGGTGCAGAGCACGTAACAAGCTTTTAAAACTTACAAGACACAGAAAGCTAGCCAAAATGACAAAACAGAAGAACTATCCTCTAAAGAAATTCCAGGAAGAAGTGACAGCTAAAGAATTGGAGAAAGCAGATATAAGCAACATAACTGAACAAGAATTTAGAATAATAGTTATAAAATTAATCGCTGGGATTGAAAAAGGCATAGGAGACACAAGAGACGCTATTGCTACAAAGATTATGGACCTTAAAAATAGTTGTGATGAATTAAAAAATGCTATAAATGAGGTGCATTAAAAAATGGAGGCGGCCATTGCACAGATTGAAGAGGCAGAGAAGAGAATAGGTGAATTAGAAGACACAATTATAGAAAAAGAGGAAGCTGAGAAAAAGAGAGATAAATTGATCCAGGACCACAAAAGGAGAATTCAAGAACAGAGTGATGCAATCAAATGGAACAACATCTATATCATAGAAATTCCAGAAGAAGAAGAAGAGAGAGAAAGGGGCTGAAGGGGTACTTGAACAAATTATAGCCAAGAACTTCCCCAACCTGGGAAAGGAAATAGACATTGAAATCCAAGAGGCACAGAGAACTCCCCTCAGACGTAACTTGAATCAATCTTCTACACGACATATCATAGTGAAACTGGAAAAATATAAGGATAAAGAGAGAATTCTGAAAGCAGCTAGGGATAAAAGGGCCCTAACATACAAAGTGAGACATATCAGAGTAGTTGTAGACCTATCTACTGAAACTTGGCAATCCGGAAAGGAATGGCAGGAAATCTTCAATGTGATGAACAGGAAAAATATGCAGCCAAGAATCCTTTATCCAGCAAGCCTGTCATTCAGAATAGAAGGAGAGATAACGGTTTTCCCAAACAAACACAAATTGAAGGAATTCATCACCACGAAACCAGCCCTATAAGAAATCCTAAGGGGGACTCTATGAGGGGAAATGTTCCAAGGAACACAAAGTACCAGAGACATCACTACAAGCATGGATCCTACAGAGAACGCAATGACTCTAAACCCATATTCTTCAATAATAACACTGAATGTAAATGGACTAAATGCTCCAATCAAAAGACATACGGTAGCAGAATGGATAAAAAAACATGATCCATCTATTTGCTGTCTACAAGAGGTTCATTTTAGACCTGTAGATACCTTCAGTTTGAAAGTGAGTGGATGGAGAAATATCTATCATGCTACTGTAACTCAAAATGAAGCTGGAGTAGCCTTAATTATATCAGACAAACTGGATTTTAAAGTTAAGGCAGTAACAAGAGATGAAGGACATTATATGATAATTACAGAGTCTATCCTTCAGAAGAGCTAACAATTATAAATGTCTACACAGCAAATTAAAGAACACAAAAATACATAAAACAATTAATCACAAACATAAACAATCTTATTGATAAGAATATGCTAATTGCAGGGGACTTTAATACTCCACTTATAGCAATGGATAGATCAACCAGACAGAAAATTGCTAAAGAAACAATGGACCTGAACGACACATTGCACCAGAAGGATCTGACAGATATATTTAGAACTATACATCCTGAGGCTATGGAATTCACTTTCTTCTCAAGTGCACATGGTACATTCTCCAAGATAGATCACATACTGCGTCATAAAGCAGCCCTCAATAAATATAAAAGAATTGAGATCATACTATGCACACTTTCAGATCACAATGCTATGAAACTTGAAATCAATCACAGGAAAAAGTTTGGAAAACCTCCAAAAACCATGAAGGTTAAAGAACACCCTACTAAAGAACGAATGGGCCAATCAGGCAATTAGAGAAGAAATTTAAAAATATATGGAAACAAATGAAAATGAAAATACAACATCCAAACTCTTTGGGATGCAGCAAAAAAGGCAGTCCTAAGAGGAAAGCATATTGCAATCCAGATCTATTTCAAGAAACTAGAAAAAGCGCAAATACAAAATCTAACAGCACACCTAAAGGAACTAGAGGCAGAGCAGCAAGAACACCCCAAACCCAGAAGCAGAAGAAAAATAATAAAGATCAGGTCAGGGCAGAAATAAACAATATAGAATCCAAAAAAAAAAAAAAAAAAAAAAACAAAAAAACAAAACCCAGTTGAACAGATCAATGAAACCAAGAGTTGGTTTTTTGAAACAATAAACAAAATTAATAAACCTCTAGCCAGGCTTCTCAAAACGAAAAGAGAGAGCACTCAAATAGATAAAATCATGAATAGAAATGGATCTATTACAACCAATCCCCAGATATACAAGCAATTACCAGGGAATACTATGAAAAATTATATGCCAACAAACCTGACAACCTAGAAGAAGTGGACAAATTTCTAAACACACAAACACTACCAAAATTCAAACGGGAAGAGATAGAAAATCTGAACAGACCCAAAACTAGTGAAGAAATTGAATCAGTTATCAGAAATCTCCCAACAAGTAAGAGCCCTGGGCCAGATGGCTTCCCTGGGGAATTCTACCAGACATTTAAAGCAGAGTTAATACCCATTCTTCTCAAGCTATTCCAAAAAATAGAAATGGAAAAGAACTTCCAGATTCATTCTACAAAGCCAGCATCACTTTGATTCCCAAACCAGACAGAGACCCAACAAAAAAGGAGAACTACAGGCCAATATCCTTGATGAATACACATGCAAAAATACTCAACAAGATACTAGCAAATC
>CM053578.1:19874194-20029729 GCA_028646485.1 Cryptoprocta ferox
CAGAAAGAGAAATCAAGAAACTGATCCCATTCAAAATTGCACGAAAAACCATAAAATACCTAGAAATAAACCTAACCAAAGATGTAAAAGATCTGTACGATGAAAACTATAGAAAACTTATGAAGGAAATTGAAGAAGACACAAAGAAATGGAAAAACATTCCATGCTCATGGATCAGAAGAATAAATATTGTTAAAATGTCAATACTACCTAAAGCAATCTACACATTCAATGCAATCCCAATCAAAATTGCACCAGCATTCTTCTCAAAGCTAGAACAAACTATCCTAAAATTTGTATGGAACCACAAAAGACCCCAAATAGCCAAAGTAATACTGAAGAAGAAAACCAAAATAGGAGGCATCACAATCCCAGACTTTAGCCTCTACTGCAAAACTGTCATCATCAAGACAGTATGGTATTGGCACAAAAACAGACACACAGACCAATGGAATAGAATAGAGAGCCCAGAATTGGATCCACAAATGTATGGCCAATTAATCTTTGACAAAGCAGGAAAGAGTATCCAATGGAAGAATGATAGCCTCTTTAATAGATGATGCTGGGAGAACTGGACAGCAACATGCAAAAGAACGAAACTAGACCGCTTTCTTACACCATACACAAAAATAAACTAAAAATGAATGAAGGATCTCAATGTGAGGAAACCATCAAAACCCTAGAGGAGAAAGCAGGAAACAACCTCCTTGACCTCAGCTGCAGCAATTTCTTACTCAACACATCCCCAAAGGCAAGGGAATCAAGGGCAAAAATGAACTATTGGGACCTCATCAAGATAAAAAGCTTCTGCACGGCAAAGGAAACAATCAACAAAATTAATAGGCAACCGGCAGAATGGGAAGATAGTTGCAAATGACATATCAGATAAAGGGCTAGTATCCAAAATCTATAAGCAACTCACCAAACTCCACACCTGAAAAACGAATAATCCAGTGAAGAAATGGGCAGAAGACATGAACAGACACTTCTCCAAAGAGGACATCCAGATGGCCAACAGACAGACACATGAAACGATGCTCAGAGATACTCATCATCAGGGAAATACAAATCAAAACCACACTGAGATACCACCTCACCTCAGTCAGAATGGCTAAAATGAACAAATCAAGAGCCTAAAGATACTGGTGAGGATGTGGAGAAATGGGCACCCTCTTACACTGTTGGTGGGAATGTAAACTGGTACAGCTGCTCTGGAAAACAGTGTGGAAACAGTTCCTCAAAAAATTAACAATAGAACTCCCCTATGACCTAGCAATAGCACTGCTAGGAATTTACTCAAGGGATACAGGAGTGCTGATGCATAGGGGCACATGTACCCTAATGTTCATAGCAGCACTTTCAACAGTAGCCTGTTGGAAAGAGCCTAAATGTCCATCAACTGATGAATGGATCAAGAAGATGTGGTTTATATACCCTATGGAATACTACATGGCAATTAGAAAGAATGAAATCTGGCCATTTGTAGCAAAGTGGATGGACCTCTAGGGTGTCATGCTAAGTGAAATAAGTCAGGTAGAGAATGACAGATACCACATGTTTTCACTCATAGTGGAACAGGAGAAACTTAACAGAGGACCATGGGGAGGGGAAGGGGGAAAAATAGTTAAGGAGAGGGAGGGAGGCAAATCGTAAGAGACTCTTATGGGGGAGAGGGGAAAAAGGGTGATGGGCATGAAGGAGGGCACTTGTTGGGATGAACACTGGGTGTTATATGGAAACCAACTTGAAAAAAACTATAAAAGAAAAAAAAGAAAGTAGGGATAGAAGGATCATACCTCAAGATCATAAAAGCCATATATGAAAGACCTAACACTAATATCATCCTCAATGAGGAAAAACTGAGAGTTTTCCCCTTCAGTCAGGAATAAGACAGAGATTTCCACTCTTACCACTGTTATTCAACATAGTATTGGAAGTCTTAGCCTCAGCAATCAGACAACACAAAGAAATAAAGGGCACCCAAACTGGGCAGGAGGAGGTCAAATATTCACTCTTCACAGATGACATGGCACTTTATATGGCAAACCCAAAAGATTCCACCAAAAAACTGCTAGACCTGATCCAGGAATTCAGCAAAGTGGCAAGATATAAAATCAAGGCACAAAAATCGGTTGCATTCCTATACAACAACAATGAAGCAACAGAAAGAGAAATCAAGGAATCGATCCCATTTACAATTGCACCAAAACCCGTAAAATATTTAGGAATAAACATAACCAAAGAGGTGAAAAAAACTCTATACACTGAAAACTATAGAAAGCTGATGAAGGAAATTGATGAAGACACAAAAAAATGGAAAAATATTCTGTCCTCCTCGATAGGAAGAGCAAATATTGTTAAAATGTCAATACTACCCAAAGCAATCTACCTATTCAATGCAATCCATATCAAAATAACACCAGCATTCTTCACAGAGCTAGAAAAAACAATCCTAAAATTTGTACAGAACCAGAAAAGACCCCAAAAAGCCAAAGCAACCTTAAAAAGAATACTGAAGCTGGAGGCATCACACTCCCAGACTTCAAAACGTATTACAAAGCTGTAATCATCAAGACAATATGATATTGGCACAAAAACAGACACTCAGATCAATGAAACAGAATAGAGAACCCAGAAATGGACCCACAAACATATGGCCTTTGACACGGCAGGGAAGAATATTCAATGGAATAAAGACAGTCTCTTCAGCAAGTGGTGCTGGGAAAACTGGACAGGGACATGCAGAAAAATGAAGCTGAATCATTTTTTTACACCATACACAAAAATAAACTCAAAATGGATGAAAGACCTAAATATGACAGGAAGCCATCAAAATCCTCAAGGAGAAAGCAGGCAAGAACCTCTTTGACCTTGGCCGCAGCAACTTCTTACTAAACACGTCTCTAGAGGCAAGGGAAACAAAAGCAAAAATGAACTATTGGGACCTCATCAAAATAAAAAGCTTCTGCACAGTGAAGGAAACAATCAGCAAAACTAAAAGGCAACCGACAGAATGGGAGAAGATATTTGCAGACAACATATCCAATAAAGGGTTGGTATCCAAAATCTATAAAGAACTTATCAATTTCAACACCCAAAAAACAAATAATCCAGTGAAGAAATGGGCTAAAGACATGAACAAACACTTCTTCAAAAAAGACATCCAGATGACCAACAGACACATGAAACAATGCTCAATGTTACTCATCATCACAGAAATCCAAATCAAAACCACAATGAGATATCACCTCACTCCCTTCAGAATGGCTAAAATCAACAAGTCAGGCAACAAAAGATGTTGGCAAGGATGTAGAAAAAGAGGATCTCTTTTGCACTGCTGGTGGGAATACAAACTGGTACAGCCACTGGAAAACAGTATGGAGATTCCTCAAAAAATTAAAAATAGAACTACCCTACGACCCAGCAATTGCACTACTAGGTATTTATCCAAGGGCTACAGGTGTGCTATTTCAAAGAGACACATGCACCCCAATGCTTATAGCAGCACTATCAATAATAGCCAAAGTATGGTAAGAGTCCAAATGTCCATCAAAGGATGAATGGATAAAGAAGATGTGGTGTGTGTGTATATATATATATATATATACACACACACCACAATGGAGTATTACTCAGCAATCAAAATGAATGAAATCTTGAAATTGTAACTATTTGGATGGACCTAGAGGGTATCATGCTAAGGGAAATTAGTCAGTCAGAGAAAGACAAATATCATATGACTTCACTCATATGAGGACTTTAAGATATAAAACAGATGAACATAAGGAAAGGGAAGCAAAAATAATATAAAAAGAGGGAGGGAGACAAAAACATAAGAGACTATTAAATATGGAGAACAAACAGAGGGTTACTGGAGGGGTTGTGGGAGGGGGAATGGGCTAAACGGGTAAGGGGCATTAAGGAATCTACTCTTGAGATCATTGTTGCACTATATGCTAACTAACTTGGATGTAAATTTTTTTAAAAAATTAATTAACAAAAAAAGAAAATGATGGGTGAATTCTCAGAAGCTGACATCCTAAAGAAATAGATTATATCCTGCACCTAATTCTCAACTCAAAACTTACATTTCGTAATTAATCTTTTTCTCACATTTTTTCCTTCCTTAGAATGTTTTTCTTTTTCCCACTTATCTAGTATTCACTCTTTATGCCTTTGCCTTTATGCCTATGTCCCTTTCTTCTTTCTCTTATTTCTCCCTCCCTTAGGAGATATGAATGGAGTAAAGCGTTGTATATATTACTATTCTTATAAAGGTTGAATCAAGCTGAATATCCCTAGTGGCTCATTTTCCTCATTAAAAACTATTGGTGGCATCTCCTTACCTACAGCACTATAACACAGAGACAGTATTGCTGAGCTTCCCATTCAAGGTCTTCTTCAACTGACTTCTACTGGCTCTGCCGGCCTCTTATCTTAGGACAGTAGTTCTTCCAGTATCCCAAACCCATAGGGCCACAGCAGCCAGTGAGCATATAGCAAATACTACTTACTCCCTTCTACTCATCTGTGTCCCTTCACTTTGCCTGGAATGCACCATGAATATTATAAGTATTTAATAAATATGAGGTGAATTTGAATTTTGTTTTCAATTTGGAAGAAAATGGGTTGAAATATTACTATTTCTCAGATAAACAATTTAAAATGCAAATTAAATTAACATTTGGCTTATGACTCATTTTTTTCTTCTTAATATAAAAATAAAGCTGTTAAAAATATAAAAGGCATCCTTGTCTGCATTTTCATGCCCTGTTGTTTTACTTGTTTGATTAGACATATGGCACTAGGTGTTTGATTCTGGCATGTGGTTGATGGGCATGGATAAAAAGCAAGAAGTGAGATACATTTCCATGGTCAAAAACTGTTGACTAGTTGACTATAGTCCACTTTCATCACTAAGAGATTTTGCTGCCAATGTTTTAATTATTCTGGGCTCTTCTCCATTACATGAATTTGCTGTACAAATTCTTATGCTTTCATTCACAGAGTGCACCCTCTCTTTCCTCAATTTTCTGGATAGAATCTTACAAAGAGAGTAAACAGACCTTTCCTTGCCATTTACAAAGGACTTTGTTTGACCAAGAAGTCTATAATTTAGAGACTAATGAAATATGAAATATGCCACATTATACTTTGAAAATGACCTTGTGTCAATGTCAAATATGGAGAATGAGTGTTCAGGGAATTTCATGGTTTCTGTCCAAATTTTATGCCTCCTTCATAAAATCTTTTTTCCACACTTATATGTCCTAATGTTTTTATAGGCATTAATATAAAAAGAACAATTTAGGTTATTTTTTTAAAAATCTAAAATCTGATTTACCTATGAGACACACTTCAGAACACAAACCAATTTTGCTATAGTAATACTGTGTCAATACTTCCTGACAGAAGACAAATGTTGTTATTATTTCACCATTTCTTACCTTTGTAAAAGTTTAGAATTTTACAAAATGACTCTTCTTTACATGTCAAAATGGTAAGCTGATGAAAAGAAAAAAAAACTACAGCAACTTTTACATCTGGTAGTGATGATGGATAACTCAGGGTGTGTTGGGTTATAAATGGTGTATATCCATATTGACAACTTAAAAAACAACAGTGAATAAAGTTTTAATTAAAAATATATTTTTCTTTTAAGTTTCTATTTTAATTCCCGTTAGTTAACATACAGTGTTATATTAGTTTCAGGTGTACAATATAGTGATTCAATAGCTCTGTACATTACTCAGTGATCATCACAACAAGTGTACTCCTTAACCCACTTCACCTGTTTAATCCATCTCCCCCACCCAGCTCCCCTCTGGTAACCATCAGTTTGTTCTCTACAGTTAAGAGTTTCTTTCTTGGTTTGTCTGTCTCTCTCTCTCTTCTTTTCCCTTTGGTCATTTATTTTGCTTCTTAAACTCCACCTATGAGTGAAATCATATGGTATTTGTCTTTCTCTGACTGACTTACTTTGCTTAGCTTTATACTCTCTAGCTCTATCCTTGTCATTGCAAATGGCAAGATTTCTCTCTTCTTTAAGGCTGAATAAAGAATTGGGTGAATTATTTATTATACATTTATTATATTATTATTTGTTGTTATATATTATTATATATAATTATATTATATATCATATCATACATTATATTTATTATATATTTATTATATTATTGTTTATTACATATGTATACATATAATGAATAATTTACCCAAGTAATATTTACCCAAATAATTAAAAAACCACTGTATGTATATATATATATATATATATATATATATATATATATTTGAGGAATCTCCATACTGTTTTCCACAGTGGCTATACCAGTTTACATTCAACCAACAGTGCACAAGTATTCCTTTTTCTCCACATCCTCACCAATAGCTGTTGTTTCTTGTGTTTTTTTATTTTCGCCATTCTGACAGGTGTAAGGTGGTATCTCATTATAGTTTTGATTTGCATTTCCCTGATGATGAGTGATGTTGAGTATCTTTTCCTATGTCTGTTGGTCATCTGTATGTCTTCACTGGGGAAATGCCTGTTCATGTATTCTGCCCATTTTTTATTGGATTATTTGTTAGAGAAGGGTATTTTTTCATACATTTTTTCCACAGATAATTTTTTAAAAGATGACTCTGACTTGTTTCACTTTTATTTGACTGGATATTCTCCATGATAGAAGATTGAAATCAGGATTATCTAAAAGTCATCAGTCTCTGGTGGTTTATTGGCTAGGATATGAAACAAATGGCTGGGGAATTAGGCAGCACTGAAGAAAATTAGGAAAGAGATAAAATTATGCTTCAGATTTTCCTTCTTTTCTTTTCTGAGCTATTTTATAGAACTTCTTTCCTATTACTCACCCCCCAACACACACAGAGTCACTTAATATTCTCTTACTATTGTGGCCCTTTTCATAGATGAAATCTGATAAATTCTTTCAGGGTAGATGCTTAGGGATTCAGTGTGCTATAATGATAAGAATAATTAGAAATTAACAAAAGAGCCCAAGAAGAAAGACAATGAAGACAATGCATAACTCAGTCTTCATAACACATTATTTCTAGGATTTAAGAAATAACTTGGGGAGAAACTTTCTAGAGCTTTAAACTCAAGATACAATGACAAGTGTTTCTCTGAGATGGTGTCCATAAACTTATAAAGAAACAATAGTATTGGATTCATATTTTTTGTTCGAACTGAAGCTTGTGATCAGGACAACTGGAATAGCTTTTTTTTTTTTTTTAATGTTTTAGCTAGAGTGTTCCCAGTAATTTGCTTTTCCCAAGAGGATGCTGCACCTAGATGTTCTGCTCCACTTCCTTCTATCCACCCATTCCTAGTGTTATTCACCTCATTATTTTCCAAAGGCAGGGGCATATCCCACAGAATTTTTCTTATCTCCATATAAGCAATTTTCCAAAATAAATGACCTTCTCAATTCCTTCTGTAAAGGAAACTGATTTCCATGGATCACTTAGTTCCCTGGATAATCCCTAGAATGACTAAACAATTATTTTATCATCAATTTAATTGTTGGTTCCCGAACCTTATATGCCACTTGGACTGGTTAATACAATTATGAATTTAATTAGAGAGTATGCAAACTTGAAAAATAACTAAAATAAAATAGTAAGCAAATATGAAAGTAAAAAAAGTTTTGTTGTACCTATAGAAAATAAATTGAATGTTTTCCACAGACTGAATAACTGCTGGTCATAAGAAAATTAAATTGGAATAGATAAGTCAAATATACAAAATTTAAAAGAATTTTTGAACTCTGATTGCTTCACAAATTTCATTAGCTTTATTTTTTCATTTTAAAAATGTGAAACTGGAAATTTTGGAAAATACATTATGAATATAGTTTATGCAAGAAATAGAACTCTAACCATGGATCTTAGTCAAAGAATAGCCATTGGTCCTACATCAAAGAATTACCAGATGAATTTGCATTATATGTTAAGTGTTTTAAATTGTTTAAGGTATATTTGCAACATTTTATAAGCCAAAATTTAATCTTTCATTATTATTAAAGCTACTGATATAATCACCTCCGAGAAATAGGTTTCCAAGAAATGTCTGTGGAGAGGATCTTTCGGCCAGCAAACTAATATTACATGCAGTCACAGCATATGCTATGAAGTTGGGAGTGAGGAAGAGGCTGAGATTTAACGAAAGAGTCTACCCTTACTGGCTCAATGATTCCTGCAATTCCTTCTACACAGCACAAATATTTTTAGAAAAAAATGTAATATGTAAGAACCTCTAGTAAAGAGAATATACAAAGTGGCGAGTGATTGAGGTCAGCTTTGTAAGTGAGGAAGAGAGAAAGCAGACTGGTGTCTGTAGTTTCTATAGAAGTGGTGTCTCAATGGGAGTGTAAGAAGTTAATATTCAGAATGGGGTTGGTTGTTTATGTTGTGGTTGAGCTGAATCCAAACCTTGATGAAGTCAAAGATAGCCAGCATTAATATTGCATTTAATTGAGAGTCGAGCATAAAATATGTGCTTGGAATAGCAAGCAACAAGCAATATTGGAAGAAACAAGCTCTCACAAGGAACAAATACCTCCTTCTCTCAACAACAGTTTTGTATTTTTCTCTTTTCCAACTTAAATATAAACTCCATGGTCAGGAATCACATCCAGAAGAAAGTCGGATATATCAATGATACTCAAAAGTTGTTCATTGACTCATGGCCAGAATTCTTTCTCTATTTTATTAACTTGTCCTCCCCTTCTCTTCTTGCTACCTCTTAGTTCTGACAATGGTCCTCAGATCCCTCCATGGTCAATAAAAACTGTCAGAGCTAAAGATTCTTGTCCCTTCCTAATACCATGAATTTTCCAGTTATTTTACAATTAGTACCCTGCAGGGTGTTAACATTTTTTTTGATCCTTCAATGGAAAGCATTAGAAAAGTAGATATGAACATTAAGTTATCTTAAGTCAGGTTTCCCAGAAGCAGATGCTTAGACAAGCATTTATGTACAAATGAGTTGTTAGGTGATGCTCCCAAGAGAAACAGGTAAGGGAGTGGGAGACATCAAGTAGGCAGAAGGAAGAAACTAAGCAAGAGTGCAGTTCAGGTGTCATCCTGACCTTGGGCTAATCCCATGGGGAGCTCTGAAGATTGAAGTCTGCAGAATATTTCCCCCCTGCAGGCAAGAGATCAGACTTTTGTACCATGTTTTCTCTCTGTCATTGTCTATAGACCTCCCCAGGGACTATGTAAACTCTAAGGTGTTTCCAGAAAAGTGGTTCCTAGGGGTCCAAGAGCAATCCTCCAAAGAATGTTGCAGTATGAGGTGTGAACAGGTGACATAAAGAGGCTGTGGTACAGACACAGAAGAGGGATCCAGGGGAGCTAGACAGATCATTAATTAAAGTATCCTCTAATGTCAAAAGCTACATTGAATCAAACACTCATTTGCCACCTTCTGTCCTGACTAGTAAGCTGGGTACATGAACACGCAGTATTCTTTGGGGTTCTGCCGAATGCACCCATCCCCTTTGTGAAGTTTTCAGATGTAGGTTTAGACTCCACAGGTTTATTTTACTGTAGGTCACCATCATTTTAGGGAAGAATATCCAGTTAATTCCGCTACACTTTTTTTAGATTGATCTGGAGACATATTTTAGTGTTCCCTCAAAAAAGTTCCTGTGCTAAGATGTGAAAATTAAGATGGCCCATTGTTAATGTGCACTGAAGTTTGGTTTCCTTCCAATTACTGTAATCTATCTCCAGTTTCACACTGAGCACATAAATGAGAAAAAAAATATTATTTTTATGTCATTGGAATTGTGAATATTCTTTAGAATCTGATATGTAGTTCAAGATAGATATTTTTAAATGACATGTTAAGGATGCCCATCTTGGCATGAGCATATTAACATCTGTTCTACTTTTCCTTCTTTTGACATTATTGTTACTATTTATAAGAATTACCATTTTTGAAAAATGTAATTTTGGTTTTATTTTTCACTTAGATGTAAAATATGTATAATGTAATACACATATAATATTTATATGTTATATTATAATACATATTACATATAATGTACATGTATTATGCATAATGTATATTACATATACATAATATATGTTATATATGGAAATGAGCATTACACCAATCAATTAACAAACACGCTTTACCAAGAAATAATTGTTTAAATGTTGTACTCTACAATGAACAAAAAAGTCACAAAGTCCATATACCTTTACTATTCTATTGCCTTTGTATGACTATAAAATCAAAATGACTTATTCGATAATCTTAGTTATCCTTTTCCTTGGCAAGGCAATATTACTGCCAAACATATTCAAAGAGACTACAGGTAGAGTATGGGGAGGAACTTTCATAAATTGACATGTCTATAGGTGGAAAAGAAGCAGGTTTTAGAAAATCAGCAGAAACATTAACAACTGAGCATGCCTGATGGACATCCGGTCATCCGGTCTTGTTTGGTACTCTAATATAAAACAGCATAACAATAAATGCTCATAATGAACTAATAAAATATGACAGATTCACTGCACTGTTTATTAAAATTTTGATAGATGTCCTTTGAAAAGAAGTTAACAAAAACTTATAGAACTAATGGAAAAAATGTTAATGAAATCTTAAATTTAATGAAAGATGTGTAAGATCACTAAACTATAAACTGCAAATTATTGCTGAGAGAAATGAATGAAAATGAAAAATAATAAATATTGAAAATTAATGAGGTGGAGAGATAAACCTTGTTTTTGCATTATAAAAACTCAATATTGTTAAAATATCTTGTTTCTCAAATCAATCTATATGTTTAATGCAATCTCAATTAAAAACTCATCAAATATTTTTGTATAAATTGACTACATGATCCTAAAATTTATATGGAACTGCAAAGACCTACAATAGCTAAAAACAATCTTTAAAAAAATACGAAGTTGGAGGATTAAAACATGAAACTTTCAAGAACATTGCAGAAAACATGGAAGAATCTTAAAGCATATTAGGGGAGGAAAACAAAAAGCACTAACTATAAATCAAAAAAAAGATAATTAATTGTACTTTATCAAAATTTAAAATTTCTGTTGCCAAAATATCCCATTTAGAAAATGTAACTGCAAGATAAACTGAAAAAAAAATATTTATCTTACATATATCTGACAAAGATCTTGTATCCAGATACAAATCAATAATTAAAAGTCAAACATCCAATTTAAAAAATGGGCAAAATGCTTAAACAGACACCTCACAAACAAATGTTGGCATGGCAAATAAGAGAATGAAATAGTTCTTTACATTCTTAGTCATCTGGAAAACAATTTATAAAACAACCAAAAAAATGAGATACCACTTCACACTCACTAGGAGGCTAATACTAATAGCTGACTACAGTTATTGGGAAGAATGTATAGCTACTAAGATTTTCATATACTATTGAGGACAATATAAAATGGTACAACTACTGTGGCAAAATATTTAGCAGTTTTGTTAATCAAGTTAAACATACACCAACCCTATTACACAGATATTTCACTCTTTTGTGTTTACCCAAGAGAAATTAGAACATATGCCCACAAAAGGAACTGACATAGAATATTCATAGAAGCATAATTTAAAGTAGGCCCAAATTGATTGAAAACACCCAAATGTTCCTCTACTGGGGAATTAGCAAACAAAGTGTGTTATATTTGTATAAACTGCCAAAACACACATGGATGAATCTCAAAATTGTTATATTAAAAAATAAAAGTTATATATAAAAGGTCACTGTACTTTTATAAAGTTCAAGAACAAGCAAACTAATGTATGGTGTTAGAAGTCAGAACAAAAGTGATAACAGCATCATGGCAGCATAAGACTTCCCTAATTTTTGTTCCCCCCAACAACAAAAATTCAGCATCCATCCACAGACAAAAGGAGCCATGGAATCCAGCATATGCCAAGGGATCTGGAGGAGTCTTGCCCACCTGTGTTCAGGGAAATAGGCAAACAGACCTTGGTCCAGGCTGTGGGCCCTACGATGGCCTATGAACTGGCTGCAGCCTCTCTCTCTCTCAGCCATGCACCAGGAGCCCCTAGAAAACACTTACACAATCACCTATGGTTGAGAGAGCCTTTGTAGAAGTTCAGTTTTCCAGAGGAGAAGTTACAGCATACTGTTGGAGTAAAAAAACATGAGTTTGGACACAGTGGAAGTGTAAGGAAGTTAGTAAAGACTGGAGGAGGTGACTTTTCCTTCAAATATGAAAACAGCATCACAGAACTTTAAGGAACACTCTCCGCCTCACTGCATACTAGGATTGAGAATTGCTACTCTCAGGCATATGCACAGCCAGAAGCCAAGTAAGAGTCATTAGAAGTAGTTTGGAGAATCAAACAGCTAAGTTACTGTAGCAGAGATACAGGAGATGAGAAGCACAACTGTGGAAAGTTATAAGTAGAAATGGCTGCCATTGCCCACAATGTAAGAAGTTGTAAGCTTCCACCAACAGAAGCCACTATTCATTCACTTATTCAATCAAACATTTAAAATATTTAATCAGTATCTAATATGAACCAGCACTGTCCTAGGCATTAGTAGATCTAATGATAAACTCTTTAACATTATGGCACCTATATTACAATGGGAGAGGCAGGTACTTATCAAATAATCACACCAATACATGTACTAATATGAAAGTCCTAACATGAAAAGAGTAATGAAGGAAAAATATATGATGTAACATGTACTATGAGAGCTCATAACAATAATAGCAACTCCTTATATTTATTTTTTTAAATTCTTTTAATATCTATTTGTTTTTAAGAGAGAGAGACAGAGAGTGCAAGTGGGGTAGGGGCAGAAAGAGAGGGAGACACAGAATCCAAAGTAGGCTCCAGGCTCTGAGCTGTCAGCATAGAACCTGACCGGGGTCGGAACCCATGAACCGCTAGATCATGACCGGAGCAGAAGTCAGACGCCTAAGCCACCCAGGCACCCCTCCTTATATATATATTTTTTTACAACAAGCCTATAGAGTAAATGCATTATCATTTCTATTTAATAGCTGAAGAATTTGAGGTAATGAGAGGATTAGTAATTTACCAAAGGACACAAAGCTAGCCAGTGGCCAAGCCACAGTTTTCATGCAGGCCTTCTGTGTTCTTAACCACAGGGATACAGTGCATACCCACCTGGTCTGGATGGTCAAGAAGATGACCCTGGAGAAGAAAACAAACCATTGAAGCTGAGATGTGAGTGATGGATAGGAATTCCCTGAGAGAAGAACATGTGCCAATTCCCTAATGTGACTGGGAGCATGGCAGAGTTGATGGACAAGAAAGCTGTACATTAATTCTACAAAAATTAGAGAAGATCCTAAGGATTAAACAAGTCAAAAAGAGAGATAATATTGACTTTAAAGTTTCATTAGTTTATACCCTTCCTAAATTAAAAAAAAGACCTTCTAAATAAACAGTGAAATTATATTCCTCATCACCAATGGCACTTCTTTGCTATTTGGTGGGGGTGAGCATTGGATTACCTTCACTATTCTGGGACCCCCTCAAACTTCCATCCCACTACCATTCGCTGACTATTAAGCACTGAGATTGCAGTAGCCTTGAAATCTCTAGTGGCAATTCTTTTTTCTAAGCAGCTGAAGAAAGTTCTTTTCCCAACAATGTATCCCATTGTTCCAGAAAGACTCTTCTCTAAGAAACATGAAGTAGTTAATTCCCCCTGCTAAACACAGTAAGAAGGTAATACTTTTCTCAAATATCAAATCAGTCCAATTTCATTTAGACTTAAATGATTTTTCTCGCCCCTCTTCATGTAGATACCACTGCAGTCAATTAGCATTGTCACTTTTAATCTTCTGTAGTCAGATCCTGGTCATTTCCCATTAGGGTTCTATTAAATAGAATCTTATGGCCTGGCTGAACTGACTGCAGTGCAGTATCTGTAGAAAGCACGCTAGCCATCATTATGCAGCTGGCATTTACTAAAGGTTAGATATTACCGATAACCTTAATCACAAATTATGCTACATTGCCTGAAAATTCACTTCTGGATTTTTTTCCCCACCAAACGCAAATGCTCCTGGAATACTCGGGGTATGCTTGGATGGAAAGGCACCTTGAATTATGCATCTCAGCTCAAACCACTTTAAACTCCATGGCCTTTGCCTCAAGATCCGAAGATGCCATTGCTGTCAGGGGCAAAAGCACCTGCATGTAACTACAATGTCAGGTGCACTCACACTAAAGAGGAAGGAAGGATATGCTTTCCTCAGGAAAGAAGAGCCCTGTCCTACTGTGGCTTTCCTTAATCCATTGGGTCTTGCAAATAAAATGAGAATGGAACTGCCAAAAATTGAAGGCAGATAAAACTTACAGAAAATTCATATCTTCTGAGTGAAAATATAGGGCAATGTTGGAGTACCTCACAACATAGAGCAGATACAAAATAGCCTCCTCTAATAGAAAAAGCAACAAGCCAGGTGTCAGAAAACATGGCTTTTGCATACTCAGTATGAACTGCTGCTATGACCTTGAGCAAGTTATATGATTCCACTGGGCTCTGGAAGTCGTTGGTTAAATGTAAATATAAATTGGGTGCCTGACTAGTGGCTCCGGCTGATTAGCATGTGCTATCTCGCTGGCAGAGTGGGGACACAGGAGACCAATAGGACTGGCCTAGCACTCTCCAGGTGGGCTGTCCTCTGTGAAACAACATCAGGCAGACCAGTCACTACTCCATCCTCTGAGAAGAGAGACAGGGGAGACAGCATGGAAGACAGCTATGTCTACTACCTAATTTTGTTGGCAGCCAGTCCTAGGGGAGAGAGATCCACAAACACACCCAGCAGTGCAAACTTTCTCATGAACTTCCAGCCCATTATATCCTTCCAGCCACAGGCCCACTCAATAAGTTTCTTAAGCACTTATTAGGTAGAGTGCCTGCCCTTCAAGGGCTCTAGTTTAGTAAGAAAGAAGTCAGATGGTACCAGAGGATATTATGAAACTCAAGTCTTTACCTTTATTTCATTTTTTTAAATGTTTATTTATTTATTTATTTTTGAGAGAGAGTATGAGCAGGGAAGGGGCAGAGAAAGAGGGAGAATCTCAAGCATGCTCCGCACTGCCATTGCAGAGGCTATGCAGGGCTTGAACTCATGAAACTGTGAGAGCATGACCTGAGCCAAATTCAGGAATCAGACATTTAGACTGAGCCACCCAGGCACCCCTACCTTTATTTTAGACCAAAGTCCTTGGTCCCTATTCTAGATCTGATTTCTCCTCAATTATTCTCTTATCAACTTCCTCATTTGCCTCAAAGAAATTCTTCATGAATAAACATCTAGAACCAAACAGTAAATAGGACTAATTGGTGTATGTCAGAAAGTTGGTATGCTACTGAGTATTTCTGAAGAAATGTAGTTTCTTTGGGGCACCACATCCAGAGACTTACTCAAGGCCATAAAAATGTTCCCCAGTGGAATTCCTGCTAAATCTACTTTAGTAAATGGCCAAGGGTCAGTTATAATTAATGTATTAGCAAAAACTTGCTAGAGGGCTTGAAAACTATTTTGTTACATATTTTTAAGCAAACTTTCTGAAGATATCTCTGTCTTCTAATCTTTCTCATTAAGTTAATTTTTTCATACAACCAAGAAATATCAATTTAAAAAAGCCAGGTTGTGATCACTTTAATGTACTAAAGCAGGTGGTAGAGGTGAAAAATCAGTGTGCTTTAGGTTGTCTGAGAAGTTTCTTAGTGGGGACAACTAAGTTGGATGTTGAGGTTGAAAGAGAGTTCAATTAAATGAAGTGCAATATAATGTCCGCTAATGAAAGGACATGAGGGAAGTTTGGAGACAAGACCCATTCTGGGGACATTGGCCAGGGGAGTGTTGGTTTTCCTGTTTTCATAAAGTCCAATGCCATAAAAAAAGGTCTTTGCCTTCCCCCCCCCACCATTTAAAGTGAAAATAGCTACACTGAGTACCAGGGATGAAAAGTATGTGTTCTTACACCATAGAAAAATATAAATATGTGGCATTGTTATTTACCCACAACAATAGAAACAAGTATGTATATTTGAAAAGTAGTGATATCCTGATAACTTTATAATATTTTATCTTTGTGTTAGTCCTTTGGAGAAGCAGAGGCTAAATAAAATGTGATTAGACATGTAAGAAATTTATTAGGAAAAATACCTATGAGAGAATAGGGAGGGAGCTGAGAGAGGCTGGGAGAACTGTCAGACTGTGATGCAAGGCTGACCCTGAGAGAAAGAAAGAAGGAAGGAAGGGAGGGAGGGAGGAAGGGAGAAAGACTGGGAGGAAGCATCGCAGGCTGAAGTAAAGTTCTAAGGAGAGTTTGGTGGAGACATCAGAGACTCCTCAAGCTTCAGAGAAGTACCCTGCCTCCCATGGTGGGTCTGCCTTAATATCATCCCCTTGTGCTGAATTATTGTCTGGGAGCAGCCCATAAGAAACATGGCCTCTGTGCAAACCCACCATTGGGTTTCAGGGAGCAGCAGCTGAAGCCCTCAGCAATCAATTTCCTTGCTGTTGGAAATTTGAGAGCTGCATTCTCTCGATTGCCATAATCTTAAAATTAGACCTTGGGTTATACCACAAAACATGAGTCACATGTGGCTCATTCCAATTTCTAATAATTTTGACTCAAAGGATTAATAATACTAATATCTAACACTGGTAAGCTGCTTTGTATACTCACATCACCACCACAAAGAAAATATTGCCATGCTAATTTTCTAGATGAAGAAACCTAGTTAACATTATTAAAATAAGATATGAACAGAGAACTCAAATTCAGGTCGTTTGACTCTGTATCTCACATGCTTCCCACTATTCAGACTGACTGACAGGTAGGGACTAAAACACCCAGTTTCTGAGATAATGAGCAGTATTATATGAAATGAATAGCACATTTCTGAGGTTGCAACATAAAAAATTGGGGCATTTATGAAAGGGAAAGGGGGACTATTAATAATCTCAATGGGGGGATGCCTGGGTAGCTCAGTTGGTTGATCATCCAACTCCTGATTTCAGCTCAGGTCATGATCCCAGGGTCATGGGATTGAGCCCCATGTTGGGCTCCCCTCTGAGTGTGGAACCTGCTTGGGATTCTCTCTCTCCCTCTGCCCCTCCCTAGCTCATGTGCATGCTCTCTCTCTCTCAAATAATAATGATAATAACCCCATCAGGGCAACTATGCTTTCTTCATTGGCACTTTCCTCACATCAGTCTATAATCCCACAACATCCTTCATGGACATCACGGGCATCCTTCATGGATATTGATCCCAACTCGTGTTCCCACAGGCTTAGGGAACCCTTACCAGGAGAACCATCTCTAGGCATGAAAAAGAATTGCCTTCAGCTCCCTGGTTCTTTTCCTGGGGAAAATTCTCCTTCAGGGGAATCTTCTGGGCCAACCTTCTACCTCCATCAAATACCTGGAAACTCTAACCTTTAATTAGAAGGTTTAAGTCAAAACTACAGATTAAATTTCATTTATTCAGCATCTTTTCCACCAACTGTACGCTTCACTTGAAAATAGCTTTTGGCCTAGAGTTTCTTATTTATTTAATTGATTGACTGTCTCACATTTCAGAGTAATTGTTTATCCCAAGTGGCATAACAGCATGCTTTGTTCCTATGCTATTCTCAGGGAGAGAGTGCCGACTGCTTGGAATAATTCAATGTCTTATTAAAGAGAAGACACTGAAACTTAGCTCCCCAAACTCTCAACCAAAATACATGTTCTTCACAGCTTTGCAGATTTCATCTTTTCCTGATGAATTTTCCCACAAGAATAGTGCTTGCTCAAGTCTAAATCATTCACATATTTAGGGAAAACAGGGATTTTATCACTCTGTTTTCAAATCTGTTTAGCATCTTTACCTTTCCTCAAAAGTCATGATGCTTTGTGCTTGCTGATAATTATTTCACAAAGGCTAGGAGTTTATGCCCTATGACTGCAGGAGGTATGAGTCTCTTTAACCACAGATACATTCTAGTTTTCACATCATGTTTCTGAATTGGTAGTTGGTTTACTTGAACCAGTCATTTTTAGCCATCATTGTGCTAAATAGCACCAACATAATCCATGCTCTTTGTAAGTATGATTGCAGCCATTTTCTCATTACTTGAGATACTGCAGGAGGCAATTCAACCACTTCTACCTCTCCCACTTCTACTTCTACCACTATAGATGAGAATCTTAGTAACTATGGTGCTCTAGCATGCCCCACGTTATCACCACTGTATTTCCACCAGCAATGGTCTCCTTTTGGCCATCTGGCCAGCAAGTGATTCTATTTTAGAATCGCTTCTTGAAGAGCTTCTTAGGAAAAATGGCATAAAAAATCTGGCAGAAGTTCTTCTAATTTAGTTGGTCCCAGCAAGATTTGAGTGCAGGGGACACCAGTAGGAAAGTGAGACAGTGGTACAGGGAAGAGAAGAAAGCCAAAAAGTGGTGCATTAAGCCTTCCCATTATTAACCAGAAATGGGAAACTGGGCCTTAATCCTGTGGGAAAACTCTGGGGAAAAGAATTATCTTGCACAAGTGGCAAGGGAACTGGGACATTTTTACACCAATTTCTAAGAGTCGTTGATTGAGGGCTTTATTCATGTATGTTTCTTTCCGGGTCCTTATGGCTTGCCACACACAAGGGTAACATGGCCTTCTATACTTCTGGATGTAGACACTGGGAATTGAAAATCATCTAGAGCACCGTGAAATGATAGCATATAAGGGATATGGATGGGGCACTGACAACATCTGCTACATCCATACTTTGAAGGATGAAAATGTTAAATGTCTTTCATTTAAACTAAATGGTATAACTTAATCCTGGCTCAAATTCTGTTGCTTTCTCTGAGTATTATTAGCATTATACATAAGGCCTAGATTTTCCACAAGCAATTGCTTAGATTGTTGCTTCATTTAGTCTGTGGTAAATTATACTGTTAAGGAAGAGTATCTTTGGGGGTCAGGCTGACCTTCAAATATAAGGTATCTGATTTATTATCTGGGTGCTCTGGCAAGTTTCTGAGAGCTAGACAATTCAGTGTGCTTGCCTGTAAGACAGAAATGATAGCACCTACCTCCTAACAGTTATTGTGATGAATGAAGACACGGTATATTTAAAGTGTTTAGTACAGTACCTGGCAAGCAGTAAACCTTCATTAAATAGTAATCCAAGAGGGTTCAGAGGTAATTTAGAATTAGCATTCCTGTGATCCTTATCATGTTCCCAAGATTTGGGAAGACGCTTCTGACAATCTATAGTTATGCTTATATATTGACCTAGTTTGATCTTCTGTTTGCCCTAATAGATTCACATACTACCTTTTTTCTACCCTACTCTGTGTCCCTGGAAGCTGACCCACATCTCATGCTTTAGTGGACTCTTGTGCCCTCTAGTTCCCTATTGGGTTAGCCAATGGGAGGGAGAGAAAGGAAATCAGAGGAGGGGAGGAAGTGAGGTCATGGTATCTATTAGCCTCATAACCTCCTTTCTGGATCATCACAGATTGGCTATATCCCCTCTGTTAAAGGTCACAACATCTGAAAAGTGAATCTCTTTATACAGCCTTGCTCTGGATTCCAAAAAATTCTTGGTCTCCTTGTTCCTTCAAACTGTGATTGATAAAGGCTCACTGTGGTTACTATGCCCTATGGCACTGCACTTTATTGGTTTCCTAACCACAGCTTTGTAAAAATCCTTCCTCAGCTATTCCCAGTTTGAGTACGCCAACTGTTTCCCACGAGGATCCTCACTGAGACATTAACAAAGGGGCAGATTTCCTCCCATAGGTATGATGGGTATGTGCGTCATGGTAAAGCTGGGGATAGGAGCATGCCAATGCATATGAATACACATCAATATAATTAATTCCATTAATTATAATATGATAAATAAATAAATTCCAGTGTTTTTCAAGGTACTGCATTCACTGCCTTAGGTACACACACACACACACACACACACACTCACCTGCTGTGAATGGAAAAAGGGTTGTATAAGGAGATGCCAAGATTAGAAGTTCTCAACCTTTTTGTTGCTAAATGGTAGCTGATCCTTCCATGAGTAATTTTCTTTCACCATGCCAATGATTCCTACGTGAGCAGGGTTAAGTATTTTGGAATTAATGGATTTTAAAGAAAGATTTCCAAAAATTTCCAGGAGATTCTGACATATCCCTTATTATTTTTTTAATGTTTTATTTATTTTGAGAGGGTACAAGCAGGGGAGGGGGAGAGAGAGAAGAGGACAGATGATCTGAAGCAGATTCCACGCTGATAGCTACAAGCCAGACGTGGGCCTCGAACTCATGAACCGTGAGATCATGACCCGAGCCAAAGTCAGATGCTCAACTGACTGAGTCACTCAGGCACCCCACGACACAGCCCTTATGTTAGACATCACTCTTCAAGAAGTGCACCTTCTCCTAACTAGACTTTCAAACATTAAATTTTCCACCAGGTGCCTTTCCCCCCGCTCCCCAAACAAAGGATAAGAAAATTAAGTATAGTAAAAATATTTGGGACTATTGGGTCTTATATACCTGAATTTGAATCTCAAATTAGCCACCTCTTAGCACCATTTAGAGTGTTTTTCATCTATAAAATTGGAATATTGGAACATTTTTATAAGAATAGGGAGATATGCATATCATTTGTTTTACATATATGTATTAATATATGTTTGAAATGAGATATTTTTAAATGTTTACTATATCAATGAAAGGTAGGAATCAATAATGCTAGGACAGTAGAAACAGTATGTGCGCAGAAACAGGGGTAGGCAACTTGTAGATATACCTCCCATTCTAAGAAGCCTGGAACATCGGGAAGTGTGGAAGGAGCATATGAAAATGAAAACACAAAGGAGTTTCAGCATCACCCTCCTGGATATTGAAACTCTGCTATCAGGAACTTCTGATCCAATATCATGTTCTACCTTCTTTAGACAAATATTCCCCTTAGATAGCTCCTTTCAGTCCCTGGTATTCTACTCCTCAACTTGTCAGGGGCAACTTGTCAGGGCCCCTTTTCCTGTGTAACCCCTGTGGCCTGTCACTGACAGCCACCAGGGAAAGCAAGTACAGACCTCAATCCTAAAAGTGTCCACCACCTGGGGGGTCCTGTAACCCAAAACGAAGTTTAAAAAGAGAAAATAAGAACTGCTAAAATGACTTCTGTTGGGAACTTGAACTCAAAAACTTCCCATATGCGTGTGTTAAATATAATCTGTAGCTTCCGTGCCTCAAAAAGTATGGATTTATGAATGTGGCCAGTATATAGCCATATAAAGAGAGGAAAACTATGTTATACAATATCACAGATAGTGTGAAGTGGCTGCCTCAGAACAAGGTGTGAATTAAGGTTAATCTGACCAAAAAGATGTTTCCTGGATTATTTCCCAGCCCAGAGTATAGAGGTCCAGCCTCACCGAAGGCTATAAAGGAGGCCCACTTTCTTCCACACATTGCCCCTGCTCTGCAACTGTCTTCAACCCTTTTGCTTCACTTCATTTCTCCTCTCCCTCCACATTCTGTCATTTTTCTCTCCATTTGTAGCACCACATTTGCCTCTTTCTAGAGAAACAGGATTGACCTTGGTGCTCCCCAGGACAAAGCTGCCACCCATCCCCAACAGCATCAAAACAAAGAGATTTTAGTGAATGCAAAGACAGGTTGCAGATACAATACTAAGGGGCAATATTCAGTGCCCATTCTCATAGCTACAGTAACACGGTAGCAAATCCCAAGCACCAAGGCCAGCAGAACTATGTCAAACTTCTCAGGCATCTTTGCTTTTAATCACGTATTTCTACTTCTTAATACAATGGTCCAGGATCTTATTCTTTCTCCCCATAAACCAAATTCTCTAGCCTGCCTTATTTTCATAATTCCTCTACTTCTCCTCGAAAATCCTCTTAGCCCAATATTTTTATCAGGTTGTGTTTGCAGAAGCACTGGAGTTTAATGAATAAAGGCTCAGGCTTTAGAACTGGGTAGATTTGGTTTGAATCCATGGATACAGGCATGGGGATTTATGTTTAGCTGATTGGGTAGAAGATGTGATATAACTAGTTAGAAAGATGAGGGAAAGGATATTCATCTTCCTGGGATATTTTGGCTTACTAGATAATGCACATAAAGTGCTTAACATCTACTAAGCACATGGCATATTCTAAGTTTTAAATAAATATTATCTCATTTGTTTCTTTATTTCTTACTTTTCTTTGAGAAATTTTTTCACTCTACCTGCTTAACTCTTCCTGTTGTTTTTTCCTTGCTTTCTCTATATGCCCACTTTACTCTTTTCCTGAGATTCCAAAGAATATGGTAGTGTGTTCTTAGAATTAATGGCTGCATCACACATCACAAGCTCAGCTGAGAAGAAATCCCAGTACCCTATAGTTAAATGGAGTATGCAGAATAGAGGCTCTGCAGATGTCAGGAGCTCAGCAGCAACACCAACGGGATGGAGGGATGTGGCATGGTGAAAACAACCCAGAACTGAAAAATATGAGACCAGAAGAATTCTTGGCCAGATCAGACATTAACTAGTTTTGCCTTATTGGTCTCTCTTGCCTTCTGTATTAAATAGCAGGTTGAACTACATGATATCTGTTTCCTCCCATCTTCAACACTCTGTGACTCTACTTAATTAGTTCTTATCCTTCATAAGGCATAAAACACCTTCGGAAAATTTAGCCTCAAGTTCAACCTAATTAGCAACTCACCTCCTATAACATGTTTAAGTTCACTGAATATTGTTCACTCTGTTGGCACATCAATTTAAAACATTAATTGATAAGGACATTGTACTAGATACTTTTAATGCAGAAAACAAGTCTCAGGCCTAGTCCCGGCTACCCGTAGACTAATTGAGGCATAACCTGCCATGTATCAGGACAAAGTTAATAACACCAAGTATGATTATATACATGTACCTGAGCGAACTAGCATTGGAGGTAGAGATGGAGGCATGTATTGCTGTAGAACTAACTCTCCCTGAAAACCTACCTTCTGCCAATCACTCTTTATACATTACTTTATTGAACCCTCAAAAACCTACTGAATGTGAAACTAAGGTTAAATAGAAATAGTGTATAGAAAATTGGGATTCAGACCCAGATATTAGGCCACAGCACATGTCCCTTTAATAAAAGACTAGTTCTTAGAGAATTAAGGCCTGAATAATAGAGAGTATTTGCAGGTAAATAAAGAATAGCTCTCTATCAAAGTGGCAGGTAGAGCTAAAGGGGATGAAGTCGTGTAGAAAACAGAAGTCTCCCTCATGTCAGTCTCAAGAAAGGAAACGTGCATCTTCCTTTTTCCAAATTTGAAATTAAATAGGCACCAAAGAGTATATGGAATTGGAGTTGGTGACAGTCTAATACCATGGACTGTCTGATTCAGAATCTTCTGAGAGGGAGGGTGAGGACAAACATATACACTGTCCAATGAATGTCATCAGTGAATAAAAACCATGCAGGTAGTTGGATGAACAATAGAGGTAGGGTTTTATTAGTGACCAAACAACAAGAATTCCTACAGAGAGCCTGAAACAAAAGAAATTCCCAACCTTTACCCTGTATCTCAGATTCCTTTTTCTTTTTCCAGAGAGCTCTAGGAAAAAAAATGTTTAAATTAAGTTTGTTGCAGCTGCTCTGTCAGGAACTTACCAAGCGCTACAGCCATCGGAGCAATTAAAAAAAATTGCACAGAAGGTAATTAAAAGCCTTACTGGTTCTTGCGATTAGACTGACATTTTAAATGCCTCTGGATGTTTTATTGTGCCAATAACCTATTTCCCTCGTCTCTGGGAGAAATACAACTGACATCAGTAATTTACCCAAATACTCTACAGGTAACATGTGCCAAATACAAACCTGCACTAAATTAGGACCAGAATTCTCCTCTGTGCAATTGGTACGATACATCTTAATGGGAAAACTACTATTTGCAAATTCCTTCTATATGTTTGTGTTTTCAGTGTTCACCGTCCTGTTTGCTCTGCTCTGAGAACACAGCCTAATGATGACTGTTGGCTGGAATACTCCAGATCTATGGGCAAGGTAATCATTTCCTATTTATGTATGGTTATGCAAGGACAAAGCTCATGACTTTGGAGGACAGGGCTTTATTTTGTCAACATTATTGTGTGATGATGATTTATTGGGGAATGCACTTCCCTTAATAGATTACTTATGCCAAGGGAATTCTACCCCCCCTCCATTCTTGACGCTTGATTCATGGTTAGAACATAGGTTTGGGGGCACCTGGGTGGCTCAGTCGGTTAAGCATCCGACTTTGGCTCAGGTCATGATCTCATGGTTTGTGAGTTCGAGCCCCACATCAGGCTCTGTGCTGACAGTTCAAAGACTGAAGCCTGCTTCAGAGCCTGTGTCTCTACCTTTCTCTGTCCTTCCCGTGCTCGCTCTTGCTCTCTCTCTCAAAAATAAACATTAAAAAAAAAAGAGCATAGGTTTGTAAGTTTGGTAAGAGTCAATAAAACTTACCATATGATTGAATTTAGGAAGCTGTCCCTCCTCAGGGACTAGGAACTTGCGAATATGTCCTAATTTGTAGCTTAGTTTCTCTCAATTTTCTGTTCTTTGGTGGAAAGACCCCAGTTGCGGGTTTCCTTCAGAAACTAAAACAAACATCCAGGTCAATGTTTCCTCAGAAGTGCAAAAATAAAAGCAAACAGCAACAACCACCACAACAAAAACAGAAAAGAAGTGGAATTTATGGTGGGCTACATTGATTCTTTATAATGAAATACTGTGAGAAATAAGAGTTAAAGTTACCCTTAAAACATCAACATTGGGTAAAAAGGAAAGAAAAAAAAAAGCTGCCCTGCTTCTTCTCAGGAAACACTAAGATTAAAGGTAAGCTCTTCTCTTTTAGACTTTCTAGGAGAAACAACATTTTCATTTGCTTTCTTAATTTCTCTCTCTGTGATTTATCTTTTCTAGTGTGCAGAGTGACCTACAACCACTATGGATGGTTGTAAATGTAATGCTTCTCAACTCTCTTGCTCTCCTGTTCTATTTGAACAATGTTTTATACTGGCAGTGGCAATGCTGCCCAGCTATTCCCAATTCCTTCCAGAGCCTTGCTCTGTCTGCAGGTGAATGACACTCACAGACCTCATATCCTCAGTACTTCTGACTCACAGACCACATGACAGCAAAACTGAAGATGACTGAATATCAAGCAAGAATTTGTTAAAGAGAAACTGACTCCTTTGCAGGGTTAGCTGGATTAAATACCACCAGACCTAAACAAATACAATGCTCAGATTTTATGAGCCTGTTGAGGAACTTCGTACAAAGATGGCATTATGAAGGACAGAAGAAAAGATTCTCTAACCTACTAAAATTAGAAATTAGATTGTACAATGTGACAATGTCACAATGGATAGAAAGATGCAACAGGCAACAAGTACAAATTCCTTTAACATTGTTAAATGGAGTTAGACACAGAGAGTGCAACACAGAGCAATGGACTCAGCAGCATTAGGGGGCTAGCAACCTTGGCCTTCGAGCCCTACTGACAATGACAATGACAATCAGAGTGAGGAGTTTGTGGGTCCAGAGAGCATCTCCCTTTGCCACATATTGAGTTTTTATGTATATATTTTTAATAGGTTCAGAGAAGTTTTCTGGAGACTCTGGTCTCTCACCTGCCTGCCAACCAGGTGCAAATCACTGGTAACAGCTAAGGATATTCTTAAGGCTCTGGTGAATTGAAGATGGATTCTTTCTGGCCCACCACTTCCCACATATTCATGTGTCTGCAGACCCAAACACGACTTAATTCCTACAAACATTAGGGAAGAGCTTTGAAGTATGAGCTCTTCATATAGAAGTATTGGTCATAAAATCTGATTCTCTAGAAAATTTTCAAAAGTGGATAGATTCTGATGGGCCCAAGATGACTAAGGAGAAATAAATATAAAACATTCTTTCACAAAATTTAGTGGAAAAATACATAAAAGTAGGTTTAATGCACTGAAATAACCTTTGAGATAAGCATTTATTTGATCATTATTTTATGATGAAAAAAAGGTTGATTTGAATGAATTTTTATTTTTCATTTGCTTAATTTAGCATTGTGAAAAACATAAGTCATTTAAACTAAACATAAGAAAAACAAAATGGTTTCTCAAGAGACTGGATGGCCTCAAAATGACATAATGTCTCAAAAATGTTAATTGAGCTTGTTTGATTATGCAGGTCAACATGAGGAATTGATGATACTTTCACATGTCATCTAAAATTTAAATTAGTTCATTAAATTCTTTTTGTCAGGTGTGAAAACAGCAGTGTCATGTAGAATATTTTTAAAAGAAAAAACTAAACTTTACAAATGATAATTTATGTCAAAATTTCTGAACGATTTTGGATTGTATTATGTATGTGGGATATTGAAGTCATGGTTTGATAATGATGAATCCCTTTAAAGATAAAAATCCCTCAATATTACATGTTCAAGTATTTATTTTCAGGCATGTAAATTCCCTACACATGCAAACTGTGTAGGAAATAAGCAGTTGAATTCAGGTAAAAATTAGCATTTTAAAAATAACTGTTAATAAGTATTAATACCTGGTGAGCATTACATACGTAAAATAGAGAAAGTGCTAGAACTAGGGAGGAATAGAATTCAACCATGCTGAGAAGGCATGTACGTTCATCCCCTTTTTACACCAAACCATCTGTACTGCTAAAGTAGATGTGAAACTTGCAAATGCACTAATCTATCTTAAGGAAACCATCAGAAATTAAGAAACAGATATATAAACAGAAATTTGCAAGACTCCCTTGTATTTATGATGTCATACCGAACTACTTGCACCCCAAAATGGGAATGGTGAAAGGTCCAACAGTTCATTATATGATTGAATGTGATGTGTTGAGTAGACATCATGTTTTTTTGAAGAATTTTTAATAATATGAGAAATATTTTCTTAAAGCCAGATAGGGAAGGCAAGACAAAAATTTTTAATTGATATGATTTTAAATTTTGAAAATCATCTACATGCATACTAAAATGTTACCAATAGTTTATCTCTAGAAAGTGGGATTATGAATGACATTTAAAAAAATATTTGTACGTTTTCACATACTCCAACTTCTCTACCAAAGCTATTCTTACTCCTCTAATAAAAAAACATTATTGAAATATTTTCAACTGCATGTACCTTAATAGCTCTGTTCATAATTATAAGCTTTAGCCTGGCCACTTCTAAAATCTCTTACTTTTATGCCCTTGGTCCATTGTGTACCTGTTCCTGGAGTCATCCTTGAGTGTATACTTTTCCTTTGCTCCCCCCACACACATAGCAGCTAAGTTATATTGGTGCTGTATCTCAGGAACTTACTCCTCCACCCCCTTTGCTGACACCTTAGTTCATGTCTTCTTCACTTTTTTAAAAAAAATCTTCCTGGAGCCCATCTCACCATTCTCAAGTGCCTCCTCCACTTAGCTTGCACACCGATTTGTCCAAAATGCACAACTGCCTAAAAACTCCAACACTCTCTCATCACTGGGACCCCTTAGCATGAAATACAGCCCTTGGCAGCCCTGTCTCTGCCTGCCTGGTCAGGCTCAGCTCCCACCCTTCATCTCCCATGGCCTTGCACTTCAGAATAGAGCCATTTTCTGCTATTTTTAATTTTCCTGTCACTGTAGTTTTTTTTTTTTTTACTCTTGTAGAATTTGTTCTATTCCTTTGCGAGCATTGTTCCCTCTGCCTAATAGTCTCTTTGTCCCCATTTCCCTCATCTTCATCTTGTCTGCTTCACCAAATTCTGTGCTTGTTATCAGTCCCTGTGTGAAGCCATTCTCTGCTACTCCAAGAGGCATAATAACTTCTTTATATTTGTTTATCACTGCATATATCAAAACTTCATCTGTTTATTTACATGTCTTTTGTTTCTAACGAGATATAAGCTTCTAGGACTCAGTATCCACCATTACATTCTGAGTTTGTAAAGTCATTGCAAGCTCTCGCATTTAGTGTTAGAGCTATGATGTTATACATGTTAATATATGAATATATGTGATTTTGTAGACCTTAAAAATTCCAGCAAATTAAACATGGACATACCCTGTGTCATTTGATTAAGATATGAACTTATAAGTATAACAACTGCTCTTTATATCTCCAAAGAGTTCTTTTTTTACAGATTTTTCCCCATTGAGTCAAATATTTGTTTGACTAGAGATGTTAATTTACACTTGTTGACTTAGTTAATTTAATGAGGAGAAAAATCCAATGAACTTGTTGTTTGCAATGTATGACTCATCAGTCCATGCCAGATATTTGTACTTTCAGGTTTCTACAAACCAACAAAATCTTTGCAAGCCCCGTCTTGGCTCTATTATTTCTGTCTTATTTTATTTTCCTATTACTACAGCAAAAACGTCTAGTCCTAATGTTGCCCACACTCAAGAAGTAGCATTAAATAAGTCCAAGATTAAACAGGTTCATCCCTGAAATCTCAGATCACCTTTTATACCACTCACTAACACCACTCTTTGACCCCCTAATCTGTGCCAGGACCTAGAGAACTTCCAGTCCTTCCCTTGGATTTTCTGGACTCAAGTTTTTGCCTAATTTCTTTTCTTCTTTTTTTTTTTTAAATGTCTATTTATTTATTTTGAGAGAGAGAATGAGAGAGAGAGAGAGAGAGAGAGAGAACAAGCACATGTGTGCGCACAAATAAGTGAGGGGGAGAGGGCACAGAGAGAAGGAGAGATTCTTAAGCAGGCTCCACACTCAGCACAGAGTCAATGGGGGGCTCGATCTCACAAACCATGAGGTAATGACCTGAGCCAAAATCAAGAGCCAGATGCTTAACCAAATGAGGCATCAAAGCACCCCTCTTTTCTTCTTCTTAATCAGATATCCCCTTGTCTAATTGGGCTCTGATCATCATTCTATTTTGCTAGCCTACTCTATTCCTGGTTGTTTGCATAATAGAAGGATGTAGAAGGGTGTAGAGCAGGAATAGAAAATTTATTTTACCTCAGAAGTATTTACTGTAATATACTGAGAAGGATTCTGAAACCATGTTCAGTGGGAAGGAGATCCATGACTAATCAGTAATGTCTTAAATAAGCACAGGGAGAAAGAAGATTATGAGTGCCCCCCGCCCCCACACCTTGGTATAATGACATTAGAAACAGCACATATTAGTCTCTTTACAGCTAGGACAAATATGACCAAGGGCAAGTTCCTTAACTGTAGGAGACATGGTTTCTTCATCAATCAAATGAGAATAAAACACTCTATAGGCTTGTTCTGGGGATGAAATTTGATACAGTGAATAATAATATGTTTTTCACAGAATATATAATAGGTATTCAATAAATGGAGGAAAACTAAAGATAATAATGATGGCCAACTCTTTTCAAAATTAGATTGTGATTTTGCTCTTTTCCTAGGATGGTCTACTCAGTCAGATTAAATGAAAATTCCTATTGATTATAGTGTTGACAAATATAATCACTTTCCAGCTAGGGAATAGCTCTCACTGGATGTCTCTCTGTGCCTGTCAGAGGCCACCACACCCTCTGAAAAATATGCCATTACTGTGTTTGAGTCTGATGGACATTTCCCAGAATGTAAGCACCATCTTCCATTTTGAACCTTCTCATTCGCTCCTGTTTTCTCCCCAGTTATCTTGCACTTGTACGTGTGTTCCACTCTTAGCACACGTTGGGAGTGTCTGCTTCTTTTGACATTCTGACTTGTTTTGGTGTGGATTTCTATCCAGGAAGCTGCTTACCAACTCCACTATCTTACACTGGTGCCCAGGGACTCTCCTCTCCCCTCTCTCCTGGCCCCCAAATTGTGTTTCCCTGTCTTCTATCCTAATTTGGGGGAGGTGATCAGCCAATGGTTACCCAGATCTTACATTAAAAAACAAAAACAAAAAAACAGAAAACTTAATTTCCCAGCTGAGAGTGTCATCTCCCACTTGGCAAAGAGCTATATCCTCAGAAGTTAAACCTGTAGTTGGTTCAGGTGACAGAGCATTGAAGAGTCAAGGTGAGACACAGATCAGCCAGCCAGAGGTTACTTTATAACACAGAGAGAGGGACAAGATATTTCTGTGAGCTTGACTCATATCTGAGATGTTTTTCTCAGTATCTGGGGATTGTGTTAAATGAATATCACCTGGGTCTTTTTATCTTCCCTCACTTCTAAATCTATTTCTCACCCTTCTCATTCAAAAATGAAAGTCCTGAGGGCCTGTCATGATAACAGATGTTTCATTCCTTCACATTTTAAAATTAACATAGCACTTGAGTCATAGCCTCTGAGGGCTTTGGAAAGGAAACATGAGCTTGGTACACATGGAAATAATAAAACTAGATGACAGTTAAAAAGCAGCAAACAAATTCATTTAGTGATGTATGAACACAGTAATTACCACCCCTAGCCAACTGTGTTAGAAAAGTAGCAGATAGTATTCTGTGGGATAAAATGCTCTCCACAATGTTACATCCATACAATCAGAGAAAATAGTAATATTTTGCTAGAAAGAGCAACTAAGTTGAGTGTCAGGACACCTCGGTTCTAAGTGTGATCTACTTATCTCTGAGATGTGTCTTACTTGGCCGTTGCCATTTCCTAAAGCATATGACATGGAGACTAGCCTTTTTGAGATTCCCTAAGAAAAAGAAAAGGTCTAAAGACATTGGTATTAGGGAAATGATATATAGTAGTCCCCAACTTGCAGTATTATGCCTCCTAATAGCATATTAAAGGCACTGAGAAGACTTACAATAAGAACATCTGACTGATTTGTGTTTCCAAACCATTTTAGACAATTTGATATTTTTTCTTTTATAAAGATTGATTGATTAATGGTCAGGCCTCTATTATTTATAAAGTGTATTTTTCAAACATTCCCATCTTGTTTAATTGTAGGCTAATAGTCATACATATCACTTGTTAGAAGCAATTTAAACTTAACTGACTTCTATTAGTTTACTATTTTATTAGTATTGCTATTTTTGTCACCTAAATTTATCTCCTTGCAAAGTATTCTTTGCCTGTATTCCAGGATTTCATCAAATTTGTTTACTTTAGTATGTATACTTTTTTCTTTTTTTCTTTTTTTTGACTTACAAAATAAAGTCTTCAGGAAGCTCATGCTTGTAATTATCATCAACATTCTCATAGCTACCCCTTATTAATCACCCACTCTGTGTGAGGGAATGTGCTAAATGTTTTGTGTGTATTTTGTACTTAGTACAACCATTGTGGCAAGTATATATTACAATTACCATTTTTAGGTGAAGTACCTCAGACACTGAAAGGTTATGTAACTTTCCCAAAACCTGATAGGTAGCCAGGGGCAGAATCAAGATTGTACACAAGAGTCCCTCTGGCATCAAAGTCTGGGATCTGCTAATTGTACCATTGTCCATGCATGCAGCTTAAAGATCTTAGTGTATCTTCGTAAGGAATCAAAGAAACCTACAGTCCCCACAACAGAAGAGGTAATGTACCTTTAAAACAAAGTCAGCAGCTCAGAGGGCCCCCCTCATTCCCAACACATTGAAAGCAACTGCTTTGCACATCTGTATCTGGACAATTGATTATTTTCTAGTTTCATTGCCAAGACCTAGTCTAATACAATCAATCCATCTCTGAGTTGCCTCTGAGATTTAATTTCATGTTCTAGAATCTTTCTTTCCAGTCTCATTTCTGATTTGGTGGTTCTTATATTTGGTCTGTCCTTTAGCATTTGCTTTTCTTTCTCCACATGTGTGTCCTCCAGTTTTATCTCTGATTTTATTAGACTGTCTCCATGATTTTCCTTTTAAACCCAGACACAGCTCTGTCACCTGTCTCAGCCACTTCCCCTCCTCAGCACACAGGGATTTTTCAGCTCTGGCAGATTATTGCTATACTGTCTCACTGCAGGAAAACCACTATTATAAAGGGGTCAGGGGTGGAAGATTTTCTTTTCCTTTCAACATGCTCCCTCCCTGATAATGTCCCACAGCTTTGCTTGCCACTTTGGTTACCATAATAGATTCACTAATTTTGCAAGGAAAACATTCTCCAATAATTTTTATAAATGTTTGCTTCCTGAGTCATAAATCAAGATATAAAATTATCTTTCTCACTTTCTTTGAGACCTTGGATTGGTAAATTAAAATATATGGGCCCCATTTTTCCTCACCTATCTATAAATTAAAGGGAGGCCACATCAGTTTTCATGGGATGTTCCAAGAGTCCCCATGATCTGTGGTATGTCTCGGGCAGACACTAGAGCTGGGGAGAGGTGAAGATTGGGGAGCAAGCCCAGGTTAAAAGCTTGCATTGATCTTTCTTATGTTAGGTATCTGGGTAGCATTTTATTTAGAAATAAAGGAAAGTTTCAAAAAAATAAGTCTGAGCAGACTAGGCCAAGCCCTGTGTTCCCCTGCCTTTTTTCTCCTTTCATGCAAAACTGCCCCTTTCCCTTCCTGGCCTTTAAGATGCAGCCCAAATGCCACCTACTTTGAGACGCTTTCCTGGTTCCCTCAGGCTCCATTTTCTGTGTTTCCAAAGCTTTTTATTATTGTTCCTGAAATAGCACATGTCACCCAACATTCTAAGTTATATGGCGCTGTCTCCCCCCTGTAAGCCAACAACCATGCCCTCTGTATCTCACTATTCCTAGTGCCTGGCACTATGCTGAAGGCATAGTAGGTACTCAACAAATTATTTGCACAAAGAATGAATGGTTCATTCAATAAATAAGGTTTAGATTATTTTCCCTAAATCTAACACACTGCCTCACAATTTCTGAAACTGAAACTGTTACTATTTTTCAGCTTATCTCCTACATTAATAAATTCAGGCTGCTGTAACAAATAGCATAGACCACATGGCTTAAACAACAGACATGTATTTCTAAAGGCTGAAGTCCAGGGAACCTGCCTCTGTTCCCCACAAGGGCCTTATTCTTGTCTTACAGACAGCCAGCTGCTTTCTTGCCATGTCCTCACATGGCACAGAAAGAGGGAGAGAGAGAGCGAGTGAGCTCTGGTCTCTCTTCCTCTACTTACAAGGACACTAAGCTTGTCTTAAGGGACTCACCCCCATGATCTCATCCAGGGCTAATTACTTCCCAAAGGCCCCATCTCCAAATACCATCCACATTGGAGGTTGGGACTTCATCATATGAATTTGGGGCATATACAAACATTCATTCCAGAACATTACAAATACTTATATGAAGAGGGACTGACTCATCCAATAAATACAGTTTAGATTAATTTTCCCTGAATTTAACACACTTCCTTAACACTTTCTGAAACTGAAGCTCAGTTACTATTTTTTGGCTTACTCCCACAGTCTCTCAAGATGTCCCTGCAATTTATTCATGTCACTCTGGCATTTCACTATCGGGAAGAGCTAGTGTCATCAGCAAATTTGGAGATGTCACTGTGCACTCCATCTTCCAGATCACATCTAAAAATGTTCTCTGAGACCAATCCTTAAAGGATTTCTCAGTTTATATTCCCTGTATCTAGATCTGTTTATTCTTATTCTTTGTTTCATGGGTAAAAACTCAGCCCATAGGGCTACATGATGACTTTTTTTCCCCAAATATGATTTAATTTTAAGAACAACTGTTGGACCTGATCAAACGCTTTTGAAGATCAAGTAATTTGCATTCTCTCTGCTCCAACATGTGGAGAGTAGTGGAGGAATTTAGAGCCTTCCTAATTTTGTATTCATTTAGATGCTTCTGTATAGCGTCAGAAACACCGGGTTACTTTGGAAAGTAATGAAGAGATGAATAATCTTAGGTTGATACAACCTTCCGGGAGGTGTTATCTGACTGTATGATCACATTCCAAACTAACTATGTTCCACTTGGATATGTGTTGAAAATGAAAATGTAAAATTGTATATAACTCTGTGGATACTTTCTTATAGCTACTTTAATCTCTTGGTTTATTGATAACTTTTACATGATAATCTTACTGTGCAATGTAAGATATCAGCTTGAATTCTAATTCACCATATTTTTCATCTATCCCCCAACACATACAAATACTCAAAGCACATTATAATAATTTGATCTTTAGTCATCATTTTATTTTCTATTAAGAAAAAAATCTTTCAGGGGCGCATTGGTGGCTTAGTCGGTTAAGCATCCGACTTCGGCTCAGGTCATGATCTCATGGTTCGTGGGTTCGAGCCCCGCGTCAGGCTCTGTGCTGACAATTAGCTCAGAGCCTAGAGCCTGTCTTTGGATTCTGTGTCTCCCTCTCTCTCTGACCCTCCCCTGCTCATGCTGTCTCTCTCTCAAAAATAAATATAAACATTAAAAAATTAAAAAAAAAAAAGAAAAAAATCTTTCAGAGTCATCTCTCCAGAATGTGTACCTGTAATCTGATTATTGAAGTATCTATACACAAAGAAACATATTATTCAAGTAGCCCATAGCCAGTGTAGATTGTCAAATATTAAACTATGCAATGAGTTTGGCAATATCCCTCATCTGGAACTATAGATGATAGTTTCTTACTTAATATAATTTCCTGCTTGTTAGGATTTTTGCCACTACCCACTGAATAAAAACGCCAGACTTTTCAAACCATAATAATAACCAAACGGCATTTATTGTCTCTGGATTACCTTTATTTTCTCATTTAGCTTTTATTTCAGGTATTTATTCTAATGCTCGTTACTATTGGTTTACCTGGGTGAAATAGAAGTTACTCTGTTAACTTCAATTTAGATTTACTTTTTCCCCATTTCTCTAACAGTTTCATTGTTTATTTAAGAAAGGATATATAATATTGTATGTATGTCTAGTTCTCTTCACATGCTTTCAAAATTGCCATCAAGGCAAGTTACAGCTAAATTTTTAATGTGCTTTTCCTGGACACAGCTTGATAACTTCAAGAGGAAACATTTCAAATAATTTTTAGGAGTAAGTATCAATTCAAATTCTTTTTGCACTGTCAACCCAATTAATTCAATAGTTCCATATTTTGGCAGCCTGAGTCTGTATCTGCACATTTTCTACTTCCCTATTAAAATTAGCACACTATATAGATCAAACTGGAGTCTCTATTATAGAAATCTCTCTTTGGAAAATTTTTAAAAGCTCATATCCCTAGTGCACTTATTCTAGACAATGTCAATATAAAATTCCTGAGCAATAGCAAAATGTAAACAATACCTTAGAGATTTTGGATAGAAGAATTGGTTATATATTCATTTCAAACTACATAATAATTCACAAACATTGTCTTACTTTTATAATACAAAATTAGAGATAATGCATAACCACTTTACAATAATCACCAGCCCCTAGCTTTTCCTAAATGAGCCCATTGGGGTCATCTTGATTTCTTATTAATTTGAGTCTTTCATATGGAAAAGAGAATGCATGGAGAGCTTTTAATTCACAAATTGCAAGACCTCCTATTTTATTATTTAAAAAATTTTTTAACGTTTATTTATTTTTGAGAGACAGAGAGAAACAGAGCACAAGCAGGGAATGGGCAGAGAGAGAGACACACACACACAGAATCCGAAGCAGGTTCCAGGCTCTGAGCTGTCAGCACAGAGCCTGATGGGGGGCTCAAACCCACAACCTGCAAGATCATGAACTGAGCTGAGTTCAGACACTTAACCGACTGAGCCACTCAGGCAACCCAACAATACCTCCTATTTAAAAAGTTTTGGTCTCAATTGTCATCCTTACTCTACAAATAGCAACTAAAGAAACTTGGAAATGTCATTTAACACTTCTGCTCTCAATTTCTCTGTCTACAACAGTAATCTTTGTGTACTAGGATATATGCAAACTGCCCAAGAATCATGTGGGTGTTGGATAGTTTTAAGTAAAGCATCTCTGATCTCCTTCAAGGTAGATGGACCTGAGAAAGTACCTGCTGTCAAGGCATCCTGTAGGTTCTCTTTCCATCTTCCCTTTCACATTGCTTTTTTCCAATTTGAAAGAAAAAAAACAGTCTTCACCAATACCAGTACTAGTTTGCTGCATTGTTCTGAAAGTAGAAACTTTATGGAGGTACAAAAGTTCCAATATAAAATACTAGTATCTGCAAAGCCTTCTATATGGCACCACAAACCAGAAGGAGGTCCCCCATCTCCCATCCCTCCTTATTTTAAATATTTCATTCAGAGGCAACAAAACATTAGAAACATTAGCCCATGTTGGTATTTTTTAGATCCAGTATATGTGAGAGGAGGGGAAGGGTTTGAGGAATGATGACACTCATAACACTTTACCTCTTCCTTCACATAACTATTATTAAATAATCCCTCACACCCAAAGATGGGATCTCAGGAGAACAAAGCATTTCAAGCACAGGTAAAAGGTGCTCAGGGGGTGAGGTGCCTGGGTGGCTCAGTTGGTAAAGTGCCAAACTTGGGCTCAGGTCATGATCTCATGGTTTGTGGGTTCGAGCCCCATGTCAGGTGCTGACAGCTCAGAGCCTACAGCCTGCTTCGGTTTCTGTGTCTCCCTCTCTCTCTGCTCCTCCCCTACTCATACTCTGTCTCTCTCTCTCTCTCTCTCTCTCTCTCTCTCTCTCTCAAAAATAAACATTTAAAAAAAGGTACTTAGGGGGTGCCTGGGTGGCTCAGTGAGTTAAGCATCCAACTCTTGATTTTAGCTCAGGTCATGATCTCACGGTTTGTGAGATTGAGCCCTGTGTCGAGCACCATGCTGACAGAAAGGAGCCTGTTTGGGATTCTCTCTCTCCTCTCTCTCTCTGCCTCTCCCCTGCTCGCTCTCTCACTCTCTTTCTCAAAATAAACATTAAAAAAGTAAAATGTACTCAGGGTTGCAACAGCCTTGCTTCATCCAAGTAAGACTACATGACTCATTTATCTATCTATCTATCTACCTACCTACCTGTCTTTAGAATTAGAATATTCAAGATTTGTAAATAGCCTAATAAAAAATATTAATCTGGTATGACATGAGAAATTGGTCATCTTTACATTTTTAGCATTCTTTTTTTTAAGATTTTATATTTAAGTAATCTCTACACCCAACATAGGGCTTGAACCCACAACCGAGCAAGCCATGCAAGCCATGTGCCCCTAGCATTCTTAATAATGAGAATGGCTTGGTGAACATTTTCTCCCATATATCAGTGTGATTTCACTTGGCATCATTTTATTTATTTCATTTTTAAATCTTTTTTAAAAATTTTACTTATTTATTTTAAAAGAGAGAGAGAGAGAGAAAGAGAGAAAGAGAGAGAGAGAGAAGGAGACATAAAATCCCAAGCAGGCTCTGCACCATTAGTGCAGAGCCCCACACAGGCTTGATCCCATGAACTGTGAGATCATGACCTAAGACAAAATCAAGAGTTGTACACTTAACTGATTGAGTCACCCAGGCAACGCTTTTTGACATCATTTTAAAAAGAACAGATGAAAAGTATGTTTACCTATACTAGATCAACATTACATCTTTGAAAAAAAGGAACATATATCAAAATAAATGATTGTTATTTCCAGGATAAATACTCAGACTTGGAGGAGAAATATTTTGGTTTTCCTCAAGCAATAATTAAATATTACAAATCCATGTTCATATTTTACTTTGGGATAAGTGTCCTGCTTTCTCTCACTCATCAACCATTCTTCTACTCATGCATTTATCTCCACCTTGCATTTATTAGGCTTATATTAATTTAATGGGACAATATGGTGGATTCCACGCTAAATAATGCATAAAAATTGTCATCAGTACATCATTGAAAAGCTTGCACTTACTAGAGATCCAATACCATCATTTTCTTTAGGCTTATAATTCCCCCAATGTAAATTAACTGTACTCTTCAAAGCAGAATATCTTTTTCTGTATGGGTGAAGAACAAATGTATTCCAAATGCAATTTGGAACATAACTTGAACTTTAAAAATTTAGCTTCATTTCATTAAGATTACTCAGATGCTGATATATTATTTTAAATTTACCACATATACAAATTATAAATTTAGTATCATTCAACCATGAAATAAAATCACTTATCTATATTTTGATGTTTCTTAAGTGTCCTCCTTCCTGTTAATTTTTTACACTTTCTCTAAGGCAGTAAAAAGGTAACTATGAAAACTGAAATTCATCACAAACCATAGGTCTTTACTGCCAATGGGAAAACAATCCTAAAATGAACAAGATCCAATCCTCTATATTTATTTATATAAACATATTTGACCTAAAGTGAAATGATTCATCACCTACAAAATTTAAAATTGGAATAGAATTGATACTGAATTCTGGGGCACCTGGGTGGCACACATTGGTTAGGCATCTAACTCTTGATTTTGACTCAGGTCATGATCTCAGTTTGTGAGTTCAAGCCCAAGGTCAGGGGCTTTAATTGGTTATGACCTCCTTTACATGATATTGAGTAATGTTAACTGCAGAGAAGTAATCAATTAGAGTGATTGTGAATGGCAATGACCAAATCTCTTTCACAGTTGAGCAGGTTTTATGCCAGATCTTACTGGAACAAAATTGCCTTCATTTCAAGAAACATTTCATTCACAACAATTTTTCTCAGGAAAACTTGGGGTTAAAATTACACCCATTCTTTTAAATCTTCCACTTCACAAACTGAGGGTCAATTTTTATTATTTACCAATTCAGCTAGCCATATTTTCATTTGCTTCCATTCTATTACATTATAATTGACTGAGTATAATTCTACGATTAACATCCTTTCAAAGATTGCAAGATCTCAGTTACTGCTATGTTATGCTCTCCTCAATTTTAATTTCAATTTAAGAATAATAGTACCATCAACATGATCACTTCTTTAAGATATTTATAACTAGCATTGGGTTTCATTCCCCTTCTTCAACAAACTGTAAAACAAAAGGGTACAGCAAATCCCTGCAAACATGTGTTCTTCCTTAGTCATTCTGCAGTTCTCAATCTAGTCAATGTCAGAGTATTTAATATGACCCATTTTTCATAGAGAATAGTAGTCCCATTTACAGTACTGAGATTGATAGCACGGTATGCTATCAATCCCAAAAGCTCTGATGCGGGCCATGGACCTCTACCAAAAGATTCCTTTCTGGGCTATCAATCTCACTGCTCCCCACTGTCTCTGAGCCCTAAATCAGACTGCTTGATACCTCTCCGGTTTTGTATTCCTGCATCAGCAGTCTGCCTAAGCACAGCCATCACTCACTAGCACTGTTAACTGCACTTGCTACAAATACCAAACCACTTTCCTCATTCTAAGGGCAAGTGTGAAATCCCTGCTATATCACCTCACTTATGAATCCCTTGACAAGAAGAAACCATTTTTGTTTGCTAGATTTTGAATAATAGGAAATTTAATGGGATTACTTTATTATTTATTTTGGTAGTTGGAATCTTGAACATAACAGGTAGCTAAATACTGAAGCAAATGTACTTCAAAAAGCAAAGCTAAAAGACTCATCAGTAACTATGTACTTTTTTCCTTCTTTTTAAAATTATTATAATATGTACTTTTTTCTGTCTACAAGTATTTCCATCTAGAACTGCTAAGTGTGTTACTCAATGAAATTTATTTAACAATTTTATCATTCTTTTTACATGTGTTTACTCAAAGCCACTGAGGACTTACTGTAGGTGAAACAACATTATAGGTGGAGAGTGGTTAAACCAGTAAAGCCAGTTCTCCCAGCTGAGATGCTTGAAAACATATTTAATCCTGTCCATTTCTCTATCTTCCTAAATCAGTTTTTTTTTGCCTCAGTTCAGCAGAGAGTAATTTCTGTTCATGTTTCCACCATACCTCGCTTCAAAGTGCTATCCTCCCAGGTACATAGGAGGAGAAGAGAACTGGAGCACAAAAATGACTGCACAAGTAATAATCTAAATTACCTATATTAAATGCAAAGCAACTAGTACTACTCCTGACATCTAGAAATTGTTCAACAATTGGTAATTTTTTTTATTAGAGTAAGTTTTTTTTCAATCAATTGGCTTCAGCATTTGAAATTGACCCAACTGCTGGTCTTTGAAAAGTTATATCCGTATAATAGTTAGGATCACTATTAAAGAGGCAGAAGCCATCTTAAGACTGAAGGAAGGAAATAAATATTCCTGGTACCTTAGAGAATACTTTAGCCATCAGTAAAAGTGATTATCAAAGTCTGTTCCTGCCACAATAAGACTCTTTCAGCAATCTGAGAAGCATCAGACTCCTATTTTATTGGTCCAATTGTTCAAGGTACTTAATTATAACTAATATTATTGTCAGATGCTCATACATAAAATCTACGCATTACTTCTACCCAAAAGAAGTAGAAGGTAAATCAGCACAGGCTGATCCATACCACAAGGAAACGCTGTTGCATTTATCCCAATGACTAATATATGTGCATGGGATCTATTTAGATTTCACATTGCCTTTATTTTATGGACAGTAATGATCCTAGGGTCCCTAGTACCTTCAGAACAAACCAAGTGGCCAAACTAAGAAAAGGAAAAGAGTTATTCTCCATTTTTTCCTTATCATATTCTGTTTCTTTCAAATAAAAGAATGATACTCTCTCTTCCTGAAAATTTTCTCTTTTCCATTCATCTGTCCTGGATTCTATTCACTTAGAACTTTTTTCTCTATCTGAAAACTATGGAACTTAATTCATTCCAATATCATAATTCCCCCTCATTTTTATATATGTACCTGTATCAGGCACTTTTGTGGAAAACTGATCTTTAATTCTAAGACATACATGCATGTTGTATGTGCTCAAAGGGATTTAGGAATCAATGTTTCCTCTTTAGGTGTGCCACTGACATAGTTAAACCTTAACATAACTTCTGAGTGTTAATTTTCAATTCTGAAAAATGACTGTGCAGGCCTCATGCTACTGTCATAACTTCATACATGTTGTGTTCCCCCTGTGAAATGCTCCCTAATCTCTCTCCTGGCCTCTCCCCAACCCGACATATATACCACTGATTTCTATTATTTTAAACCTATTAGTATTAGTTTAGGTATTACTTCTTATAAGAAGTTTCTCTACACACAACTAAGAAAAGATTATATGACACTTCCCGGGCCTCACAAAATAACCATATGGCTCATCACTGTACTTAAAACATTGTTAGTCCTTATTTTATGCACATATATGTCTCTCCTATCCTACATCCTCCTGGAGAGATGTGTTGATGTTCATCTTTGAGGTGTTTGGACACAAACACTAAATAAATATATGTGGGATAGACAGAAGGACAGATGGATGGATGGATGGAAGAATAAATGAATGAAGAGAAGAGTGAGAAGAGTGAGTGAGAAGAGAAGAGTGGCACACCTAAAGAGGAAACATTGATTCCTAAATCCCTTTGAGCACATACAACATGCATGTATGTCTTAGAATTAAAGATCAGTTTTCCAAATTCCTTCTAGATCAAGGTTTATACACTTCAAATAATATAAACAAGGAACAAAGATATTAGAAGAATTGGTAGCATTTCAAATCACTACAACTAGGAAGCTACTTCCACTCCTTTAGCCTCTGCTCCCTGAATTCTCATGGTGGCATTTCTCTTCAGGCTCCTGATTGCTATAAAATTAACTGAAGTATTGGTGAAATGTATGGCTTCTCTCTCATCCATGCCACCCCCACTGCCATCATATGAGCAAGGAATCTCTGCTCATTTGACCACCAGACAGGGAGTCTCTGCTCAACAGTCAAGCAGGCGATGCCAAGTAGGACAAAGGCTAAGTATTGGAACTGATAGAGAGCATTGGTCCAGTTAACATGGGGAATTCTATTGGACTCTAAATGTTTTATTATTGCTCTTATAGATAGGCAAGAGGAGGAATTTGGGACGCACATGGTAAATAACGCTTGCTCAAGACTGAATTAATCCCCATCCAGGAAATGTTCTCTTTAGGGAAACTGGCTGAAATGTCATTACCAAAATATATCATACTTTGTTTTCTTATCTCTCATGTTAGTTTTGCTGCCTAAGTCATTTAAGTCCTACCTTTCTTTATGGCAAAAATCCAATGTCCCCGCGCCCCATCCATCACAGGCCACTCCAGTACCCAAGTCACCTCCTTTTTCTGTACTTAGCATAACTATTCCGTTTGATAGTTACCCTTGAGCTGTTTTCTGATGTCATGCAATTTTTCTATATTTAAACTTTTCAGCTCTTGTGTTTTAATTTTAATTTCGCATGTGTTTATGCCTAACCTCTTCAACTATCATGTAACTTCTCAGAGGTAGGTATCTAATACCTATTTGAATCATCCTACAAGGCAGTCAATAACTATTCAGCAATTGAGTGTAGGCCAAATATTTCAGCCACTAAGACAGGAAAATACGTCTCATTTTCTCAATAACCTAAGTTTGTAAAGTGTGTTGTATTGTATCTGTTGCATATTTAAAATCGTTTGTAAAATCTTTCACACTTATAAGCTAATTTTATTTCTATAACCTTTTGTTGAATTAGATAGTACAGAGAAAAGTATCACTGTTCACATGAAGAATTTACACAAGAAGAATTAAGATTCTAGCCCAAGTAGAAGGACCAAGGCTAGACTCAGGTCTTCTGGCTCCATTGCTCTTTCCAATACAACACGTCAAATTCAGCTCCTCAACATGTAGTTCCTTGCACATGTTTCTACCACATAAAAACGGACTGTTAGCCAGGTCCATAAAAGAGTCTATAAATTCATAACCTTCTCTGTGCCAAAACACTAATAGTCAGAAATTTCCCTCCAAAGAACTAAGTGCAGATTCCGAAAGCAGTCTCCTGGCTCTTCGGTTGGGTTATAGTAAGGCTATGACACTGCTTAGTGTACTTGCTATTTGCTCAGAAGCACCAGGAAAAGAATCATATAAGCCCCAGAGAACATAGCCTCATATTTGGCTCTGGAGTATACAGAACAGATTAGAAAACACAAATTCAATATTATCCCTACCTTTGAAAGATTAAAATAAAAAACAAATCCAAACCCCAAAGATTTTTTTAATACAACAGAGGCTTCTTTGCTGCCTAATCCACATAGGATGGATTTATGTAGTAAAAACATGTATTCATCTATCAGAAATTCAGTAATTCTTTTACTCTGATGGAAATTATTATTCATGCAAAATAAATTGTTTCTGCTTTAATTGTCCACTGACTGTGACTGTAAAGCAAACCCTACTTGAATCCTTACCACAGGCAGAAGGGAGGATATGAACCACTAAAATATAGTTCATTTGGGTCATCTCTAAGAGCTCATATCCTGTCCAGCACTTCAGAGTACATTACATTACAGTCATTAATCACATCATATCTTCTGAGCATCCAAAAGAAAAATATAATTTATCTTTATCTATATTTCTTACTCAATGAAAATTACTCAATTATTCTCCATATTGAAGAAAAAATTACAAAAGGAAGTTAATTGCTTACCTACATAATACTTTGTTTCTGAAGCCAAAACATTAACATATGCAACAACAATAAAAGTGAAGAAAAGTAAATTACATAAAATAAAACCAGGCTTCTCTTTATGGGCTATAAAACAAACAAAGCCTGACTTTAAAAGCTGTTAATATGTATAAAGTATAGAAAGGTCCCCAAAATAAAGGATACCCTTCTTAAGAAGAAATATGAAACAAAAAATCATCACATTCATGACAGTTATATGACATTTATTACAGCAAGAAATTTTTTTTTAATGTACTATGAGTTGGAATTTTGAAATTCAGCCAAAGAGCTTACAGAAAGTTGATGCTAAGTTACTAGAGTCAACAGTCTCTGTTTTCAGAAGCATTTTAATTTAGGTAGGGTTTTTATTTACATCGATTATTATTAAGATCCATATTTTATATTTATTTGGATAAGTGAATGAGTCAAAATTTAGCATGGAGAGATAAAGCTTACGGAGTCTTTTTGAGCATATTTTAGTGAATGAAGAATTATCTCCAATGTTTTTAACTAACTCCTGTTCATTAACTTGTCTTTTCTGTGATTAAATATTAACTTTTAAAATAATGTAAATTTAACAAGATCTCATTGCACACACTATTATGACAAGGGCATATGTGTGCATGTAGCCTCAGTTTCCCAGTGAAGACACCCATCTCACAGCCTGTCATTATGGAGAAACACTTTTTTTGTTTTTCAATTTATGGGTCACAAAATCTGCTTTTAGGTTGGTTCTCTACCAGGTAAAACTTTGTATTGGGACAAATTAATCAATGTGGTTCCTCATTTGTGGAATGGGGACAATAAAAGCTTCCCTTCTTAACCCAAGATTTGTGAGAATCAAATGAAATTGTATAACAAACAATATAAATGTAAGAGATTATCATTTACAAAATATAAGATCCATCAACCTATTTAGGATTTCAAAATTTAAAAACTTAAAATGAACATACCAACTAAAATTTTCTTTGTCTACAAAGAGATAAATGTCAGAGTCCCAAGAAATCTCTCTTTTGTCTGAACACAAACAACGCTAGCAGCAGCCATCTCCACCACACCCGTTAGCTGGAAATAGACTAATCCAACAGATGTATTTAACACTTGGTTGACTCAATTGAGTTCAGATAAATGGAAGATATAAGGGATGCAGAGGATCTAGTAATTAATTTAATAACCTTTAAACATATGTAATGATTTTTGCATACTCATTGATGCACTTAACCACTTTGGACATGCAAACACACACACATACACATACTTATGTACACTCCATTCACACAGTCTGTAATTCCTTGCATTCTGTGTAAGTTCCTACTTATACTAAGAGTCTTGCCTTCTATTCAGTACTGTAGCATCAAACTAATGCCTGGAAGAAAGGAGACATGGACCCTCATAGACATATAATTAATTAATTCAATTAGTGTTTATTGAATCTGCAATATGCAAGACTCTGTACTGGCTTTGGGGGCTGACACAGTGATGTATTAGATACAACCCTTGTTTTTAAGAAACTTAGAATCCAGTAAGAACATAAAAGTATAGCACAGGCCTATACCTGACCAAGTGGCTAATCTACATATATGAATGAATAACTGAGACATAAACATATCCTAAATGTGACAGTCTGAATTGTTAAAATGTACACAAAAACTGTGACAAAAATAATTGTTAAAAAAATAACTTACTGTAACCATACATGGGGAGGAAGGGGCACTATTTATGCTATCCTTAATCCTCATCACTGGGGAAGAAATACACAGCTTTTAAATTCAAGTCTGTTTAGGGAAGAGTTAGGATGAGACAGAGCCAATTGCTCTAATAAAGAGGAGCCAAAAGGGCTGGGGAGAAGTATATGTATTAAAGGTTAAGTCTAGGGGTACTTGGGTGGCACAGTTGGTTGAGCATCCAACTCTTGATTTCTGCTCAGGTCATAATCTCATGGTTTATGAGTTTGAGCCCCATGTCGGGCTCTGAACTGGCAGCATGGAGCCTGCTAGGGATCCTCTCTCTCTGTGCCTCCCCTTCTCAATCTCATTCTCTCTCAAAATAAATAAGTAAACTTAAAAAAAATAAAGATTCAGTCTAAAAAAGTAGGTCTGTATTTGGAAAGTTTCTGCAACTGAAGAATCCCCTAAAGTGGGTGATTACTTCAACATGCAGGTATAGGCTGCCATCATGCATGGGGGCCTTAAGACCAGTGGCTACAGTCTCTGTAAATGAGTATGTAGTCAGAGGACTACCATATCCTCAAAGGTATCCCCAGGTGTGCCCCCAACAGCACAGACAGTAGACGATGAAGGATCCACGTTAACACCAGCATCAGGTAGCAGAGGGAGTAGTGGTAAGGATGCTTCCACCATGAACTAAAGACATAGCTGCTTCCTGATTTTCTGGCACTGTAAAATGCCCCAAATTCTCAATGACACGGTCATTTTTCCAACTTAAGAAGCAACCAGCCAATCCAGATATGCTACTGAAGAGATTCCTCCTTTGGTCTCTAAGTAGACCACATAAAGTTCCCTTCCATCACATTGAAATGAGGAGGGGTAACCAAACTCAACTGAATTTGAACCTCCTACTAAGCAGTGTTGGGGCTCAGAGGAATCTCATGTGAAGTAGAGAAAATTTTAAATGTGATAGATCTTATTATTAATATTGAGCTTATAACTAAGTTCTACCACAAACTAAAAGATCAGACATGTGTGATTAAGACCATAAATATGACTCACCAATGTTAGGATAATTTGGACTCAATAATGAAAATAGAAAGTAAAGGAGTCTTTCTTTCCTGCACAGACTAAATATCTGATAAAGGTTAAACTAAGTCAGTGATATAAGGTAATTCCTACAAAAACCAACAATTATTATTCACTATTCTACCTGAAGCCAATTTAAGTCTCTTCTCTAGTTGAAGAAAACTAACGAAAAGAAGATAGAATCTCACAATAAGAAATTCCCAAGCTACAATTTAGCTCCAATTTAGCAATTCCATTAGAGAGCACATCCAGCTCATTAAAAACAGCAAGCTAACCTGTCTATAAATTGCTTCACCATAATCAAATATTGGCAAAATAACTAGATAGGAAATACAGTGCCTATCTGAAATACTAACAATTAGTTGTAAAATAGTCAGTTTTTTTAAAAATGTCATGCATTTTACTATTACTCATGTTCCTTAAATTGAACTGAAAGAAGTTTCTTTTCAATTTTTTTTAACTTGCATTTTCTTTTTCTTCAAAGACATTTAAGAGTTAGCTATTTCCACAAACATGGATTCAATCTATACAGAAACTGAATTTTGTCAGTTAAGCAGAGTCCTTCAAGCAAATTTGGATTTATGGGAGGAAAACCTTTTAGATATCAAATAGAGCCCTGTATAATTATTCCTTTTCTACAATTGCAAACTAGGGAGGAGTCTTTATGTTGATAGCATAGAGACCAATGTAAGAATCATTTTTATAGCATCTCTGATTTGGCCAGGAAATGGCCCATTTCATTGCTGAGCATGCATTGTATGATGATAAAAAGCTCTTTTTTAATTAAAATAAACCTAGATTTATATAATTTTTTACTCATTTGTCTTAGTTTTCCTTTTCATTCAGACAAAACTGCTGCCTCCTCTATTCCAGATCCTTATAAACATTTGAAGGCTGCCCCACACCTTTTATTGATCCTCTTGCCTCTAATTCCTTAAGCCACTTTCTAGCAGGACATGGTTTCTAGATCTCTTCACACTTGAAGTGAAAAACTGTAGAGGTATGCTTATGGCTAAAACTAATTTTATATTTTTTTATGTCATTAAAGGAAAAATCCAAGTTATGGAATCATTTTGGTTACATCCAAATTGAGCTGTTGACTTAACTATTTGGGGAAAAGTCTCCTCTTTTGAGGTGAAAAAGGGGACACCTATTTACTTGAAAGATTTTTTTAATGGACTAATAGTAAAAGGCTCTTATATAAAATATTTGTTAGCAAGTCTATTTCTTACAATTCAGAATTATCTATGGAAATAGACATTTTCACTCTAAACATCTAATGAATCAACTGATTTACCTAGAACTTCTTTAAATTCATTAAGTAGGTATTTACTGATTGTGAAATGGGCATTGTGCTAAATGCTATAACAATGAACAAGGACAGCCTCCAGTCCTTGACCTTAGAGGGAGAAGCCATTGATTGAGTAGTCAGGCAAGGTATTAACTATGATAGGCGTTATGAAGAAACTCCACAAAAAGCCATGAAACAAAGTACGTATGTATAGTTCAACCAGGGGACTTAAGGAAAGTATCTCAATCAATTCAGGCTGCTATGACAAAATACCATGTTCACTGAGTCTGTTAATTTCTCATAATTCTGGAGTCTGTCCAACATCAAGGAGCCTACAGATTTGGTTCCTCACAAGGGCCTTCCTCCTGGTTTGCAGATGGGTGCCTTCTGGATATTTCCTCACATGGCCAAGAGAGGAAGCTCTGGCCTCTTCCTCTTCTCATATAGACACTATTGCCTCATGACTTCACCTAAGTTACTTCCCGAAGACCCCAGCTCCTACTACTATCCCATTAAGGGGTAGGGCTTCAAAATATGAATTATGGGGGCACACAAACATTCAATCCATAACATCAGGTTTCCCCAGGGAAGTAACATTGGAATTGTAACATGAAAAACAAGCAAAACTTAACCAGGCAAATATATGGGAGAGAAAATTGTGGGAAAGAGGCACCACAGGTTGAATCTCTAAAGCAGAAGGAAACAAGTCATGATGCAGAAGCTCATTTGAGCCCATTTTGGCTGGTGCACTGAGATGGGGAGTTAAGGAGAATAGTGCAAGATGAATCTGAAGATTGGTCTGGGTCAAACTGAGTAGAGCCTTGTGGACCATGTTAGACATTGTCTTCTTATCCTAAGAATAATGAGAAATCTACAGAGACTTTTATCAAAAATGCCCTACTGTTAAAAAGCTCCCTCTGGAAGCACTATGGAGAATAAAATGGAGTGGGTGCCAGGAAGATGTGAGAGTAATCCCAGTGAGGACTGATGGTAGGTGTGTGAGGGTGGTGTGTGCAGACATGGAAGGAGTCTACAGATTTGAGAGACACTTAGGGGTTAAATTAAAGGGACTTATAGATGCATGGGATTCAGGGGCCAAAGAAGAGCAATGTGCTAGAGTGACCTCTTGAATTTTCCCTTGTGCAAGTGATTGGACAGTGGTGCACTTGAGTGTGACTGGAACACAGAGGGAGAAAAAAAAGTGCGAAGAAGAAAAGGAGCTTGGTACTGGATATGCAGGGTTAAAATGTCATCTGAAAGTGCTAGTAGACAGGCCTGGATACAATAGCATTGGGTATGTGGATGATCATCAATACAAAAACTCTCCTTTAACTATTCTTTGTAGATGGCACCACCTAAGGATAGTCCAGGGTGTGTGCTTGGGGGAATACAACCACCCACCACTGCACAAACACATACATCATTACCAGTAAGGCTAGGAAATAGCTAAGCACAAGTGAAATAGCTAAGCACAAGAGATGGAGAATGTTTACATATGTCTCTATTCCAAGCAGATCTACTCACCATAGCCATAACTACTTCCCAAAGTCATTTGTTGAATGTAAAGTTCCCTTCAGCTAACCAAGGAGTGCTAAAAAGATTTCTTTGAACAATTAGCTTAAGGCAAACTACCCTGCAAACTTTTCCCTGGGGGCTGAAATGTTAATCTACATTTGAAAAACCACTTCCCAGTAATTCCCTAGTTTAAGAGTCGTCTCTAGTCCATTCCTTTGCAGCCTAAATTAGGAGCTAAGAGGAAAAAGAACAGAGCAGAAATGGGTCTTAAAGATCATCCTCACTCTGCAGATAATAAAGGAGGCTCAAAACAAAGACATATTTAGACAATGGTAAGAGCAATAGTTCCCTCCTTGTATTCTAGTTTTTTTTTTTTCTTTTTAAAATATCTCTAAATTGAGAACAGAATACACCCATAGCATGTTACTTGCATTCCAGCTTCTGAAAAGAACAATTTGGGGACCAAAGCAGAAGACGTGTTCCTGGCCTCTCTGCCTTCTGACAGTTCTGCCTGGCAGCAGTAAGTAATAAAATTTTATTCAAGATACTGTGTTCAGTACTCACTAAAAGTGTCAGACTAGTCATTGGGATGGATTTTCCAAATTAGTGGGTGGGAGTAAGTTGCTAATCCTTTTAAAGAACATCTATTCATTTCCAAATTATAAAGAAATCCAAAGGTATCTGGTTCAACTGCCACCTCAATGGTTTGATTACTCTTAGAACACAACTCTCATTGGGATAGTGAGCAGAAAGCTCAGCATGGGCTTTGTCATCATTACCATCTTAACTAGTGGTAATGATTGAAATATTATTAATAAAAACAACCTAGCAGCTTGGTTCTGCTTATTTTAAGGGTCTTAAATCAAAATCAATGTGACTTTAAAAAAAAAACCCCAGGTAGAGTTTAAAATGTTGAATATGTATGAATTATGTATGCATACAAAGCCTAAGGCCTCAGGTGCATTGTTACTAAATCAAATGCTATAAATATAAGTCCATTCCAATAATTCATTTGAGGTGACTGGGGCTGCTGCCCCATGCCACACAACATTAACACAAGGTGTAAGAAGAGCACTGCTCACATGGAGAGATGTCAGCATATGTAGGTGTTAGAATGGTCCAGTGATAATGCTATTAATAAAAGCCAACATAATGACGATTGAGAACTCATCTAAGCTGTTTAACAATTTGGCCGTTTACTTTTGATGAATGCCAACTGTGTGCAAGTTCCCGCTCCTGGACTCACAAATGAAGAAGACTGGATTCTGTCCCCATAATAAATCATAATCTACTGGGTGATTTACACGCCTAATTACAACAACACAAAACAAACAAGGAACAGTGGGAGAGGTCATAAGCTCAATTCAAAAGGCCTGTTTATTTTTCTTTCCACGTCCCAGAGAAAAGATTTACAATGGAGTTGCTATGAGGTTTGGTGACCTCCAAATTTATGTGTTTGAGAGCTAACATAACCATTATATAACAAAGTGTTGGCCTGAAGTTACTTATCATAAAATTTAAGAACTTAAAAGATCATCTAGTCCAAGTTGGTCTTTTCAAAGTTGTGAAAACCAAGGCCAAAAGAGTTTAATGTCATAGGATAATTTATCATATAATTAATCTTAGATATATATGCACACATATATATTCATGCATATTTATACACATATATAAAATATATGATACATTACCAAATGTACAATTTATATAAATACTATGTATTATATACAATGCATATACATATGATGTTTTTGTATATATATGTGAGTAGGTAAATATGCAGATATGTAATTGCTAGCAGATTATTTTCAGAACCATCAGTCAATTGTATTATATTAGAAATAAGTAAATTTGAATCTAAGTCATCATTTGCCAAAAGAACTGCTTGATCTATTTTTGTATCTCTTCTTCCTTGGACCTCATGAGTAAAATGAATTCTCTTAAGAAGTCTGGGAAGAATAAGCAATGAATGATAGAACTTCCATGATCCTTGAAAGGTAGCATCACCCAAGCTATATTATATTTATTACCAAACCATCACTTCCTCTGGAACACATATCAAAGTAATTAGCTTAAGGGATTCAGCTTTCTTTAATGCGGGGAATGGGCTGATGGAGAACCCTCATCTTCTAACTCATCTGACATAGACTCCAAAGAAATAGTGACAAAGGCAAATTTAATTTGTAACTGAGGATTAGATAACCCTGGTGGAATGAGCTCTGAGACTTGCTGGAACTTAAATATGAGTCTTTTATAGAAGAGATTTATTAAACTCAACCACCTCTGTGGAGTATCTCTTTGCCAAAATCAATCCCCATTCTGATATTTCCCCATGGACTACACAAATGATAACAGAAAAAGGCTTTGCCTCTGTCACTATAAAAACTGTAGGCTTATTTCATATTTCATTTGTATGGTAAGCTGTCCCAGGGGAGACATGAGGCTATAGGAAAAGACAGAGGATAATCAAATCAATTTTTTAGAATGGGACATGGAGACCACTTTCAGGGGCTTCACAAAGTGAGAACAAAGCACTGAGTTGTCCTCATGAAAAACCATAAGGTTGTGGGACCAAATGAGGTTTGTACAAATAAGGCCAGAGCAGGAAGTATAAGGAGAATAAATCCATCTCAAAGAGTAAATAATAATTACACATTGGGTTCTTTTTAATAGAATTCTTTCTTCCAGATCCTTCAAAGCATTTTCTTTCCTCTTCTTTCATCGTCACTAAATTTTTCTGAGATAAAGACAGATGAGATATTTCTTTATTTTATTGGTAGAGCAAGAAGAGCCAGCAGTAATGATATAAGGCTGTTAAGAAATAAACTGTTATCTGAGCTAGTGAGAGCAGTCCATGGCATATCAATTTTGGATTCATATTCTTGAGAATTTGTTGCTCGTCTCTCACTTCCTATCTCTCCCCACTCTTACCTCACTTCAGAAAATACCTTCTGTTTGGGCGGCAGCTGTTTGAGTTTCTTACTGTCATCCTCTCTTCACACATTCCCCAAAACATCTGAACCAAATTTCACTATATATACTGACCAATTGGCTTCGGTTAATCAAGTGACTATGCCTGTCATATTAATGCATGCGGTAGAATTTTCTGGCAAACAATACATGGCATGTGTCAAAAGTCATTTTGTGCCAAATCTACCTCACTCCTACCCATCTAATTCCAGTGCTCTCAGAGTTGCATAAATAATGCTCTATTCATCTCTATTGGAAGGGACCACTTTAACTTTACAGAGTTGTGATGTTGCTTATGTTTTTTAATATTCTCACTCGGAATTCTCCTCTTTTGAATTCAACTCAAGGAAACAAGTTGTTTACTATGACACTTCCTATATGGTTTCACGTTGCTTTAATCAGAGAATCTAAGAGATTTGGCTAGGCCTCCCTTTGTTGATCTTCCCATAGAATTTAGCTCAAAAAAAACAAAGCCTCAAATTAAGCAAAAGCAGTGTTATTAAATTCTGTAATTCTCCATGGGACAAAAATAACATCGTAAATTTATATAGTATATATATGTATATTTAGATGTGGTTACCCACAAATTTTAAGATAGCAGGCAATAAAATAAACTTCCTCAGTGTATTCTCTAAATACTTCTACTGTACTGAGATTTAGTTTCTAATTTATTTGAGGTAGTTCTTCATCTAACCAATTATTTGGTTAGGCCTCATTCTCTTATCCTATAGGTAAACACCTATAAGAAATAAGTTTCATTACCATCACTACCTTGGAGAAATGGCTTACTTTGTCTGGTTCTCTGGGCACCAAAATCTCAGTTACACTGTCAGCTGTTTCCATCCATTCCAAAAAATAATGATCGTAACAATGGTCAACATTTATTGAACACTCCCAATGTACCACTGTTCTTAGGGCTTTACATACATATACACTTTTTAAATTTTGATGACAGCTCTATGAAAGACTATTATCAGCCCCATTTTGCAACACACACACACAAAAACAAAAAAAACAAAACAAACAAAAACAAAACAAAAAACAACAAAAAAATAATTCTATGAAAAAGAATGGGCAAGAAACCTAAGAAGACGTTTTTCCAAAGAAGACATATAGATCACTAACAGACACATAAAAGATGTTCAACATTACTAATCATCATTGAAACACAAATCAAAACCATAATATCACCTCACACTGGCCAGAATGGTATTATCAAAAAGACAAAAAATAAATGTTGGCAAAGACGTGAGGAAAGGAAAATCTTGTGCATTGTTGGTGGGAATGTAAAATGGTCCAGCCACCCTGGAAAACAGTATGGAGTTTCTTCACAAAACTGAGAATAAAAATACCATATGATCCAGTAATTCTACTTCTGGGTATTTACCCAAAGAAAACAAAAACACTAATTCAGAAAGATATATGCACCCTTATGTTTATTGCAGCATTATTTACAATAGCCAAGTTATGGAAGCAACATAAGTGCTCACAAATAGATGAATAGGTAAACAAGATATAAAGAAGGTATATATATTCAATGGAATGTTACTCAGCCATAAGATAAGAATGAAATCTTACCATTTGCAACGACATGGATGGACTTAGAAGGCATTATGCTAAGTGAAATAAGACAGAGAAAGGCAAACACTACATGATTTCATTTATATGCGGAACCTAAAAAAACATCTAAACAAACAAACAAACAGCACCAAAAATAAATAAAGGAAGGAAGGAAGGAAGGAAAGAAAACAAAACAAAACAGAAACAGACTCATAAATATGTAGTACAAACTAGTGGCTGTCAGAGGGGAGAGAAGTGGGAAAATAGATGAAATAGTGAAGGGGATTTAGAGTTACAAACTTCCAGTTACAAAATAAATAAGTCACAGAGATGAAAAGTACAGCTTTGGGAATACAGTCAATAAAATTGTAATAATTTTGTATGGTGACAGATGGTAGCTACTCTTATTGTGGTTAACATTTTGGGTTTTTTTCTGGTTTTTGTTTTTGTTTTTGTTTTGTTTAAATTTTACTTAGCATACAATGCAATATTTGTTTCAGGAGTAGAATTCAGTGATTCATCACTCATATACAACATCCAGTGCTCATCATAACAAGTGCCCTCCTTAATATCCAACACCCAACTAGACCATCTCCTACCCACCTCCCTCCATCAATCCTCAGTTTGCTTTCTATCATTAAGAGTGTCTTGTGGTTTATTTTTCTCTCTCCCCCCTCCCCATATGTTCACCTGTTTTGTTTCTTAAATTCCACATATGAGTGAAATTATATGGTATTTGTCTTTCTCTGATTGACATATTTTGTTTAGCATAATACCCTCTGGGTCCATCCATGAACCTTCATTATTGGTGTATAAAAATGCAAGTTTTCTGCACATTGATTTTATACCCCATGACTTTGCTAAATTCATGTATTAGTTCTAGAAATTTTTTGGTGGAGCCTTTCAGGTTTTCTACATAGAGTAGTATTTGTTGTCTGAAAATAGTGAAAGTTGCACTTCTTCCTTGCCATTTTAAATGCCTTTTATTTATTTTTGTTGTCTGATTGCTGAGACTAAGACTTCTAGTACTATGTTAAATAGTAATGGTAAAAGTGGACATCCTTGTCTCATTCCTGACTGTAGGGGGAAGTCTCTTGGTTTTTCCCCATTGAGGATATTAGCTGTGGGTCTTTTGTATATGACCTTTATGATGTTGAGGTATGTTCCATCTATCCCTACTTTGTTGAGGGTTTTTAATCAAGAATGGATGCTGTATTTTGCAAATGCTTTTTCTGTATCTATTGACAGGATTATATGGTTCTTATCCTTTAAAAAAATCAACGTGCTGTATCATGGAATAAATCCCACTTGATCATGGTGAATCATTTGTTTAGTGTACTGTTTGTTGGATTTGATTTGCTAGCATATAGTTAAGAATTTTTGCATCCCTGTTCATCAGGGATATTGGCCTATAATTCTCCTTTTTAGTGGAGTCTTTGGTTTTGGAATCAAGGTAATGCTGGCTTCATAGAATGAGTTTGGAAGGTTTTCTTCCATTTCTATTTTTTGGAACAATTTGAAAAGAATCGTATTAACTTTTCTTTAATGTCTGGTAGACTTCCCCTGGCAAGCAATATGGTCCAAAAACTCCTTTTTGTTGGGAGATTTTTCATTACCGATGCAATTTCTTTGCTGGTTATGGGTCTGTTTAAATTTTCTATTTCTTTCTGTTTCAGTTTTGGTAGTTCATGAGTTTCTAGGAATTTGTCCATTTCTTCCAGATTGCCCAGTTTGTTGGCATATAATTTTTCATAGTATTATCTTATAATTGTTTGTATTTTTGTGGTGTTGGTTGTGATCTCTTCTCTTTCCTTCATGGTTTTATCTATTTCGGTTCTTTCTCTTTTATTTTTGATAAGTCTGGCTAGGAGTTTATCAATTTTTTAATTCAAAGAACCAGCTCGTATTTTTGTTGATCTGCTCTACCGGCTTTTTGTTTGTTTGTTTCTATATCATTTATTTCTGCTTTCAACTTTATTATTTCCCTTCTTCTGCTGGCTTTAGGCTTTATTTGCTGCTTCTTTTCTAGCTCCTTTTGGTGTAAGGTTAGGTTGTGTATTTGGGACATTATTGCTTCTTGAAATAGGCCTGAATTGCAATATACTTCCCTCTTAGGACTACTTGGCTGCATTTAAAGATTTTGGACTGTCATGTTTTCATTTTCATTTTCTTCCATGTACTTTTTGATTTCTTCTTTAATTTCCTGGTTAACTCATTCATTCTTTAGTAGGATGTTACTTAACCTCCATGTATTTGAGGGCTTTCTAATATTTTTTCTTGTGGTTGATTTCAAGTTTCATAGTGCTGTGATCTGAAAATATGCATGGCATGATCTCAATATTTTTGTACTTGTTGAAGGCTGATTTGTGACCCAATATGTGTTCTATTCTGGAGAATGTTCCATCAGCACTCAAAAAGAATGTGTATTCTGCTGCTTTAGAATGAAATATTCTGAATTTATTTGTTAAGTCCATTTGGTCCAGTCTGCCATTCAAAGCCATGTTTCCTTGTTGATTTTCTTAGATGATCCATCCATTGAGGTAAGTGGGGTATTTATTAAGGTTCCCTACTATTATTGTATTATTATCAATGAGATTTAAAAACATTTAATGTTTATCATGTATTTTTGAGAGACAGAGGAACAGCGGGTAAGGGGCAGAGAGAGAGGGAGACACAGAATCCAAAGCAGGCTCCAGGCTCTGAGCTATCAGCACAGAGCCCAACATGAGGCTCAAACTCATGGACCACGAGATCATGCCTGATCTGAAGTTGAATACTTAACCAACTGAGCCACCCAGGTGCCCCTCAATGAGTTTCTTTATGTTTGTGATTAACTAATTTATATATTTGGGTGTCTCCAAGTTGGGGGTATATTTACAATGGTTAGATCTTGATGGATATCTTAATTATGATATAATGCCCTTCTTTATCTCTTGTACAGTCTGATTTAAAATCAAGTGCATCTGAAATAAGTATGACTACTCTGGCTTTCTTTTGATCTCCATTAGTATGATAGATGGTTCTCCATCCCCTCACTTTCAATCTGTAGGTGTCTTTAGGTCTAAAATGAGTCTCTTGTAGGCAACATATAGATGGATCTTGTTTTTTTTTCTTTTTTTTAAACTACCCTGATACTTTTTGATTGGAATATTTAGTCCACTTACATTCACAGTAATTATTGAAAGATATAAATTTAGTGTCATGTGTTACCTATAGAGTTGGTGTTTCTTGTGAAACTCGTCCTTGCTAGTTTTTGTTCCTTTTGGTCTTTTTCTTTTCCCTCCACTCAAAGAGTCCCCCTTAAAATTTCTTGCAGAACTCCTTTATTTTTGTTTTCTCTGGGAAACTCTCTATCTCTATTCTGAATGACAGCCTTGGTGAATAATGAATTTTAGCTGTATATAATTCCCATTCAGCACATTGAATATATTCTCCAACACCTTTCTGGCCTGTCAAGCTTCTGTGGACAGATCTGCTGTAAACCTGATATGTCTTCCCTTGTAGGTTAAGGACTTTTTTTCCCTAGCTGTTTTCATGATTCTTTCCTTGTCTGTGTATTTTGTGAATTTGACTATGATATGCCTTGGTGATGGTCGGCTTTTGTTGAATTTAATTGGGAATTCTCTGTGCTTCTTGGAGTTTTATGACCCTGTGCTTCCCCAGATGAGTCAAGTTTTCAGCTACAATTTGTTCAAATAAATCAGCCCACTATTCTGTCTCCTCATCTTCTGGGATTCTTATGATACAAATGTTATTACATTTTAGTAAGTTGCTGAGTTTCATAAGTCTGCTTTTGTGATCCATGATGTTTGTTTCCCTCTTCTTTTCGGCTTCATTATTTTCCATAAATTTATCTTCGATACTGCTAATTTGCTCCTCTGCCTCACCCATCTCTGTCATGGCATCCGTTTAGGTTTGCATCTCTGTTATAGCATTTTTAATGTGGGCCTGACTAGATTTTAGTTCTTTATTCTCTGCAGAAGGGATTCTCTGTACCTTCTATGCTTTTTTCAGGCCCAGTTACTATCCTTATAATCATTCTTTTAAATTCTTGTTCAGACATCTTACATATATCTGTATTGATTAAATCTGTGGCCATGAGTTCTACTTCATGATTTTTCTTTTGGGGTGACTTTCTCCATCTTGTCATTTTGTCCAGAAAAGAAGAAAGAAAGAAACAAACAACAGCAAAATAACAAGAAAAGCAAAAAAACAAAAACAAAACACGAAAAAACTAGATCTTCAGTGTGTTTCATTCTGCTCATTAAAAAAATCTAGATCCAAAAATAAAAATAAAGTAAAATAAAATAAAATAAAAAATACATAATATGTATGGAAATAAAACATAATAAAAAAATAAAAAATGAATTGAAAAAATAAGAAAATAGAAAAAGTAGTAATAAAAAATAATAAAAGTAAACAGGAATCTAGATCCTATTTCTCCTAGAACTAAAGCTTTGTAGCACTCTATGATCAGTAGACTTGTTGCAAACGAGTTATTTGGGCTGGTTTTCTGGGAGGGGGGTTTGCTACGCTAATTCTCAGGCTGACTTGCTTCCACGGAAGTGGGCCTCCAGGGAGCAGAGGGGTGCGGCTTGATATATGTAGCTCCAGCCTCCACTAGGTGGTGCTGTTTTGACCCTCGAAGGCTTTCAGAGCCACCATGGATGGGATGAATATGGCAGCACTCCCCTGTCTAGGCCTGTAGGTGAAAGATTGCACCCCCCACTCTTCAGGGAACCCTCACAGAAGAGTTATCAGTCACCCCTCTTTTGTCCCTGGTTTCCGTCAGAACCTGCATTCACACTGCCTGTGTTAGAGCTTTTTTTTTTTTTTAATCTTAGTTTCAAAACTCCAAATTTTAGGGATTCCTGTGGTGTGGATCTGCTCTGTTCCTCTGGGGTAGGGTCTCACGGTGCTTTTGCTGGCCCATGCAAGGAAAAATCATCACACGACTGCACAGCAGTTTAGATTTTATGTCAAAACAGAGCAGAAAGCCGGCACCCCTGCTTATTACCCTCAGCCTGAGTCCCCACTCCTATCCCTGGAAATAGTGCATTGTGTTGGCACCATCTGCCCTTCTTGAGACCCAGGGGATCATCAGACCATGTTGTCACTGCTGGGATTCTGCCCCACATTGCCACCTGAGCACCTTTAAGCTGGACACATCCCCCACTGTAGCAGACTTCTAAAAGTTCAGATTTTGTGCTTCTCTGCTTATAATACTTTGCAGTGGCCTCTGGCTCCTTCCCTGCTGCCATACTCACAGCTATCTGTCTCCCCCAGGTCAACTCTCCATACCTCCTACCTTCCGGAAGGTGGTAGATTTTCTATTTGTAGACTTACAGTTTTTATTCTCTCATACCTCCAACTGATTTTGTGGGTTTTCAGAATGATTTGATAACTATCTAGTTGCGCTCAACAGACAAGACATGCTTAGGGTCTACTTACTCCTCTGCCATCTTAACTCCCTCCTGTGGTGAAGTTTTGTAATGTTTCTAATGGTCAAATCACTATATTGTACCCCTGAAATTAATATAATATTACATTTCAACTACTCAATCAAAAATTTTAAAATAAATAAGTAAATAAATAAACTAGAAATTGTGGAGGGGGGGAGTTAACTGACATCAAGGTAGGTAGATCCAGGCCTTTGGCTTCTAAACTCTATTGTGTTAATAATCTATTGCATCTCTATCTAACAATATCAGATATTTGAGGCAAGTAACTTAGTTCAGAAATACCTCAAAATGATTCATTATAAATATATAATTCACCCAAAATAAAATTGTATGCCATTTATTCCACAGGTATTCTAAGCATGACTGTATACATGAAAGTGCAAATACTGTACAGTAGAAAGGATCCCTTTTTGAAGTTCCAAAGTCCTATTCTTTAAGATAGTTACTAGTCCTAGGTGCAGCCTGTATCTACCTTATCCATTGTCCTCTCTGCTCACCTGACCCTTCCACTCACATTATGGAGACCAGCAATGGCCGTAGTCTCTGCACATTGAAATTTCTTGCCCTGCAACCTCTAACACTTAATGATTCTGAAACTTTTTGTTCTATGATCTTATTTGGCTACCTTTCTCACTCCATCTCCATATTTGCACATCTTATATCTGTTTCTGATTCTCCTCCTCACTTTGCCAACTTTAATTGTCTTTTTCCTCTGGCCTATGCACCCACCATCACTTCTCAACTCTACATGTTTGTAGATCTGAACAATCTCTTTGTTTGAGGAAAAGACTTCATTAGCCTTTACTGTTGCAAAATTACTGAACTCCCATCCATTCCATGTTCCTTGACACAGAATATATCCTTGCACTAGGCTAAAGTAGGTAGCCTGTGTTCTAATAATAGCATGTGCACCTGCTTCTATAATTTCTCTCTGAAAATGGTGTTTGTTGTTCCTCAGACTACAAAACCTCTGAGTAGAGTAGCCATGTCTTCATCAGATCACTCATGCTTAGTACAGTGCCTGGCACATTGTTGGTGAGCAATGAAAGGCTGTCTGAACTGAAATAAAATTTACCTTGTTGTTCTGCAATGTAGGTGAGGGAGAGGATGGGTTGAGGGAAAGGAGAATCCAGGAATAAAGTGCAAGAATAAACCAACTATTTTCAAATGCAGGATTGGGAGTTCGATAGGAATAAGAATGGAGGAAGTTTATTACAAGAGATAAAGGATGGTTAGAAATTGATGAAAGAGCATTAGTGCAGAACACACTAAATGTTTAGTGATGCAGCTCAACTAAAGGATCAAGGAAGCCATAAAACTACTCAATGACATTTTGATGCTGACAACAATGTGTAATTAATCAACCACCATTTTCTAATGACCTGGTGTGGTCATAGCATTATGCTATCCACAAAAAATTATAGATGTGTTCAGAAAAAAATTGTCCTCTAGGAAATTAAAAGTGAATCTGTAGGAAATGAAATCAGTATATAAGAAACCACTAGAAAATCATAGAAACCAATATCCAACTAACTACTAATTTAGTGAGGATTAACTGCTTCATTCATTTATTCATTCGATAATATCAAGAGGACTCTATGTGTTTGTGTGTGTGTGTGTGTGTGTGTGTCAGGTACTCACTTAGAGAAAGAGACTTAGTGAACTCAGAGGGATGGTGTAAACCATTTCTATTTTGTTAGTGTTAATAGATGTTGAGTCTATTAAAGGGAAATTATAACACCTACAACTGCCAGGAAAAAGCCAGACGTAAGGTCCAGATGGATTTTGTTGGATACACACTACAGAATATATCTCAGTTACCATAGGCATCTCAAAAGTCAGGAATTGCACAATATTGGGACTTTCTGCTTGTTTCTTCAGGGTGTTCCTAAACAATCTTATTGATCATGAGTTTTTGTAATCCACCACAAACTGACAATTCAGCCTTATAGCAATATCTTAAATCAGTCAACTGTTTTTAGAAACCCCAGTATTCAAACTGCTGTATACAGGATGTTTGCTACCAGGATAATTTGAAATCTAGGGCATCAATCTCAGTTCCAGAGATTTACCCAGTTTATTTCTGAACTGATTTTCACTGATGTTTCATTTGGGAAAACTACATATGAATTGTTGTGCTGTGATGAATCTAAGTGTATGATCTAATCCTGCTCCAGGGCTGTGTTAAGTCACTGCTCAGCAGGATACTGCAACTATGTGGAATGCCAATATGATGAAACACTGGATACGGGAAATAAATTTTAAAGGCTCTACATTTCTAAATCAGAAGGAGCCACTTTTACTGCTCTGAATGTTCCTCCAGATGATAATCTATGGGATTCCAGAAATGAAATGACAAACAACTCCACTTTGGAATTCTATATATTGAATTATGATTTACGGAATGGCCCATCTCTTTTAAGAGAAGTAAATCTAGCCTGGTAGCTTACTGCCACATACTTTTCCCCCATAGTCATGTAATTGTTGTTTGGAGGAAATCAAGGAGCAAAGGAATGAAGTAAACAGGGTCAGCCATTTACCTTCTCAAGTGGTCCTTTCACAAAAGTAGGTAAGTTGTTTTGAAATCCATTCTCCCCCCACCCAACACATCCCATCCCCATCGAGGAGTACAGTTCATTGGAATCTTTCCAATTCTCTTCATACCTGTCCAAGAGGCCAGATACAAGAAATTTCCTGAGTCCCATGAGCAGAGATTGTAAAGTCAACAGTGTCTGCAGGCGAAGCTCAACTCATTAAAATTTGTTGGATAAAAGAATTATAATAACATAATTATGAAGATCTCATAATTCCTACCATAGCAGTTTCTAAAATGTCTCAACTTAGAACGTGAAACAAAGGGCAAAACATAGTCAATGTAAATAAAATAAAATAATTTACTACAAGAGTTTGAACCTTATGGACAGCACTAAGATGCTATGCAAAGCTTATTTCTGTATCACAGGTACAAGCCCTCTATCAGGGCTGTGGCAGCAAAAGGGACTTACTTTCCAAATATATGTGTAGACAGAACACAAATTTCCCTTTTTCCTATTATTTTTGTTGTTTTTTAATTTAGGTGTAACATATACAATAAATACACAAATCTAAAGTGCATAGATCATAAGCTTCAGTTTCTACATTTTGACAGTTTTTATGGCTATACAACTACCACACAAAGCAAGATATAGAACATTACAAGTTTTATCATGCTCTTCTGATTTAATCCTCCCCCCAGGCAATTATGCATTTATATGTGTGTATGCATGTATCTATAAATATATATATTACTGTAACTATAAAAATTACATATAAATATATATATTAAATATACATTCTGGATATAAGTCCTTTGTCAGAAAGTTATTCCAATTATTTTTTTCTTGTTTGTGGCTTATCTATTTATTTTTTAAAATGGTGTCTTTCAAAAATAATGTTTAATTTTGATAATGTCCAAATTTGGGGGCTTCGGTTTTTCTTTTTTGTTGCATGCTTCTTATGTCGTATTTAAGGTATTTTACCTACCATGGGTCATGAAGATTTGTTCTTGTGTTCTCCTCTAGAAGTTTTATTGTGTCTATGTTTACCTCTATGATTCACTCCAACTTAATTTTCTGTGTCACGTGAGATAAAAGTTGAGGGTTTTTTTTTTTTCATATTTTTCCATTGTTTTCCATGTAACAACTGAGATGTTCAAGAACCATTTTTTGAAAAGACTCTTCTTTGCTCATTCAATTATCTTGGTGCCTTTGTAAAAAAAAATAATCAATTGGTAATTTATATGTAGGTATACTTTGGATTCTTTATTTAGTTCTATTATTAGTTGGCCCTTACCATAATACTACACTATCTTGATTATCTTCAGTTTATCTTAATTTTGAAATCAGCTAGTATAAGATTTACCATTTTGTTGTTTTTCAGGAATATTTTGTCTATTCTAGGTCTGTTGTATTTCTATATAAATTTCATAATCAGCTTGTGCATTTCTATAAACAGCCTGTTGAGTTTTGACTAGGACCACATTGATCATGTGGATCAATTTGGAAAGAATGGACATTTGAAAAGAAATAGTTTTCCAATCTACAATGGACATATCTCTCCATTCATTTAAATCTTTTACATTTTCGTTGGAAATATTTTGTAGTTTTCAATGTAAAGTTTTTGCATATTACTGATTACATTTATTTCTTGGCATTTGATATACTTTGATGCTAATAATAATCTTAAATATCATTGCTAATCCTTAATTGCTAGTTTATATTCTGTATATTCTGTAGATCATGTGATCTTGCTAAATATATTTACTAATTTTGGTATGTTTTTGTAAATTCCTTTAGATTTACTGGGGCACCTGGGTGGCTCAGTCACTTGAGCGTCCAGCTTCGGCTCAGGTCATGATCTTGCAGTTCCTGGGTTTGAGCCCCGCATCAGGCTCTGTGCTGACAGCTAGCTCAGAGCCTGGAGCCTGTCTTCAGATTCTGTGTCTTCCCTTCTCTCTCTGACCCTTCCCTGCTCATGCTGTCTCTCTCTCTCTCAAAAATAAATAAAATATTAAAAAATATTTAAAAAAAGATTTACTATGTAAACAATTATGCCATCTATAAATGAAGACAGTTTTCATTTTAAATTGTTAATTTTTCATTTTCAGTTTTTAATTTTTACACCATTTATTTTTCTTCTTGTTTTCTTCAACTAGTTTGGAATTTCAGCAAAATAATAACAGTAACATCCCATAAATTTAATTTTTAATTTTTATAACTAAAGCCAGAATTATTTTGACAACTAAAGCTCAAACTTCTTGAGTAATCATAAGGCTAATAGCAATATATAAGAATGCCTGTTTCCTTAAATACTCACTAAAACTGATGTTCTAGATGATGTTACAATTACTTAAAACTTTTGTCATCTGATGGATAAGGAATGGTACCTATCATGTTTTAAATTGGCATGAATATGCAAGGATAAAATAAAGATTTAAAAAAATATGATTTTACTAATATATCATAAATATAGAAAATTTAATAGCTTTTCTCTTTGTTATCAGTACACAGAAATGGAAAATGGAATTACTAGCCTTCTAATTGTTTAGAGATGCATTTATTGAAAAGACATAGAGCCAATATGAAGAAACTTATTAAATATAAACAAAAATAAAATAAGATAATATTATTAAGTGGGATATAATCCCACTATGAATCTTAATGCTTATTGTTTTCCTTTGTCTTGTTTGGGGAACTAGATGAAATTATTTTAAAGTGTAGATGATGGAGTGAAGCTCTGAGAATAATAAAAACAATAAAAAAGAAGGATACCAGAGGAGCTTGCTTTCCAGGTATGAAAAGTTACTATGAAGCCACAATCAAACACTGGGATAGGCGTATAGGTTAGAAAAACAAAAATATAAGCCAGAATTATGTGGAATAATCAAAGTTGGCAATTTTAGTTCAATGGAATTTTTTTTTTTTAATGTGCTGGCATAGATGATTACTTATCTGGAAGAAAATAGCTAGTTCACCTTTCATCTTACACAAAAATATATTTGATACAACTGGTAATATAAATACTAAAATACTATAAGAATGTGCAGGAGGATTTTATATGACTTTCTGTAGGAGACTTCCTTAGACAAGATGAGAATTTCAGCAACTATAAAGGAAATAGATATACTATCCACAATATATCTAAATTTAATAAATATTCTATACCAAAGGGTACATAGTGCAAATTTCATTCTAATTGCAAATATATTTATATATAAAAGATACCGTTAAAATAAGACTAGGAAGAATATTGAGAATACATTATGATTGAAAATGAGTTATTGCATCAAACATAAAAAGATGTCCTATACAGAGATAATGGAGGGAAACATTCGATAGAGAAATGTGCAAAAGGTTTAAATGGGCAATTCACTGATATAGAATTAAAGAGTATGTGTGTGTGCACATGCATATGTGTTTGGGATTCTTTTATTTATGGACAATCACTATTCCCCTTGTAAAAGTGATGTCTAATTACCCAGAACATAGGCAATTAAGAAAAGCACTTTAAAAGGACAAGACAATCCCAAATTCCACCATCAGAAATAACATATATTTACCTTAGTTCAACAAAATTCCCAATACTATTCTTTGCATCTCCACATAGAAGAAATAAAATACTGTTATATAAAAATGGCAATATATAAGTATTGAAGTCAAAATACTGAATTCTTCTTTGCTTGAATTTAATTGAAGAAAAACACGCTGAAATAAAATCAAAACCATTGCTGGACTTTAGAAACCACTCCTTTGTCAAAAAAAAATACTTCCTTCAGGGTCAAAAGGTTGGGAATATTTATTTTGAAAAATTGTAAAAGGCTGCCATCAGGTTTTTTTCAAAACACTACATTTCCAATATAAAGAATATTTTTACTCACCACTATAAAAAAAATGAAGAAAATAGCAATCTCATGTTTTTACATCTCCTCCCTCTCTCAAACTTAATTATTTTTATTTATACTGCCAAAACTCAAATTACTTAAATTCTATTCTATAACTCATCACTGTCTGGATTTGTTCTATTTTTTTTTTTTAAATCAATACCCACCTTCAATTCTTTAATCATGGCTCTTTTATTTCTGAGCTTTTTGTTTCAATCTTTGTTAGATTTCAAGTGCTGTTTTCAGGAAGAGTTCAGGGGTGTTACATTTTTTTGTATTTTTCCATTTAAAATATGTTTGTCTATTTTTTAGATGCATATGGATATTTCATTTTTCTTTAGAACTTTGACATATTGCTTTGAACTTTTGGGGTATTGTTCTGTTATTTTCTGGCATTGAATGTTGCTGAGCGCAAGGCTCATGTTAGTTAGCCCCAAGTCCCATTGTTCCAAGGTTTTTTGTAGCTGAATGAGTGCATTTTCTTCTTTATTGTTGATGCTAAATAACGTTATCAGAACATAACTCAACACTGAGTGTCTTTTCATATTTTCCTGAAACTTAGTGTCTTCTCAATTTGCTGAATCAATTCTTTCTTCATTTAATGAAAAATTTCTGTGTTTAAATTTTGGAGGCTATTTTTTTTCCTGTTCCATTCATTAAATTCTTTTCTTCAGGGACACTGTTGTTAGCTCATCTTTCTCTTGTTCATGACTTTTTTCTACTGGCTTTAAAATATTTTCCTTCTCCTCTGTCCTCCTCTTTTTCTCCCTGTATTTATTCTATTCCTAATCCTTCCTCTGTGTCATTATTTTCAGTTTTACCTCTATTTTGTTCCTTGCTGTTTCTCTTTTATTATTTCTATATCAGTGTTTGTTTTTTTTTCCAATTCTAATCCCCCCTCAATAATCTCATTTTGTTTGTTTTAACTGGATCCATATCCATAGTAACATGTGAAGAATTTCCTTCTATTCCTTTGGATATTTTCTTCTAGGCTAGGTTTTTGTTCCTTTCATCCTGTTTCCCTCCTTTTCTGTCATTTTTCTTCTCAAGTAATTTGCATGTTTGATATGCCTTCCTACTGTTTTTACAATTGAGATGTTTTTTCAGAGTAGTTAACTTTGAGAACATAGTGTTTTGGGAGAGTGTTATGGTGTCAATCCCAACTGAGATGACATGAGCTCTGACTCTTAACATCCTGGGCCAGCATGCGCATGAGAAACCCTTGGTTTGCCTCTTGACCCCCGTTCTCTGATTCTTCTCCTGCCATTCCATTCCCTCTAGCTCACACTGGCAACAAGCATGTCTCTACCTTAGGACCTTTGCTTTTGATACTTCCTCTGCCGGGAACACTCTTTCCCACTTATTGCATCTCGTGGCTCTCTATTTATGACTACTCAAATGTGCCCAACTCTGAGATGGTTTCCAAGGTACCATATCTCCTCATGCAACCATCATTTTCTTTACCATCAACCTGTATTACTTTCTTCTTAACAGCACACATATGAGCAAGGCTGACATCATGCCATATTTTATCTTGTATTGTTTTTCTCAAGCTGATAGAATGCCCCCATGAAAGCACAAGAATGCATTCTCTTCTTTTCACAATCCTGAACATGGCTCATACAGGCTCTCAGTAAGCTCAAGAAGCTAGGCATAAGCGACAGGAGGATGGACCTTAGATGTCCTGATGGAGAGTCCCAACCGAGGACCACCCAGGGACCACCCCATTCCATTCATCTAGCAGTTGGTTTGCAGTTACAACCTCCCAGCAGAGGAAGAGTTAAGTTTGTTGTGTTTGTTGCACTTGTGCAGAAAGCAGCAGCAGCGGCTTGTCCTTATTTGACCTATGTCTCTAGAATACAAATAATGTTGTGGTTTCCTACCCTGTGCAGGCATGCAGGCATTTTGAATACATCTTGGGAAGGTACATGCATAGTTGGCAAATTATTATATAATCCAGGTTTGTCACTAAAATGTCGAGACCCTAGGACCCACTCAAAAGAAAAAAAAAATAAGCCCATACCCCAGAGTTTCCGGGGGCCTTTAGAGGTCTCTCTTGAGTGGCCCGCTCCTTCCCTGGAGTGTAGTTTAACAAAACTGCTTTTCTTTACTTTGTTAGGCTGCCCTGTAATTCTTTACTGTGGCAGCCGAAAGTACCAAGGCTTCTTAACTTTTCCATCTCACTCTCTGTAACATGAGGACCTGCTGCCGCTATTGGGGATAATTAAGAATAGACTATTTACAAATTATACTCAGTAGAAATTGTCTCCTTTTCTTTCTGTATATTCAATTAAACAGATTGCTATTTTGTTATTTTTACTTCTCTTGTATTTTCTGAAGTTCTTCCACAAAGAATATAATGAAAGAATGAGTGATCTGATGTGGAACTCAGAAACCAACTCCGGAAAAGAATCAAATGGATAGTATAACTAACAGTTGCCAATTTTTTTGGCACTTACTATGATTGATACTCTATATTATTTCTTTATACAATTAATTTTAATTTCTTATAATAACCCTATAGGTAATTTTTACCCTATTTGTCAAATAAAACCTCATATAGGCTTACCAAATATGAGGTTATACAGCTAATAAGTGCTGCAAAAGGGATCAAATCCAGGAATTCCTTACTCCACACCTGTAATCCTTCTGAAATACCAAGTTTGACAACTATAAAAAATAGGTATCTCTTAGTAAAGGAAGGAGACAGAATTCTGTGAATTACTTCCCTTGGAAAAATAGAGTGAACTGTTCACAGATGCCTACGGAGATGGAAGGGGCACTTGACTCTCTTTGGTCCTGACTGGTTTTCTCGTGTTTCTACTTAGAGCAAGTTATTTAGCCTCTATGGACATTACTTTTAAAATAGGTGTCTTGCAGGTATGATATTCCATAAATGCTTGTTAAATGAACATTTCAATGCATGAGTAAATTAAATGGTATTCACTGGGTGGGCATTAAGCTTCCTCCTAACGTCAAGATTAACTTCCACAGATGGCCACAATATTAATACTACATGTAAATGATCCCTAAATATTTACCTTCTGTTTCTACATGAAACTAACATAGTTTTTAAACTAATTTTTAAACTCTTTCAGTCTAGTTATGCTAACCTGTCATGGCTTCCAACATACCCAACCAATAAACCTAATCTGGTAAAGCTCAAGGCACTAGAAATTAGTAAATTAGATGCTATCTGAAAAAATTAAGTTTGAGGAAATATCCGATTTCTAACCCTAATGGAAATAGTTGTAATCAATTGAGATGTGATGATTTCAGATAATACACCGTCTTTCTTTACATGGGGTCTGGTTATCTAAACAGAGGCAGATGACATAAATATGCTTAAGAGAAATAAATGAGTAGGATTAATAAATAAAGTTTCATAATAAAATCATTGAACAGGTGTTGGGAGCCATTTCTGAACTCACTAAGTTCAGAATACTCCTTGTGAGGTTAAGGCAGGTTTGGATGGCCTTCCACCATCAGATGGTGACTGATATCCACCCCCACTCAATTATTTTTGCTTGAGCACCAACTCCCCCAATGCACCTTGCTGATTGGTATCGGGAATGACTCGTTCCCTTATTCAAAAATATGCTGACTGCACCTTGTGAAGGAACTTATTATAGGAATTTCTTCTTTTGTGGTTATAGGAGCAAATATTACATTTCCTGAGAAACGTGTTTTACTTCCCCTCAAGAAAACAGGATATTGACCCCTCCTCACAAAGAACTAACTTTTGCCTTTACTATGCTAAAAACATTGTCTTGTATTGAAATGCTAAAGATACTTCCTTCCCCATATGATAAGCATCTAAATCACCTATATCAATCACTATTAGTAAAGATTATGCATGAGTCTTCTACCAATCTATGTTCTGGGAAATTTTTACATGCCAAAGAAATTTGTCATCAGAAATCATTGTCTAAGGCAAATGCCACTTCTGTGCTGTGCCCCATACATTTTTTTACCATAAATAAAGCTGACTCTCAGGTCAGTGCAGAGATACCTGCCTGGTGATCTGAAAGAAACCTGTGGTTCTCTCATTCCCTCCCCCTTTCGTCAACACTGTCCATCCTTCAGGGAGCCCTGGACCTGCTCGAGCTGGACTCCAGCAAACAGGGACTTTTTTCCATAAAATAAACTAAAAAGTCTACTGACAATACCCAGCCAAGTTGTCACATTAGCTTTTAACCGTTTGTTATGTTACTCGTCACTACAAGAATGAGTGATACAAAGTCCCTATCATACACAATGATTTTCCAAATGTAGCAGTCCTTCCACAGCCTCTCATTTTCCCCAAGATCCTTTCCATTTTTTTAAATTTTAATTTATTTATATATGTATTTGAGAGAGAGAGAGCAAGCAGGGGAGGGGCAGAGAGAGGGAGACAGAGGATCTGAAGCAGGCTCTGTGCTCACAGCAGAGAGCCCGATGCAGGGCTTGAACTCATAAACTGTGATATCATGACCCGGGCCAAAGTCCGGATGCTTAACTGACTGAGCCTGCCAGGCACCCCCCATTCTTTTTAAACAAGACTTACAATGCTCTTTGTGACAAGATGTAATTGAAAGTACTCAAGCTGTACAAAGCCCAGTGGATATTGGTTTAAATCCCAGTTCATCTTTGCCAATTGTGTGCTCTCAGGCAAAATCTGTAACATAGAATAGAATCTGAACATACTTCCATGTTTTTAAGGCATACTAATAGGAACACTAAGGCATACTAATACCTATTTCACAGAACTATTTTAAAGATTCAAGAGATTATAAAGAGCCTAACAGGACCCAGCACATGATAGGTCTGAAAAGAAATAAAGCTTTCCTTTTCTTTTTTTTCTTTCTTCCCCTTATCAATGCAACATTAAATGAAAATATACATATTTACTTCTGTTTTCTAAATACTGTGATGTGATTTGGCTTGGATTGGCTAAACCTATACTTACATTCTGAATAGGGCCTGCTACCTTCAAATATAATTGTAGCCTTTCAGAGAAAATTTGAAATAATGAAAACCTTGAAGAAAGGCATCAAGGCTGACAACTGATTCAGAAATTTTTATTAATTTTAATGTTTTTAAAGCAATAGCTCATTTTTAGTACTACTAAAACTTTAAAACTACTCTCATATTACACATTTGTTAGTTGATATGTGAAAACAATCCTCCTTTAGTTTTTGGCGCCATCAAAAAATAAAATAGAATTTTTAAAAACACAAAAGAAAAAAGATAGTCAAAGACTTATTTCCTCCCTGTTTTACAAAAGAAAATTATTGAGTCCTTACTCAATGCCATGCACTGATCAGGGATGTGGGGACACATCAGTGACCTCAGGGAGCTTACATTCTAGTTGGGAAAAACAAACATAACAAGTCAATATTAGAATACAATACCATATAAGGTGCCATGTGATATGAAAAAAAAGCAAGATAAGGAAAATTGGAAGTGCTGGGGCAAGGGAAAGCTGTAATTTTAAATAGTGTGCTCAAGGTTGGTGTAAATGAAGGCCTTGAAAGACCTAAGGAAATGCCTTGAAGATTTCTGGGAGCAGTGCCACTTTACCCAGTAGGCACAGCAGTCACAGTGCCTAGGACCCACCATACTTTTGGGGGTCTACAAAAGTATTTTACTTTTTAAAAAATTTATTTGAGAGAGAGAGCTCACACGCACATGTACACGCGTGAGAGGGGGAGGAGCAGAGGGAGAGAGAGAGAGAGAATGTCCACACTGAGTGTGGAGCCAGCTTAGGGAGCGATCCCACAACCCTGGGATCACACTCTGAGCTGAAGTCAAGCGTTGGTTGATCAACTGACTGAGCCACCAGGTGCCCCTATTTTTTTTTTGACCAGAAGTAAAAAAAAATGAATGTTTAGTATTGAGGAAAATGTTTAAATTTTTAACACAGACTGGACTGTAGTTACCTTTATATCAAAACAATCATAAAATGTACTTTTAATATATATTAAGCATATTTTAATTTTACGCATGTGTGTAATACGTATATATGACATATACGTGTTTTTTGGGTTTTGATGGAGTAAAGGACCCACAGGGCATAGTGCCTAAAGGCCCAGGAAGGTCCTAATGCAACTGTGTTTGGGAATAGGGCTTCTAATCAACTCACTCATTAGCATCAGAATGGAATGCATTAGTGAAATATAATAGGCTATATCAACTAAGAAACAGTTTGGGGAAGAATTTGTAGGGCTTTTAGAGACTTACAAAACCAAAAATGCTTTGTCATTTAAATCCTGCTATTGCGTTTTAAATCCTCAGACACCTAATTAGAACACAAAAGATGAGCTATAGGAGTTAAAAGTAGAAACAGCTTTTTTTTTTTTACAGTTGTCTGCCGATTTATTATTTCTTATAAATTTTCCCAGTATCTCTGATGACACTCACACTGATGAAAAGCCCTCAATGTACTTCATAGAATTAGTACAGCATGGCTTACAAAAATAGAAACTCAACCTTATAAGAGAATTGGTGGTAATTTCTTTTCATCAGGCAAATCATGGAATAGCAATGAGGAGTTAAATTAACTTTTTCAGAATACCCCCAAGGACCAAGTAAACGTGTATCTCAGGACCATGGAGAAAAGGAAGGTAAAAAGCAGGAGGAGAAATTAGAACACTTGGACTGCAAAAGTAATTTGATGAAAGATGAACCAAGTTAACACACAAAATATCACCAACTGAATTCCAGAATTGATGGGTCTTTAGAAGTTAGAAATCTGTTATTTTTATGCAGATTTGGGGGAAATTTAAAAATTATATTCAGATTGAACCATTTTTATTTTCATTATCACATAAAAGAGTCCCAATATTCCTTAGACTATCACCTAGTAGATGCATTTAAATTATAGAATTCAAATTTTGAAGAAAACATTCTTTAGCAGTTTTTATGTACTGAGTCAGTCTGTGGGTGGACCCAGAGGTGGTGGAGTGGTGGAGTGTGTGTGTGTGTGTGTGTGAGAGAGAGAGAGAAAGAGAGAGAAAGAGAGAGAGAGAGAGAGAAGAGACTGAAAATGACTGGTTCCGGGGAGAGGAAAGAAGCAAGCAGTGGGTGAGTCCTGGTAAGCATAATCATAAAGAACAGAAAAGAGCAGGCTTCCTTCCACATAATTTCTGATATGGAGTTATGTTGTTTTTTTAACTTCTCTTTTATCTTTTTATTAATCTGTCATCCACTAATCTCTCCCTGGATTCCCAGACTTTACTCTATAGGTATATAGGTAAACAGCAATGGTGTAATCCTTATCACTTAAATAAATCAGAGAGGAAAAAATGTAGATATGGGATAAGTGAAGGCATAGAAAAAAATGCAGAGTTGAGATAAAAAATACATATTCTACAAAACTGTTTTGGGGATGCAGGAGATTATATATCTATATAATTGTATATAACTGAAGATGAATTAAGTTAGTGATTACTTGACATATTTTTCTTCATTCTTATTTAAATATCAGAAAAACTTTCAATTAAAAGAGTAAGCCAGGGGTGCCTGGGTGGCTTAGTCAGTTGAGCATCTGACTTTGGCTCAGGTCATGACCTCGTGGTTCATGAGGACAATCTCGGTGACAGGCTCTGTGCTGACAGCTCAGAGCCTGGAGCCTGTTTCAGATTCTACGTCTCCTCTCTCTGCCCCTCCCCAGCTCATACTCTCTGTCTCTCTCTCTCTCAAAATTAAATGAAACATTTAAAAAATTTTAAAAGAGTAAGCCAAATGTGCTGATTTAGTGGTGGTTGACCATAGCTAAATGGAACATGAAGAAGCTATTTAGAAATTTTTTTTTTGGTATCCCTCCTCTATTCTCCCATGTACATTGTCCAAACCTCTCTTAGACTTCAATCATAACAATTATGATACCATCTCCATTGTGAATATGAGTATTTCCATTTTCCCTTTTAATTGTATGTATTTAAAATAGCCATTTTATTTACCTTTGTAGGCTGCTTGCTTCTAAAAGAGACCCAGAAAAGTACAGGTGCATAGTAAATATTTGGTTAATTGAATTAAATGTTAAGGAAGTAATTTATACTCCTACTATGCTATCCTTTGGAGCATAAGAAATTCATTCCATGGTTAAAAGGGGCAGCATGCATAATTTTATTAAGTGATGACTTAGATATACAAAGTATTTAATACTTTTCTCAAACAATTTATGATTTATCAATGCTTGGGAGATGTTCTATTTATTAATATATTTGTCACACTCAGAAGATCAGTGTGACAGAGAAAGTTCGGTGAAGAGGCTTGAAGGAGAAAAGAGGACTAAAATCATGGCTATTATTGGCATATGGATTCGCACCTCTTCACTGAACTCAAAGGACACTCCATTCTCCTGGAGAGTTATTTGTAACTCTGGATGGTCAGATAATTGCCTGTTAAATAGTGAATGAAAATTGTCAGGGGGTGACTGAAAATGCAAGCCATTTACATTCCCCAGGAGAATTTGCAAAGTAGTTCTACAGTTCAAAGTAGTTTAAAGAAAAGTGGGTTGAAGGGTCATTGAAGAGAGATGCAGCTGATAAAGGTTGATTGGAATTTCTTGTCGTATTAGCCAGTTAATGGTGTATTTAAATTATCCTGTAGGCTCTTTCATTATACCTTAATGTTCGGAGTTTAACTCTTCTTTAGTTTGAAAGTCTTAGCAGAATTTTTCAAATTCAAAGATGAATAATTCAAACGCAGGAGGGAGAATACTACTTAGACCTAAAGCAAGGTGAAAAGAAGCCTTATATATTGGTCACCAATTGAGGAAGTCAGCAAGGTGAGGCCCATTTTACAGAAAGCTCCTAAAATCATCATCACTGGGTGAGAGTACAGGATTTGGGCCCAAGGAGGCATTCATGTTATATTTGGAAGGGATTTTAGAAGAAATATACATTATCTTATAATAAAAATTTTTCAAATAGCTTGTTGATGTTTGTTGTTACTTATAATTTTGGGCTCAAATTGTAACCCATAAAATGTATGGGATACATCTTCCAAAAAATTAATCCAGAGATTGCCCTAAAAATTATAGAATAAAATTTAGATAAGCATTTTTCTTCAACATTCCACGGATCTACCAACATGTAATTTCCATCCATTATTAATATGAAGTTATTTAATATTAGAGAACATGTTACCAATTCATTTAAAATCATGTTTTAGAGGAACTTTTAAATAACTTCTGCTACTTTCCTCACCAATCCTTAACTATTTCTTAGTTATAGCAACCTATTTATAAAAAAAAAATGCATACTGGTAGACTGAATCCTACACTGTGATCAGTACTCTCCTTGTAATGAGCCACAATAGATAATATGTCTGAGGAATTAAGTCTGTGACTACCAACTTTTCAAGATGCCGATTACATGCTTTCTCACAGGTTTTATCTTCTTTCACTGTGTTCTTTCCTTCCTTCAGGTCACTTGGAAAAGAGAGAAAGCATTTGATCATTTGGAAGCATAATGCGTAGTCCCTGGAGCAGCAGCATCACCATCACCAGGAGCTCACTAGAGGTGTCAATCACTGGTCCTACCCCAGTTCTGCTGGATCAGAAACCTGGGGGTGGGCCCAGCAATCTGTGTTACGAAACTTTTCAGGGAATTTTGATGCACACTCAAGTCAGAACTATTGATTTATATTCCATGGTTAGTTTTTTCCATAAAGAAAAAAGGTACTTCCCTACTCAGCTTCTTACTGTTTTTCTTCCTCTTTTATCAATTATTGAAAACCCCACGAGCTGCATGTAAAATTCTTCCCCCTCAAATAATCTGTTCTTTCAGCTTCAGCTCCTAAGTGCCTCTTCTGGAATCTCAAGTATCATTTTCTTGAATAGCACATATCCCTAATGAAGAACAGAACATTTTGCAAAATATAGAAATGAAAGATTTCAAAAGAGATTTAAACAGATTTCATTATAATATGCATAGGTAACAATACATATCTCATGTTCTATACTGGGAAAAAATTAAACTTGAGAAGCCTCATAAAAAAAAAGAAGATACTAAAAGAGAAAGCACCCCATCTTATTTGAAAAGGTTGTAGAAACCAAACTACTGTGGATTTAAAAAAATAAAATGGTTGGATTGATCTCTCTAAATTCAGAGATATTGGATAAAATCAATTCAAATCTAAATTTCAAAAATATGATCAAAGAAGTTTTTTATATTCTTTTGTTTTTTAATATTTTTAAGTTTATTTATTTTGAGAGAGAACACACACGAGCAGGATAGGGGCAGAGAGAGGCAGAGAGAGAATCTTGAGCAGGCTCAGTGTTGTCAGTGCAAAGCCCGATGCGGGGCTCAATCTCATGAACCGTGAGATTATGACCTGAGCTGAAATCAAGAGTGGGACGTTTAACCAACTAAGCCAAACAGATGCCCCTATAGTCTTTTAGAAATAGGTTTTTCCTACTACTGCTTAAAGACTCAATTTTTAATGGTTACAAATTTTTAAGGACTGGATGGAGGGAGTCACTATTTTTAATTTTCAAGTAACACAGCCAGCAGACACCCCTGGAAATGTCACTTGGGAGGAAGAAATGTTTTTTCTTTAAGAACACAGTGGAAAGTTAGCACCTGCTAAGTGGGAAAAATTAATCACTGAACTTTTTTTTTCTTTTTCTCTCCATATAGAAAAGAGTCTAAGTAGCTTTCTACTTCTTCCTTCAGCTTCTTGTTTGGAAAGGAAAATAGAGACTCCAAAGAAACTACAAACTTTTGGGAATGATTTCAGCAGTGGATTCTGGAAGGGCAGCCAGACAAAAGATTCCTCACGGAGTTCTTGGGCTTTAGTATAGATAACAATCTAACATCCAACACTGTGAAAATTCTGTTTCCATATTCCACTTCCCATTAGAATTCCCAGTGATACCAATTAAACAGACCTGGGGTATGGCCTTATAATTTTCATTTTAAACAAGTACACTGCAATGATTTTGATAAGGTGGTAAAAGTCCACACTTTTAGAAAATTGGCCATGATTAAGCTATTTCCATAGATTGTAGGATAAAGAAGCTATAGTGTAATAGAAGATGGTGGATTTGAAATATTTAATCCAGTATTTCCAAACAAGTAGTTTTCTTAAAACATTAGTTCTGGTATGTTCAGGTATTGGTGCTCTAAAAACACAGGGTTCTGTGGTTATATATGTTAAGAAAATGCTGCACTCCAAATCTTCTATTCAGAAGTTCAATTTTCAAAGCCCATTAGCACACTAAGGACCCCTGAAAAGTTCCTCAATTTAAAAGCAGGGTTTACAAGAAATTTACTCTTAACTGTAGAGAACAAACTGATGGTTACCAGAGGAGAGAGGGTTGGGGGCATGGGTGAAAAAAAAAATGATGGAGATTAAGGAGTGCACTTAGCATGATAAGCTCTAAATAATGTATAGAATTGTTGAATCCCTATATTGTATACCTGAAACTAGTATAACACTGTATGTTAACTATTCTGAAATTATAATAAAAAACGATTTAAAAAGGTGAAAAATTTTAATAAAAACAGGGTTTAGATTTTATTTAATAAACAAACTTCTTTGCAATGGGCTGTTTTCTCTCTTATAAATTTAGTAATATTTTTCCAGAAAAGGTTTTCAAATAACACTTGTTTGGAACAAACAGATCAAACTGTAAAATTCTATTCTGTTCTGGTGCAAATAGACAAAATATTTTATGATGTCAAAAGTGTCAAAGATAAAGATACTGGCTAGAGTGGTAAGGATAGATTTTAATCAGTAATATATTTTTGCATTAGGGAGAAAGTACAGAGGTGACTGGGTGTTTTAAAGGGAGGATGACATAGTAGGGAGGGTGTGAGCAGACACTCAGTAGAGTCAGGAAGTGAAAAATGACAAAAAGTAGGAAGGGGCTGGTCCATGTGAAACCCATCTGGGTTTGCTAACTGGTGCTCATTAACGTTGGTTTCCTATCTTCCCAGAAAGCTCAAGAGACATGGGGCCCTATCTTCAGGTGTTGGCTGAAACAGACAGTAAATTCTTTAACCAGCCTTGAGTTTTCTCAGGCGGTCATATCAGGAGGAGCAAGGGTCATCCTAAGAATGCAGTGTGGAGCTATTAGAAAGTATGTTAGTGTTTGTTCAGGTCTTTATAGGCCAAGGTTGAGGTTTAGTGCAAAAGAGGGCTCAAAGGGAGAGTTCTGGTTAGAGCTCTATTGTTTGATCAAAGAAGGAAACTTTGTCAGTAGTAAGTGAGGGGAAAATAGCAGTTTTGGTCTCCAAGTCAAATCAGGATGTTCCCCACGCCATCATCTTGGAGCACTACAAAATATGAAACAGAGCGCACTCTGAGGAACAAAGCTGCAGGGTCAAGAAAATGGTAACAGAAGCTATTCATAGATTACAAATAATAATAGTATTAACTAGTACTTAGAGCTAATACAACTCTTAGTGTGTAATCAAAATACCTTTCTTCTTGTCTCTCACATTCCCTTAACAATTTTTGCAGTTGGCTAAGATTTATCCCCTGCAAGTGAACTCTGGAAAGCCTTGTGCCTTTTCTGGCCACTCTTTAATAGTAAAAGCATTGGACACAGTCTTAATTCAGTAATCTAAAAAGCCCAGACCAATATATTAATGATTATAATTATATAATGTATACTTATATTACTATATATTACATGATATGCAATATTATATATTACAAAATATAAAATACAAAATTATAATAAATACTTCAGTCTTCATTGAAAAGCAGGACTTTTCCATAAGTCTGCCATTTCCTCATCTATGCCCCCTTGTCAATGGGAAAGATTGTATGGAAGTTTCTTTCTTAGTTACCTTATCCTTCAGCTATTGTTGCAGACACTTCCAGGTTTGAAGCACAAGAAGGGAGGAAGGGAGAGGAAAGGAAACATACTTGACAAATATACCATATGTTACCTTCACACTTGTTGATCCATGCGATGCTTGAACATACCTGTTTATCTGTGGGTGCTTTTCTCGGTTTCTTGGAGGCACCTATGCATCCCTCTCTGGGGCTTTCCGGTAGCTGGCAATACATTCTGTCCCTCTGGTCTTGCCCCTCTCTAGCCCAGGTTTTGAGGTGATCTGCCCTTTTAAGTCTCACTCTGTTGGAGTCCCAAAGACTTCCCAAGTGATCCTGCTGGATAAAAATAAAAAACATGGTGGTCTTAGTTTCTTTACCATTTGGTCCACATTAGGTTCACAGAAATACTCATCCATCCTTTACTTTGATAAGTTCTGGGAGTGAATACAGATTTCAAAACAATTACTTCTTTGCTGTCAAAGCAGCTTGCTGGTTTCTCTTGTCCTAGATTTCCTGCGCAGATGTCAACCAGTCGGTTGTGTCTGCCATTTTCCTAACTGGTTCACCATTTGATCCTGCAGAAGCTCCTGGTTATAGACCTGAAATAAGTAGGCAGCACCCCTTCTCTTTGGGTGGGTAGGTGGCAGAACTTAAAGCCTGGTGTGTGCTTTCTCAAGTCCTATTACCAGATAAAATGAAGGATGTCCAGCTACATTTGAATTTCAGGTAAACAGCAAATACATTTTTAGTATAGGTATGTCCTATGAGAATACTGTATTTGGAACATATATTGAGCATTTGTTATTTTTCTGCTACTCAAATGTAATACGGAATCTTGTATTTTTATTTGCTACTTCTAATCAACCTACACCCAAGAAACTTCTCAGATCTTTCCCTTCCATATCCACTCTCCATTTTTTTAATTCTCTTAAAGTTTTGCAAACTCATTCTTTAGATTTCTCAACTCACTTTGGCTGAGCACCTTACATTAGAATTTCTAATCAATTGTATCCTGGTGTAACACTTAAAACATAATTTAACAACATTAAATTAGCCACAGACATTTTGCAGAGCATTAGAAACAGCAAATCTTTATAGGACAACTCTGGGTATTTTTATGTGAACTTGGAACATTCACAGAGAGACTGTTTGAAATAGTCATAAGGGCTCTTAAACAAAGAATTAGTGTCCAATTAACAACAGACTAGTGCAAGGATGGAATGCCACACAAAGGATAAATCAGCGGACATTAAAATGGAAAAAAAGGATGAACATTATAGAGAGCACAGGAGCAGAGAGTTCTGTTACCTAAAGTTCCTACCATTTCCTTAAGGATAAGGAAATTAAAATTAGTATAAGAACATTGAGCATTTACATTTTTTGTCATTAAGGTAAATTAATTTCATATCCATTATTAATTGTTAGTCATTTCTAGTGAATTATTTTTGTTTTCATACAGACCCAAGTTAAACAATTCCTGTAGGTATTATAGATCTATATCTGGACCTGGATAGAGCAGGTCTACAAACTGTAGTATTATATGGATTCGTTTTAGTCGATGAGTTTTTGAAATTGTTTAAAGACTTCCGATAACCAAATTAAGGTAATAGCTTAGTAAAAACTCTCAGAAAGAACTTGACTCTAAGAAAAAACTCTAGCTTTGTTAGAAAACAAGTTGTTTTGGGGGATAATGAAAAGATAGTGACCTATACACATAGGCCATTTAATATCTTTGCCAGTTCTTTGGGGATAGTTTTCTATGGCTGGGTCAAAGGGTAAAGGGACATGAAATTTTACAAGATATTGCCAAGTTCGACTCAATGGCTATGGAGATGTATGTGTGCATATTTCGTTTCATAGCACAGCATATGATGAAACTTTTAAATGTCAATATATTTTTGTATATTTATGCTTAAATTATTTATTTTATCTTTTCCTATTAAAAAATTTTTTAGGGGCGCCTGGGTGGCTCAGTTGGTTAACGTCCAGCTTCGGCTCAGGTCATGATCTCACGGTTCATGGGTTCGAGCCCCGCATTGGGCTCTATGCTGACAGCTCTGAGCCTGGAACCTGCTTCGGATTCTGTGTCTCCCTCTCTCTCTGACCCTCCTCTGCTCGCACTGTCTCTCTCTGACTCTCAAAAATAAATAAAAAACATAAAAATTTTTTTTAATGTTTTACTTATTTTTGAGAGAGAGAAAGACAGAGTATGAGCAGAGGAGGGGCAGAGAGAGAGGGAGACAGAATCCATGAAGCAGGCTCCAGGCTCTGAACTGTCAGCACAGAGCCCGAAGTGGGGCTCAAACCTACGAACTGTGAGATCATGACCTGAGCTGAAGTCAGACACTTAAACAAATGAACCACCCAGGCACTCTTATCTTTTCCTATTTTAAATGGAATCTTCTCTTCCTTTATATCTTTTAACATTTGTTTACATATATGAAGTTACTAATTTTTAATGTTAGTTTTATATATTGTGATTTTAAAAAATTCACTTATGAAATGGTTTTACTTAGTTTGCAGTGGTTTTACTTGGACTCTTAGGACTTTTCCCGATATTCTATTGTAATAGAGATCTTTGACTCTTTGATTAAAATCCTAATTTCTAAATATTTTTTGACTAATTAATTAGCTAATATCTTTACTTCTTTATTACATAGTAGTACATGATGAGTAAATTTGGCTGTTTCTTTGGTGAGAATGTCTTTAATATCTCCCTATTAGAAAAAAGTTAACTTTTCAAAGGTGGTACATATTAAGAAAAGAGCCATCAGTACTATTTTATTATATATTTTTGTCAAAGATGGGTGTCACATTTTGTCAAATGATAACTGTCAAAATTTTATGATACATTACTAATATAGAACTATGTTTGCATGCCTAAAAACTCCATTTAGTCATAATATATTTTCTTTTTTAATATACTTTTTCATTGAAAAATGCCCAAATTAGTAGGCACAATTCAAGGAATTTTTACAATGTAAACATAACTGATGTAGCCGTATATAGATCAACAAACAAAACATTACAAAACTCTGGAAACCCTCTCATGGTACCCTCTAATTACTATTAATTCTCAACAGAATAACTACTATCTTTCCTTCAAACACCATGGGTTTGTTTATTTTGTCCTCACTCCTTGGAGGCTCTCACAACTCAACCCATTAATGCTATAGCAATGTTGCTGTCATCTAAGCTACAGTATCAAAAGTAGTAGCGACTAGCCACCAGCAGCTATTAAATATAAATTAAGAGGAAAAACCAAGTAAACTCAGAAGAATAATACTAAAGCAAAAGCTGAAATAAATGGTAAAGTAAAAACAATAACATTGTTAAAGAAGTGGGGCTTTTTTGAAAATTAGTGAATTTACATAAATCATTGGCTAACTGATTCAAACCACAAAGAAAAGAGAAAAACCATACAAACACCTCACAATAGCAATGATATTAGGGAAATATCCACAAATACAGAGAAAAATAAGGAGTCATATATATTAGTACTTCGTTGTCTCTCTCTCTTTCTCTCTCTCTCCCTCTCTCTTTCTTTTGCAAATAAATTTGAATATGTGGTTGAAATAGAGGCATTCTCTAATAGAATTTAAATGATCAAAAAGACCTTATGTGAAAATAAAAGCCTAAAATTTTAAGAATTTTGCTTAAGTTTGTCTAAGATATTAATTAAAAACATAGGACAGACTTTGCAATTTTATTCAATAAAAGCCTTGGGAAGAAGAGGAAATTGTTAACCCACTTGCTTCTTAGAATATAAAGTCTAGGAGAGTCTTTATTTTTTAATATAAGTATAATAAACCTGCTATGATAAAGATACATGCAATCAAAAGCAATGATAAATTAAAAGTGAGAATATGTATGAAAAAGAAGAGAGAATATTTTATCTATTTAAGTTATATTTCTATATAATCTGTATCTTGGAATCACAAGATTGAGTACATGTCTCCATTAGCTTTTAGAAGAGCAAGGTCTTGATATTCTGATTTTTAACTATAAACAATTTATTGCCATACTTGTGTATATGATCCTTAACCTGGGGATTATAATTATTGTAAGGCTTCATTTTCCTTCTTGTTATAATAAATTATATTAGTTTGAATATGATGATTGTAAGAAGTTTAATTATTATCACTTGTAGGGGGTTAAATGGTGCCTCCCTGAAAGATACATCCATGTCCTAACACCCATAATCCATATATGTGACCTCAGTTGGCAGAAGCAGCTTTATAGATATAATTAAATTATGGATTCTGAGATGAGGTCATTCTAGATTATCTGCATGGACCCTAAATTCACTGACAATTATCTTCATAAGAAGCTAGAAGAGGAAGGGAAATATTCTTCCCTAGACCGTTTGGAGGGATCACAAGCCCTGCAGACACCTGAATTTTGGACTTCTGAACTCCAGAATTGTGAAGAATAAATTAGTGTTATTTTAAGCCACTTAGCCTATAGTGATGTGTTATGGCAGCCCTATGAAACTAATACATCACCCCTGTGGCAATGTTCACACTAATACTGTGATGATTACCTTGTTATCAATTCATTTTATTTGTAGCTCTCCACTATAGGTGTGGCATAAATTTTCTTTCTTAAGAGAAAGCATTAAAATATTTTGTCTTCAATTTCTTAGTGTTGGTCTATTTGGGACAAATAAATTAGTCATTCCAGCAGATTCTTTTTATACCCAAATATAAGCTATCTTTAATAAGTAAAATCAATTAAAAAATATAAACAGAGCAGCAACCATGGAAGAAACTTGCCCACTCTCTTGCCTCTTACCCACTCCTTATGCTCCTTGCCATGATGTTGGGTTCAGAAATTTTGCATTTCAAAGTTTTAGTCCTTTAAGTAATAATTCCACAATTGAATTATGTGATAGTTAAATTTGGTAGAGATAGCAAATACATTTTCAATTATTATAGTGAAAACAATCTAACAATAAAGTAATAATACTAGAAATGATTATATATTAACATATATTTTTATAAATGCTAATGAAAAATCTTAGAGAATATAAAAGTAGGATTTTTTTAAGTATAAGGTTTTTGTTTTTGTTTTAATTTTTTTAAGTTTATTTATTTTGAGAGAGAGAGAGAGGGAGCACAAATTGGCTGGGGGCAGAGAGAGGGGAGCAAGAGAGAATCTCAAGAGCGCAGAGCCCACTGTGGGCCTCGAATTCACAACCTCTGAGATCATGACCTGAGCTGAAACCAAGAGTCGGATGCTCAACCAATTGAGCCACCCAGGTGTCCTTAAAAGTAGGATATTAATAGAATGGATCTCACTGAAATTATGTTTTAATAACAGACTGCTCAGTACTAGCAAATACAGGAAATCACCTTATTAAATCAAAGGAGAAAATAAAATAGTGAGTGCCTCGACTGAAGCCAAAACTATGTTTACCAAATTTTAACATCTTATCATAATTTTTAAACATTCTAGGTAGAAATAAATGTTAATAGCTGCATCATGTCTTATGATAAAATAGTGAAGTCATTTGTACTAAAAGTGCATACTTTACAATATTCTGGAAGTTCTGTCCAATGTTGATTAGATAATACTAATAAATGAGAAGTGTGAATGCTTGAAAGGATGAGTGAAAAATAAAAATTATTTTAAGATTATATAGTTCATTACATACAGCATCAAGAAGATCACTAGTTTATAAAAATGTCGACAATTTTCCTATATATGAAATATATACAATAAAGACCTAATTATTAATAGCAACAAAATGGTTGAAATGCATTGACAAAAGACTGGTATTTAATATACAGAAATTATATATTAAAGAAATACTTAAAAATTATGATGAGTAATATCAATATGTTTTAATAAATAGAAAAAGATTTCCATGTATGGCAATATGATGGATCAGATAGCCTGAATGATTATCTTCTTAAAAAATTTTTTCCAAAACTTTGCTTTTAAATAAATAACCAAGCTGATTAAAAAAAAAACCAGAATGACTTTTAAAAAGACTAAAAATAGAACTCAAGATACAAAAAATTGGGCATAGCTTTTGCTCTGAGGGAAACTGCTAAATACTAGTTAACCTGAGCTTCTGTTTTGATGGTCAAACAAGCTATTGGAGAAGGCATCTAATACCTAGGACGTATGAAAGATAGGTAATGTAATAGGCCTCTGCATAAAGCTGAAAATCTAAATGGATCACTGTGAACAAGAAATCAGCTTCACAGACTTCACAGGAAGACGCTTGCCTGACTTGACATTGGTGCTAATGGAAGAGGCAAAACATATTCCCTGAAATATTTTATTTGCTCATCATTATGTGGCTTGAATTTACACTACCTGTTCCACTGGAGAATCAGCAAGTGGAAAATTAAAAGTGGTTGAAATCAATAGAGCCCCAAGCTAATTGGCAGAAGCAAATGAAAATCTTAAAAAAAGAAAAGACTTCCAATAATACTCTTGATAAAGTTCTAAATAATACACATTCATAAACATGCATTTATGTTCACAAAACATTGAGCTATCAGGAAATGAAATTAAAAACAATAACATAATACTGCATATGCGCTTTTAGTGCATTTTATGGCTAAAATTTACGAGATTGACAATACCAAGTACTGCTGGAAATGTGGAGTAACTGGAACTCTCATACATTGTTGGTATTACACTAGTATAATTGTTTTGGTGAAATGGTTAACATTTCATTATAAAGTATACTTACCATACAGGTGAGTATTTATGCTTCAAGGCAAGTATGTAAGTGAAATATGAACATATGTCCATCCAAAAGAGACATACATATGAATGTTCATAGCAACTTTATATTAGCAAAAACATGCAAAGAACCCAAATGTCTGTCAAATGGCAAATGGAATATATATACATATAATGGAATATCACTCAACAGTAAAAAGGAACAAATTATTGAAACAAGCAAAAACATGAACTAAATAAATGATGTTTGCAAGCAATTATTTCTAGACAGTAGATGGAAAGGCTTAAAAGCAAGTTCTAAGTTCACTTGGAAAGGTAATCAAACAGTATTTTTACATAAAATATACAAATAAGCAATTTGCCAAACAATGTACATGCCTTCTAATTTCTGATTACAAAGATCAATGGCAAATACACCAAATACAAATAGGAAGATGGATGGGTAGAGGGAGAGGTAGATAAACAGATATGTTTAAGAATAGACAAAAGTCCGTAATGATAAATATCAAACCCTTAACAAGAAGTGTCTACTTGGTTATGGGATTGTGTAGGATTGATGAAGGAGGATATAAAGAGAGACCATTCATTCATTGTTTAATTTATAAGAAATAAGAAAAGTTATCTGGCCCTGGAGCATTGTGGGGGGAGAATAAGGTGAATGTATGTAGGTAAGGTAGATAATAGGCCAATTTTATTATCTCTATTTAGACATATTTTCTTGCCTCCTCTCTCTGAGGATCAGCAGACAGAGCAACAAATTTTAGACACTTGGTTTCCTTTGGTGGGATTGTGAGTTTAGAGTCTGGCAGACTAGCAATAGGGCTGATATTCATACTAAAGTCAAAATATAGGGGTACCTGGGTGGCTCAGTCAGTTGAGCATCCCGCTTCAGCTCAGGTCATGATCTCATGGTCTGTGAGTGCAAGCCCCACATCAGGCTTTGTGCTGACAGCTCAGAGCCTGGAACCTTCTTCAGATTCTGTGTCTTCCTCTCTCTCTCTCTCTCTCTCTCTGCCCATTCCCTGCATGTGCTCTCTCTTTCCCTCTCCCCCCCCCCCAATTTCTCTCTCAAAAAATAAATAAACATTAAAAATTTTATTTAAGTCAAGAAACAGACTGCTTGGACCATGAACAATATGACCAACATGGCAGAGACTCAGAAGAGTCTGCATCCAACAAGAGTCAAAGACTGCCCAGTCATCAGAAGAAATAAGGATATCATCAGAGAAGACCATCAGAATACCAACAGAGAAGACCATCGGATTGATTGGGGCTGAGCCAATCAATCATACCCAGGGATGATTGGGGATGCTAGATATTAAACCCTCAACCAGATCTAAGGTACAGAAATCATCACACATCAGGACCAGGTGGATTTATTTCAGGAATGCAAGGTTAACTTAATATTAAAAAAAAATGTTGGGGCACTTGGGTGGCTCAGTCGGTTGGCGTCCAACTTCGGCCCAGGTCATGATCTCGGAGTTCATGGGTTCAAGCCCCAGGTCGGGCTCTGTGCTGACAGCTTGGAGCCTGGAGCCTGTTTCAGATTCTGTGTTTCCCTCTCTCTCTGCCCCTCCCCTGCTCATGCTCTGTCTCTCTCTTTCAAGAATAAATAAACATTAAAAAAATTTTTAAATGTTATATCACCACATTAACAGAAAAAAAGAGAGAATATAGATGCAGAAAATGAATTTGATAAACACACAAACTTTATAAAAACTCTAGGAAAATTAGGAATATAAGAGAATTTCCTCATTCTTATAAAGAATATCTACCAAAAACTTACCACCAACACCAAAGATTAGGGTGAAAGACTGAAGACTTTTTCTATAAGATCAGGAAAGAATAAGACAAGATGTCTACTTTTGCCACTTCTATTCAACATTTTACTGGAAGCTCTAGCTAGGACAATATGGCAAGAAAAAAGAAGAAGCTATCTAGATTGGGAAGGAAGAGATAAACCTTTTTATTTGCATATGACATTATCATATAAATTCTAATGAATCTACAAAAATACTACTAGAAATAATAAATGAATTGCATCAGGTCATAGGCATAAGGTACATACAGAAAAATTAAATGCATATATACTATAAACTACAAAAAACTAGAGATGGCAAACTCAAATTGTGGGATATTGAGCACTTAACTTTTCTGGGTGCAAGTTTCCTGACCTATGAAGCTAAAGAGTCAGAGAAGATGGGACTATCTCTGAGATTCCTTCTTGCTTTGTTAATGTTTTACTAGTCTATAACTTCTTGAGATCAAAGATTCTGTTTTGGTCAATACACTGTAGGTATCAACACATTTTCTGTTTAATATTAAGAGAATGGCATGTTGTAATAGGCCATCAAGGAAGAGTAGTGAGACTTCACTTTGTGCAGATGTTTTATGAAGTGAATACCTGCCATCTAGAGAGCCACATAATTCTAAAGTCAGAGATTATACTCTGTGGTCTCTTAAGGTTTTCATTTGGCTCTTGGAATATGATTCTTCCCATCTGAGAATAGTGATCATGATAATGCTAATGAATCCAATCAGAAAGTTGTCATGTATACTAACTTGAACCTGGCACTGTCCTAGGCATGGTGAGGGAAGAATATTAGACTATTCCCTCGAATAGATAATGAGTCAGAGGCAGAAATCGGAATGGATTGTAATTATGCTCTATTTCCAATGGCACAGAAGGTAGAAAGTCAACCGTTTGTAAAATTACACTCTAACTTCTCTTTGTATCTTGAAATCATGGGGAGCAAAGACCTTTGGCTATAATAACTTCAAATCACAGAATACTTAACCTAGTTTAATATGTAATTGCCTTAGAATGTATCTGAGATTTGCATGCTTAATTATTCTTTTAACAACCAGGTTGTAAAAAAGTTTGAACATGTAAGCCTACAGAAAGATGACTATTGAAATGTGTATTTCATTATGCTTCATATCACCCTGGGAGGCAGTTCAAAATTAAACTTTATCTGGGGGAAAACACACACATACATACACATATACACACATACACGCCAGTGAACTAAAACCAAGAATCTAACTACTAGGGAACTGTGATTTTATTTCTACTGGGTCAATGTATACTGAACTCACAACCAGACAGGGCTAAAGAATCAGGTGTCAGATGACCTCTTAATGAATCAATAAACATGTGAGTGCTAGAGCTCACATGTAGAAGTTTAGATGGGCTTATTTCAGAGCAAGGAAAGGAAGGGGACAGGGGCGGTGCATAACATTAAATTTTAACAGAAACTAATGTCCTGTAGATCTCTAAATGTATCCACTCAGTCAAAAGCACTTACTTGGATAAAAAGATATTAAAATGGAAATGTTAAACAAGATGAAGGTTATAGTCATAAAGGAAATTTAACTTTTTTCCTCCCATTGTTCATTTAAACCCCTTCTGTATGTAAATGAGAATAAATGTATATATTTATATATCTATATATCTATGTCTGTAATACAGAGAGGTTGAGAGAGAGGAGGAAGGCAGAGGGAAGAAGGAAGGGGGAAGGGAGATTTATTTTAAGGAACTCACTCATGTGACAGGGGGGACTGGTGAGTTCAAAATCCATAGGAAAAGCCAGCAGGCTGGAATTCGGGTAAGATTCTTGACTCTGAAATCCTCAGGATAGGCTAGGCAGGCTCCAAATTAAGACAGCATTTCCATACTTCAGTTTTGAAGACAAATTCCTTCTTTAGGAAACCTGTCTTTGGTCTTAAGGCCTTTTACTGATTGAATGAGGCCCACCCACATGTGGAGGGAAATTTGCTGATTTAAATTTTAACCACTTCTAAAAAGTACCTTCACGGCAACATCTAGGTGTTTGGCCAAAGAACTGCGTGCTATAGCCCAGCCAAGTTAACAGGTAAAATTAGCAAGTGGGTAATTCTCCCCCAGTTTCTTGGATGATTATAAAGGTAGTAGTTATGATTCTTCTGCTATATCCTAGAAAACAAATAGCTCTCAAGTCATTTCAAGCCACAAAATAGTCTTCTTTCAAGATTTCAAATTGTCCAAACATCCAAGTCCATACAAAATTAAGGCTTCATCCCTCAGTCAGCTCAGGCTGGATGAGTGTCTGCTTCTCCTGCAGGTCCTAGGCTAGAACATTGATACTGCCCTGAGCTAGTAATAGCACTCCCTGGGCTTTAAGGATCTTTCTCTCAAGGGATGCTTTTGTACATTCTTTATAGACACCTCCCACCCTCATCCTGGGTTCTCTCAACTGTCTTCCCTTGACCAGTATCTCCTTTCTCAGCTCCTGGGAACAAGCTGGTCCACTATCTTTATTGTGAATACCACATTCTTCCAGGCAGTCCTTTTGAACAGGGTCATCCTTGGTTCTGGTTCTTTCTCTCACATGTGTCCCAGATCTGGTTCTTGGAAAATATGCAGGCATCAATATTCTCATAAACCCTATGGGATCCTTTGCAAAATGCAGTACACTAACTGCACTGTCTCTTTAGAGCAGCTAGTCAGGCATAGACTCTATCTACCAGATTTCAGAGACCTAAGTGATATACCAGCTTACTGTACCTTCTAAGCTCCCAGGAACATATACTGAGCTCCTGGAATTGATTCATGAGGTTCCCTTCTCTTGTATTTAATTTAGGAGCAATTCCCCCATCATTCTCTAATGAAGGTGTGTTGGGACTCACTAGGTAACAGCACTGCTCTCCAAAAAGTATATTCTTTCCTCGGACCTTCTGGTTCTCTATACCCTTCATGTGGCTAAGCATTTAAGAGATGAAAATATAATTTTCAACTGTCTTTTATCAAGTTCTATACTGAGGATTCTCATTTTTGAATGTGAAAGTGTTCTGAAATCTTAGAGATTCAGCTAAAACTGATAATAAAACAGTTTGGTTTTAATATCTGGTTACATTAACAAAATGGAATGATATTTTGTTAAATCAGAGCTTTCCAAATAGTCAAGCTAAAATGAGTTTTTCCTTTCTATTAGCATAAAAAAGTGATGTCAAAGTAATCAGAATATCATTGAAATGCTGAGACAAAAATAAATTCAAACTTTTAGTTAGGTATATTGCCTCTCTAAACAATTTCTGTACTTTTGCTTTTACTTCCTTTCAAAAAATGTGTGTTTTTTGTTGTTGTTGTTGTTAAAGACTCTTTCCATGCAGCAATGGACTCAAGTAGATCGTGGGGGAATGTGGATTTGTAAGCACACACGTGATATATTCTTCTGTTTACTACCAAACCAGTGGCTTGAGACAACTCTGTACTTTACTCAGAGTTCTTACACATAGGAGCCCCAGTTTATTCATTTGCAACCACTGATTTTTTCTCTATAAAGGCCTCATTCTTTGGGAAGCATTGACATCATTCCATCCATTCTTATGGTACATAGCTCTATTTAGGTCTTCTTTAAAGTTGCTCAACATATTTCCATATACAGATCTTGCATAACTTCTGTTTGACTTATTCCTAGAATATGATATCTCTGAAGATATTATAAAAGGAGATCTTTTAAAATTATATATTTTGGTTGTGGTTATTATATACAAATATAATTTTTTCTATATTTTAAATGGAGCATCTTTGCTGCAAAATAACATTAATGTTAATAATTCTAAATACTTTGATTTTCTATATATACTGTATTCCATGAACTCTGGGTTTTTTTCTTTTGATCCAATAATTTAGTTCCATTTTCTGACTTAATATTCTGGTTAAGACATTCAGCATTCAGTAAGAAGCAGCATAGAAATGCTTATAGTGGAAATCCTTTTCTCATGAACAATATCAAATAGAAAGTTAATAATGTTTATTATAAAGAATAATATTGCTTTATTTATTTTGAAATACCCTCTGTACCCCCCTTTTTTTAGATATTCCTATCAAGTTAAAGGAGTTTCTTTTTATTCCTACTTTGCAAAGAGCTTTAATCATGAATGCATGTTGAGTTCTATCAAACATTATTCTGCATTTATTAGGATAGTCAATTAATGTAATAAATTATATTGATTTATTTTCAAATGCTGAATGATTTTTTCATTCCTGGAATAAAGCCACTTTTTAAGAAATGTTTTTGATTTAGTCTGCTAAAATTGTTTTAAGTAAAATCTATCTATCTATCTATGTGATTGTCTTGTAATTATCCTTTCTTACACTGTCTTTATGTGTTTTGAAGATATGCTAGCTTTATAAAATGAGATGTGGAATATCCCATGATTTTCTTTTCTTTGGAAGAGTTAGCTATAATTAGAATTAATTCATCTGGGTAAGAGGGGAAGATGGCAGCAGGGTAGGAGGACCCTAGGCTCACTTCTTTCTAAAAACACAACTTGATAACATCAAATCATCCTAAATATCCCAAAATTCATCTGAAGACTGACAGAACAAATTCCATAACTAGATGTAGAGAAGAGGCCATATCAAAGAAGGTAAGAAGTACGGAGATGTTGTTTGGGAGAAAAACAGATACTGGCCAGTGTGGTAGGGAGGGAGCTCAGTTGCAGAGAAATGCAACATACAGACTGACACACAGAGGAGCACATAGGGAAAATGAATCCCCATAGTAATTGGCTTGGAAAGTGAAGGGGGACAAATTCTGTGACTTCTGGCAACCAGCAGAACTTAAAGCCTGGAGTTTTAAAGGTCAGACAGCTTGGGTGGGATAGAGTCAAGAAGGTATTGTGACAGAAAAAAGGGAAACAACCTTTGGACATACAGTGTGGAAACAGTGATCTGAAGAGTGCCTGGGACACACAATGGGAAGGTTATTTGCTCATCTCAAAGTGCTTGCCAGAGAGGCAGCATTCATAGAGAGACCTCTCCAGGAACAAACAAACTAGCAGGTGCCATTTCCCTCCCCTGCCCTTCAACATAAGCACAGTGCTACCCGTGGAAACCAGTGCAGTGCCTATATTCACTACTTAACTTGTTCTACCAAACCCTGTCCCACAACCCACCTTGATCTGGTGGAACCACCCTGCCCGGTCTCACATGTGTCAGTCCCAGTGCAGTAGGCCCTGTCCTGCAGAATCCTGGCAAATCCATGCTCACACGGTACCTTCTGACTTGGGAGTTTTGTAGAGCTTTGGTTCTGGTGGCAGTGGAACCCAGTCTAATTTCATAAGCGGACCAGAGCACATCCAGTCAAAACACTTCACATTAAGGCCAGAGACCACTTACCACAACAAACAAAGGGAGTATCTGGCAGATGACTGACCTGAAGGATAAAGCAGCCAGCATAGAACAATAAAGGACAAGCAACAAATATTGGAAACATTTCTGGAATTTCCAGGCTCTAGAGAACAGGGGATACTACATGGCAGGGCACTACAGGACCTCTTCATAAAGCCATTACTCTCAAGAACAAGGGATGTACCTCACTTTCCTAACACAGAGAAATAGGCACAGAGACAAAGACAAAATGAAAAGACAAAGAAATTTATCCCAAATGAAAGAACAGGACACAGCCACAGCCAGAGATCTAAGTGAAACAGTTATAAGTAACAACCTGATAGAGAATTTAAAGCAATGATCATAAGGATATTCACTAGACTTGAGGAAAAAAGGGAAGACATAACTGAGACCATTAACACAGAGATAAGGTATAACATGGCAGAGATAAAGGGCTTAGTAAACGAAATGAGAAACACACTTGATGGAATGAACAGAGGATTGAAAGAAGCAGAGGAATTAATTAATGGCCTAGAAGACAGAGTAATAGAAAGTAATCAAGCTGAACAAAAGAGAGAAAAAAGAATTATGAAAAATGAGAATAGACTTAGGGAACTCAGTGACTCCATCAAACATAATAACATTCATATTATAGGAGTCTCAGAAGAAGAGAAAGAAAAGAGGGCAGAAGGTTTATTTGAAGAAACAGTAACTGAAAACTTCCCTATTTTGGGGAAGGAAACAGATACCCAGATCCAGGAGGAACAGAGAACCACTCAAAAAAATCAACAAAGGGAGGCCCACACCAAGACATATTGTAACTAAGTTTGTAAAATATAATGATAAAGAAAAATTTTAAAGCAGCAAAACAAAATAAGACAGTAACATTCAAAGAAATCTCCAAAATGCTAGCCAGGGGATTTTTCTGAAGAAACTTTCTAAGCCAGAAGGGAGTGGCATGATACATTTAAAGTGCTGGTGGGAAAAAAATCTACAGCCAATAATATTCTACCCAGCAACACGAACATTCAGAACAGGAGAGATAAAGAGTTTTCCAGAAAACAAAAACTAAAGGAGTTTATGACCACTAAACCAGCCCTGAAAAAAATATTAAAGGGGATTCTTTGAGTGGAAAGGAAAAACCAAAAGTGACAATATGAAAGTAGGAAACACAAAGGCAGTAAAAATGAAAATTTCTGTAAAACATTAGTCAAAGAACTCATAAAATAAAAGGATGTAAAATATGACACCGTATACCTAAAATGTGGGGAGGAAAGGAGAAAAAAATGGGTTCAAACATAAATGACCATTAACTTAATAGAGACTGCTATATGTAAAAGAGGTTATATACAAACCTAATGGTAACCACATATCAGAAACCACTAATAAATATGCAAAGAATAAAGAAAAAGAAATCCAAATATATAATTAAAGAAAATCAACACCCTGTGAAAGAGAGACAAGAAAGGATCAGAGAAAATATTCATAAACAACCACAAAACAAATAATAAAATGACATTACATATCTCTCAATAATTACTTCAAATGTAAATGTACTAAATACATGAATCAAAAGTCATAGGGTGACAGCATGGATTAAAAAACAAAAACAAAAACAAAACCCACTGATATGCTGCCTAGGGGGTAAAAAAACTCTATCATGCAAATGGATATCAAAAGAAAGCCAGAGTAACAATACCTATATCAAACAAAATAGACTTTAAAACAAAGACTGTACCAAGACACAAAGAAGGACACTATATAATAATAAATCGGACAATCCAACAAGATATAACAATTGCAACATTTATGCACCCAACACGTAAGCCCCAATACATAAAACGGTTAATAACAAACGTAAAGGAACGAATTGATAGTAATACAATGATAGTAGGGCCTTTAACACCCCCACTGACATCAATGGACAGATCATCTAAACAGAAAATCAACAAGGAAACAATGGCTTTGAATGACACACTGGGCCAGATGGACTTAATAGTATATTCAGAACATTCCATTCTAAAACAGCAGAATATACATTCTTCAAGTGCATATGGGACACTCTAGAACAGATCAGATAGTAGGCCACAAAACAAGTTTGAACAAATTCAACAAGATCAAAGACATACCATGCACCTTTTCTGACTACACTGCTATAAATCTAGAACTCAAACACAAGAAAAGATCTGGAAAGACCACAAATACATGGACATTAAATAACATGCTATTAAACAATGAATGAGTCACCAAGAAATCAAAGAAGAAATAAAACAATATATGGAAACAAATGAAAATGAAAACACCATGGTCCAAAACTTTTTGGACGCAGCAAAAGCTGTCCTAAGAAGAAAGTTTATAGCAATCCAAGCCTACATCGAGAAGAAAAATCTCAAATTAATAATTTGACCTTACACCTGAAGGACCTACAAAAAGAACACCAAGCATAAACTAAAGCCAACAGAAGGAAAGAAATAATAAAGATAAGAGCAGAAATAAATGATACAGAAACAAAAAAAATAACATATCAGTGAAACCAGGAGGTAGGTCTTTGAAAAAATAAATAAAATTGATAAACCTCCAGCCAGACTTACCAAAAAGAAAAGTGAAAGGACTCAAATAAATAAAATCACAAATGAGAGAGGAGAAATAACAACCAACACCATAGAAATACAAAAATTACAAGAGAATATTATGAAAACTATATGCCAGCAAATTAGACAACCTAGAAGAAATGAATAAATACCTAGAAACATATAACATAAACTACCAAACCTGGAACAAGAAGAAATATACAATTTAAAGAGGCCAATAACCAGCAAAGAAATTAAATTAAAACACACACACATACACACAAAAAAGCCCTCCCCAAAACCGGAAGTCCAGGATCAGATAACTTCACAGGTGAATTCTACTAACCATTTAAACAATAGTTAATACTTATGTTTCTCAAACTATTTCAAAAAATAGAAAAGGATGGAAAACTTCCAAATTCATTCTATGAGGCCAGCATTATGCTGATACCAAAACAAGATCAAGACTCCACTAAAAAAGAGACCTATAGGTCAATATGCCTGATGAACATGGACACAAAAATCCTCCACAAAATACTAGCAAACTGAATCCAACAATACATTTAAAACAATCGGTTACCATGATCAAGTGGTATTTATTCCTGGTTTGCAAGGGTGGTTCAATATTCACAAATCAATTAACAGTTTACATCACATCATTAAGAGAAAGAATATGAACGATGTGATCATTTCAGTAGATGCAGAAAAGGCATTTGACAAAGAAGAATATCCATTCATTTAAAAAAACCCTCAAAAAATAGGTTTAGAGGGGACATACCTCAACATAATAAAGGCCATCTATGAAAAACCTGTGGCTAACATCATCCTTAATGGGGAAAAACTGAGCTTTTCTCTAAGGTCAGGAACAAGGCAAGATGTCCAAGGATTCTCACCACTTTTATTCAACATAGCACTGGAAGTCCTAACCATGGCAATCAGACAACAAAAGGAACTAAATGTTATCCAAATCAGCTAGGAAGAAGCAAAACTCTATTTACAGATAAAATGATACTATATATAGGAAACACAAAAGACCAGCAGAAAATTGCTAGAACTGATAAATGAGTTCAATAAAGTTGTAAGATACAAAATCAATGTACAGAAATGTGCTGCATTTCTATACATCAATAATGAAGTAGCAGAAAGAGAAATTAAGAAAACAATCCCATTTACAATTGCACCGAAAACTATGAGATAGATACATAGGAATAAACATAACCAAAGAGGTGAAAGACTATATAAAACACTGATGAGTAAAATTGAAGATGACACAAAGAAATCCATGCTCATGGACTGGAGGAACAAATACTGTTAACATGTCTATACTACTGAAAGCAACCTACACGTCTAATGCAATCTCTATCAAAATGCCCACAGAATTTTTCACAGAACTAGAACAAATAATCCTAAAATTTGTGTGGAACCACAAGAGATCCCCAGTAGCCAAAGCAATCTTGAAAATGAAAAGCAAAGCTGGAGGCATCACAATTCCAGACTTTAAATTATATTATAAAGCTGTAGTAATCAAAACAATATGGTACTGGCACAAAAACAGACATAAATCAACAGAACAGAATGGAAAACCCAGAAAGAGGGTGACTGGGTGGCTCAGCTGGTTAAGCTTCTGACTCTTGATCTTGGCTCAGGTCATGATCTCATGGTTTGTAGGATAGAGCCCTGTAATGGGCTCTGCACTGACAGAGCAGGGCCTGCTTGGGAGTCTCTCTCTCCCTCTCTCTCTCTGCCCCTCCCCTTGCTTGCATTCTCTTTCTCTCTAAATAAATAAATAAATAAATAAATAGCAGAAAACCTTGAAATAAATGCACAGCTCTATGGTCCATTAATTGTTGACAAAGCAAGAAAGAATATCCAGTGAGGAAAAGATTGTTTCTTTCCCAAATGGTGCTGGGAAAATTGGACAGCAACATGAAAAAGAACCTGGGCCAGTTTTTTACACCATACAAAAATATAAATTCAAAATGGATTAAAGACCTAAATGTAAGACCTGAAACCATAAAAATCCTAGGAGAGAACAGCAGTAATTTCTTTGACACTGGCTATAGCAACTTTTTCTAGATATATCTCCTGAGGCAAGGGACACAAAAGCAAAAATACACCATTGGTACTACATCAAAATAAAAAGCTACACAGCAAATCAAACAATCAACAAAATTAAAAGGCAAACTACAGAATTGAATGTGAAGATATATTTGCAAATGACATATCTGTTAAAGGGTTAGTACCCAAAATATATAAAGAACTTATAAAACTCAACACCAAAAAAACCCCCAAATAACCCATTTTAAAAAATGGGCAGAAGACAAGAACAGATATTTTCCCAGAGAATAAATACAGATGGCCAACAGATACATGAAAAGATGCTCATCATCACTGATCACCAGGAAAATGCAAATCAAAACTACAATGAGATATCCCCTTACACCTGTCAGAATGGCTAAAATGAATAGTACAAGAAACAATAGGTGTTGGCAAGGATGTGGAAAAAAAGAAATAGTTGTGTACTGATGGTGGGAATGCAAACTGGTGTAGCCACTGTGGAGAGCAGTATAGAGGTTCTTCAAAAAGTTAAAACTACCCTACTCTGCAGCAATCACCTACTGGGTATTTACCCAAAGAATACAAAAACACTAATTCAAAGAGATACATGTGCCTCTACATTTAGAGCAGCAATTTTAACAAATCACGGAAGCAGCCCAAGTATCCACTGATTGATGAATGGAAAAAGAAGATGGGTATGTGTATGTGTGTGTGTCTGTGTGCACGCACACGTGCATGTATACACATATAAAATATATACACAAATAATATATATATTAGAATATTATTCATCCATAAAAAAGAATGAAATCTTGCCATTGCAACAACATGGATGGAGCCAGAGAGTATAATTCTAAGTGAAATAAGTCAGAGAAAGACAAATACCATATGATTTCACTTATATATGGAATTTAAGAAACAAAACAAATGAGCAAAGGGAAAAATGAAAAGAGAAACATTAAGAAACATACTCTTAACTATAGAGAACAACTGATGGTTATCAGAGGGGAGGTGTTGGGGGGATGGGTTAAATAGATGATGGGGATTAAGGAGTGCACTTGTGGTGAGCACCAGGTGATGTATGGAATTGTTGAATCACTATACTGTACACCTGACACTAATATTGCACTGTATGTTAACTAACTGGAATTAAAATAAAAACTTAAGAAAAGACAATTCACCTATGAGTATTTGTAGATGTCTCTTGAAAAAATCATCTGCACCAGATTTTTGTGCAATAATTTTTCCTATTATTCAATTTCTTCAAAAGTACAGATCTACTTGTGTTCTATTTATTTTTTTAATGTTTATTTATTTATTTTGAGAGAGGGAGAGAGAGACTTCATGTGAGCAGAGGAGGGGCAGAGAGAAAGAGTGAGAGAGAGACTCTTAAGCAGGTTGTACACTGTTCACACAGACCCAAATGCCAGGCTTGACCTCACAAACTATGAGATCATGACCTGAGCAAAAGTCAAGAATTGGAGGCTTAATCTACTGAGATACCCAGGTGCCCCAGATCTACTTGAGCTTTCCAATTATTCATGAGTACACCCTATATTTTCTATGTGAGTTTAAATTATCTACTGTCATAAAATTTTTATAACTGAATATTATTTAACATAAACAGTCTCTAAGTTGATGTTGTTTTTTCCCTGATATCAGGGAAGATTCTTCCCCACTATCCTTTTCTGTCTCTCTTCCTTCTCACCTCCTGATCACTCTCATCATGCATTTATCATTTATGTTAGCTTTTCAAAGAACTATACTTGTATCTTTGCTAACTGTAACATATGCTTACTTTCTTCTTCTTCATTCAGATTTGCTATTATTCTTCTAATTTATTTGACTCTGTTTTGTTGTTCTATTTCTAATTTCTCTAGAAGGATGCTTAGCTCATTACTTTTCATCCCTTATTCATTTTTCAAACTTTCACTTAAAGGTTAAGTTTCCTTCTAAATATTGACTTAGCTGTATCCAGCAAGTTTTAACCATTAGTAGTATTTTCATTACTCACTTAATATACTTTCTACTTTTCAGCATGAGGTTTTTTTAATACATAGATTGTTAAAAAGCACATTCTTAATTTCCAAAGATATTTTTCCTAGTTATCTTTCAATTTATCAATTTCTGCCTTGATTACATTATAATCAGAGACATACTCTATATAAGTCCTTTTGAAATTTGTTGAGATTTGTTTTATTGCTCACTGTATGCTCAAATATGATGGGTGGATATTTGAAAACAAATCTTATTATCTGCTTGTTCTATCAGTGACTGAAAGTCATGATAAAATATTTCACTCATATTTTGGATCTATTTCATTCTTCATGTAATTCTGTAAATTCATATGCATTATTGATATTAAGTGCAGAAATAAAATATGTGTATATCCTTGAATAATTAAATTCTTTGTCATTCTGAAATAATATTCTTTATCCATAGTAATGATTTTGCCTTAAAGTCTAATATTTCTGATATTAATATAGATCTGCTAGGCATCCTTTGTGATAGTATTTGCATGGTATATCTATTTCTATTCTTTTACTTTTTTAAAGTTTATTTATTTATTTAGAGATAGAGAGGGAGAGAGAGCGGTATCACAAGTAGGGAGGGGCTGAGAGAGCTGGAGAGAGAGAGACTCCCAAGTAGACTCCACACTGTCCACATGGAGCCTGGTGTGGGTCTTGAACCCAGGAACCATGAGATCATGATCTAAGCTGAAGTCAGATGCTTAACCAACTGAGGAACCTAGGTGCCCCCATCCTTTACTTTTATTATCTTATATCATTAAGTTTTAGCTGTGTCTCTTGTAAATAGCATTTAGATTTGTTTTTGACATTCTAATGATTTGTGTATTTAAAACATTATTCCCTCTGCTTGAATTATATTCCTTTGAATTGTTTTGGTATTTGTCTAAAAATCTGTGAGTTAATTTTCATTCACGAAAGATAGTTTATCTTGAGCAGACTCCGTGGTCAGTGCAGAGCCCAGTGTGGGGCTCAATCCCACAACCCTGGGATCATGATCTGAGCTGAAACCAAAAGTCAGAGACTCAAAAGACTGAGCCACCTAGGTGCCCCTATGATAATTTATTCTTCCTATTTTTTATGCAACTAATATTCCCAATTTTTAGCTATTAAATAGTGTTTTCTCCTTTATAAAACCATTTGGCATCTTTCTATAAATTCTAACATACTACTTGTTAAAAATCAAAAGGCCAATAATAACTATTTTTGGCTCTAACCTGATTTTTCTATGTTCAGGTTGATACTAAAGCACCCTAAAAAATCTTGAGTAGATATGATTTCAAGATAAATATTGGCATACAAGATCTCTTAATGATTTTCTAATGAGTCCCTATGAATTCTATCAGGATCTCTATTTTCATACTCATTTCTTTCAGAAGTGGTAGTAACTTACATATATTAGACTAAGACATGAAAGTTGTAAGGTAATTCTGAGTTTAGAAAAGATACATGTGAAAGAATAAAAAGCCAACTTAAGTTTTTGTAAATTGAATTCTAAGTAAACTTTGTGACTCATTTGGATTGAAAACGTGGCCCCACTCAACTCTGTAGCTACCAGAATTAGCCCAAAGACCTACACTAGCTCCACTTGACACTTTGTTAAATATTCACTATATATTCCTAGTTTCATAGACAGTTTTAGTTTTAATTAGTTTGCACTGGTGTAGTGTTCCTTACAGAATGAATGTCATTGTGGTTGGGATTATGGATTGATTTCTCAAGTAATAATGAGAGTTACTAACAAAAGAGCATCCAGGCTCACATAATCCCTTTCTCTACTCCTAATTTAGAGCATCAAATAAGTTTAACTTCCCCAACTCCTTTGTAATTATTCTTAAGTTGCATTATATTAAAAGAAAAAACTGTAAGTTATTCTTATTTCTCTTACCTAATCCTGTATTACATTTCAAAATTATGATAACCAACAGGCTATAGTAGATTGTATGATATTTATAGCAGCATGGTAACAAACTTAATTAAGTAATATCAAAGATGAATTGAAATCTCTATGTTCTTTCTCTTGATTCAGACAATTTTCCTCATGATATGAAAACTCAGATGGAATTACATGGCTTGATTACTTTTTAAAGTGATTATTGAGTTCTCCAGATACTTATTAGTTCCTCAGGATCAGTTATCCACATTTATAAAGTGCTATATCTAATTGGGAAATCTATTTCACTTACACTTTTTAAATTGCCCCATTGTTGATCAAATCATGTTTGACAGTAACAGACTCCATTATACAAAGTAATTTAGTTATAAATATGATTTAAGGTTTCCCTAAAGCTATTTCTCTGATTATGCAGGACAACCTGGACAAACAATAGCCACTGTAAAGACTAGAGTTTCCATAATTATTTTCCATATTATTAAATCAGTCTATATTCTTTATAAATGTGGATTCCAGCAACAGGTTAAAACTTAATTTGCTGCAACATGGTTTACAATATAGGCAAACTCAAATAAGTAGCAATACAATAATATCAAGAGTTCAACAGATGAAGAAAACTCATAAAATCCAGATTATTTGATTATAGGATCTAAGAGAACAGACATCAATGATCCTCTAGTACAATATCAAACTAAGACAGAAATCTCCTCTGCCATGAACCTGTGATCTATAAAGTGGATTCTATAAATTAGTTAATATGTATGAAAGCACAGAGTTAATAATGATCAAAATACTTAGACTAGTTATTGGCATAAAGGAAATAATATTTTTTAGATAATTATTTCATATATTAAACCAAATCCATCTCCCCATACTTTCCACTCTTTGGCTCTTGCTCCGAATCTAAAATTTACTATACAAAACATATGCCTCTTCTACATTTCCAGTCTTGGTCTTTCAGGCTTTCTTTTCTTCAGGCAGAAAGTTGTCAAATCTCTAATATACACAAATACTTTCTTCAGGTCACTTGAGGCCTAGGCTAAAATACACATTTGTTGACTTCTTTGCTGATTCACTGTACCTCACAATGATTTTTTTTTTAATTTTTAAAACTGAGATATAATTGACACATAACGTTGTATCAGTTTTAAGTATATGACATAATGATTCAGTATTTGTGTATACTACGAACTGATCACCACAATAAGTCTAGTTAACATCCATCACCAAACAGTTACAACATTTTTTCTTGGAATGAGTATTTTTAGGATCTACTCTCTTAGCAACTTTCAAACATACGGTGCAGTAGTATTAACTATAACTACGATTCTATACATTACATTCCCATGACTTATACAAACTTCCATTTATAAAATAAATATTTCAACCCCCTTCATCCATTTTGCCCATCCCCTGTGCCCCCTCTTCTGGTAAACACCAATCTGTTGTATCTATGAGCTCAGGTCTTTTTGTTTGTTTGTTTGTTTGGATTCCATATATAAGTGAGTTTATACAGTATTTGATTTTCTCTCTAATTTCACAGCATAATGCCCTCAAGGCCCATCCATGTTGTTGCAAATGTCAAAGGTTTTCATTTTTTATGGTTGTCTAACCCTTACATTCATATGTAGTTTTTCAAGGTTAGAATGAGTTCTCAGAGGGCAAGAATCAAGCCTTCTCATCAGAGAACCTCCACAAAAGTAGATATTTAATAAGATAATTAAATAAATATGTGGTCCAAAGAGTCAAAAAGCAGTAAGTTATTAGTATATCAGCTCTTTATTGCTTCAAAAGCTGGTCTGAGAAAATCTGCCTTAAAACATTAGTGTGAATATATATTAAGAATTTTTTAAATTATAAAACATTAATATTGAACAAATACAGTAATATTTTAGGCTGGAAGGAAATGCTAATATTGAGTAATCTCTGAAGTACTTTGATAATAACAAGGACATGATTTGCTGTGATGGTACATTTTACTGTTAATCTCCTTCTTTTGTGGCACCTGGTGAGTCTTCAAGATGTTCAGCTGCAAAATTGAAAGCAGATGGCTCTGGAGGAGAAACTTCTGTTGGTTCTGCTGTTTCAAGACACTGTGAATGCAAGTCTGAACAGCTAACCAACCTGTTGATGTCATGTCGATTTCATTACCATAAAGCAGTGGCTCAGGAAGAACCCAAAACTTTCACAGGAAGTGCCACCAACACTCTAGAGTCCAGAGTAGCAGAAATCCCTAATTCAATGTTAATTTTTGAGTTTCTTTGGCAAGCATTAATCTTATTGGGCTGGATGAAATTTTCCAGTATTCCATATGCATTTTCACTATGACTGAGATAGGGCTTAGTCATCACTTTTCATTCAAAAGATATTTGTTCATGCCAGTACGTACGAGGCATGGTGGTAGAATGGAGAATATACAGGTACAATACTTCCTCCCACGGAGCTCATGAGTTCTCAAAAGATAGAGGGTCCTGGGCCAATTTCTAAGAGCATCTCCAAGGAACGCCATTTCTTGGCCCCCACCCGGGACCTACTGAACCAGGAACTATGGGAGATAACCACAACAATATGGTCTTTAAACAACAACAACAACAAAGCCCCCCAAAACCCAACTCCAGTTGATCTGATGAAGATGCCACTATCAGAGAGAAACCAGATACTGAATAGAAATTACAATGTTGGGGGTCTAACAAGCAAGAAGGGAAACCTATTGCGGGAACTTAGAAAAACTAGAGTTAACCTGCAGACAATATATAGGTAGTTACCAAATTTAAAGGCAGGATATTATTGGTAGTTATGAGTAGAACTGATATCCTCCATATCAACAAAATTTGCTTTACTTATTCTGTAAGTAAAACCTGTGAATATCATGATCCTTCAATGCTATATGGCATTTTTTTCCACTTCATGTTCAAAGCACAGCTCCAGAATTATGGTACAGTGTGATGCTATTTTTAGAAGGAAGGGATGGGGTGTTGACTCTGTCCCATGGCCTGGTGAGAAGCTGTCATGACTACACTCTTCCTGACTGAGGATGTAGAAAATGTGCAGAGGACTCCACCATGTCCTTGTGATCAGGAGGAGCCTTGCTACACATTCTGTTGCATTCTGAAGCATGGGTCTTGGGCTCTTTATGTTCTACAGCCTGGGATTTAACAACATGTGTTTTAAAAAAGATCATCTGATACAATTGATGGAAGAAATTGTCCTTACATCTAAAATACTAGCTCTTACCTATGGCTCTACAAATAAAGAATTTAAAAATAAAGAATTAAAAAATAATAATAAAATAAAATACTAGCTCTTAACTATGGCTCTACAAATAAAGATCACTCAGGAGCTTTAAAAAATTACCTAAGCCAGGGCTTCAACCCCAGAGAGTACTGGTCTGAGGATGACCCCAGGCATAATTATGAAAAAAAAGTCTTCAGGTGAATCTCAGGTAAAGGGAGGTTTAAAAAGCACTCAACCTTGCAACTCAAATTATGGTCCGTGAACTAAATATGCTGTGTCACCAGAACGCTTCTTAGAACTGCAGAACCTCAGGCCCCAACCCAAACCTACTGAACCAGAATTAGCATTTTAACAAGACCCCCAGCTTTTTGCTATGTGCACTGAGGCATGAAGCACTGGTCTGAAGGGTTTGTGATTGATTCCTCTCTTGTGAGGTTCCTGTACCCCTAATGTGTAATCACAGCACACACATTTTATTGAGGACAGTCTGAGTGTGCTTTGGTACCTATAGCTTCTCCTGAAACATGTAGTACTTCATGTGGATTTTGTGGATTCTTAATGCCTAAGAAGAGTTCTCTGAGCATATAAAATTATTCATGTCAGACGCTGTTTGTTTGGTTTAGGGGGCATACAATGTGATGTGATCTCATGGCCATTTTGAGATGATTTTAGTAGCAAATTGGAACATCTCTTTACAAACCTTGCATGCAACTTGTTATTCAGGGAATACTATAGCCAGTAGTCTGCTCTATTGTAAAAGCATACAAGTTACTGTCTAAGGCTAAGTTATTGATTTTTACTTTTACAGTCTACAATCACTATGCAAATAGTCTTATCCCCATTTTTGAATCAGGATACTGAGGTCTAGAAGGGTTAGTTGAATTTTAGCCTAAATTCACACAACTAATAAATGGCTAAACAATAATTCAGACTAAGCCACTGAGACATCAGAAATTAACATCTTTTCATTATTCTGATTTGATTGCTTTAATTCTGAAAGCTTGGGTAAGGTGTCACTTTTCTCCTTTATATATCCTCTAGAATGTATACATCATTTATGTCTCTTAGTATGAATAAATGATAACTGGTTGTAATTTTTCAAAACTGTCCCTCATCTGCTAAAATGCCAAATATTTTGTACTTAGTCCCAACATGTCCTTCATCTAATCAAAGTGTTTATTTTTGGAGCAGTCACTTTTGAGTGCTAATAAACTATATAGGAAAATCTGTTGGGACCTGGAATATTTTGGAATCAAATAAAAAGCACCTGTATGCCATTTCTCGTTCTTTCCTGAGCTCTACCAAATTATTTCAATTACAGCCCGTGTCAGGCTGCAGAACATTGAACTGTTAAGTGCTTGTATCTTTTCATAAATTAAAAGTGTAACTTTAGAGTTTGCATATTACTCTGGACTTGATGTATACATGAAGGAAGTAGCAAAATTAAAGCAATAAAGCCTGTCTTTAGAAAGGATTTAGTCACTGTAGTTCTCTTTGGTGGAAAATGACCTTGGCTGCATCTTTCATGCACCCTTGCATTTGGCTTAGGATGCATAATTCATACAGCAATCAATTAGCTGGCTGTAGAGCCTGCAACGAGGGAATATTTCATATAAATCATTGCTGACTAAATTGCTGGGACAATTAATAAAATAGGAAATTTGTGGCCATCAATTTGTAGGCAATACAGGTTCATCAAAAGCAAATCCATTTTCTCCACCTCTTGGAAAGAAATGCACACAAACACCAAATATCATTTAATCATTATTTCCTAGGAAGATCTTGATCAAGATAATATTATTTGTTGTTTTTATGAATGTGAACAAGTGCTTAACGTAAGTGGCTCGTTTACTTGGCTTAGGGCACTCAATCAACAATACCATTCTATGAATTAAAATAGAGCAATCAAATAAGTATTCCTGCTTGTGAAGCATCTATAATCTAGCATGGGGCCTCAAAATGAGATCTCTGGTAGGTCATATGGGTCCACAAGGTGGCCTGTAGGCTCCTTCAAAATGCAAATCATCTCAGCATGCATTAGTTGAGCTTCAAATGTTACTTTCATGAATTATTTCCATGTGTGTCACATGTAATCTAATTCAATTTGCCTGTGTCTCCTAGAAGTAAAGCAAGCCTATTTTTGGCACATGTGCTAGGTAAAGCTACCCTGTTTCATTTTTTAAAAGATATATTGTTCTAAAAAATTTTGACACTACATTAAGAACACAACAACCCTTTTTAAATGCTCAGAGACAAGAGACACCTATGTATTATTTTTATTAAATGAGAGAAGTCATGAAAAGCGATAGCCTTCATATATAGGTCAGAATCACCTTTAAATGTGATTTTTAAATGCAAAATTTTAAACTCTTAAAATGAAACTATGCCCTAAGCCCCATTTCCTGGAGATACCAATTCAATTAGTCTAGTCTAAGGCTTAGCAACAGTATTTTTTTTAAACTTCTGAATGAAGTTGAATGTGCAGACAAGTTTGGGAACCGATTTATCAGTAGTGCTGTGAAGGGTACTGTGCATCCAGCTTGAAGGTGCCTACTAGTCACTTGGGGTTGGGACTGAGCTTCTACATGTCTAGCAAGCTCACAGGTGATGACGATTTTGCTGGTCTGTGGACCACTCTCTGAGCAGCAAGGGTATGAGCCAATGGTTCTTACACTTAGTTGCCCATTGGGATCAACTACAGATTTTTTTATAATACTGCTGCCTGGGACCCACACCAAAGATACGAAATAAATTTCTGTGGAATGTAGCCCATGCATTTGTTTCTTTGCCTTTTTTTTTTTAAAAGAGCTTTCCAAATGATCCCAGTATATGCAAAGTTTGAGAATTACTAGTACAGAGCAGTGATTCTCAAAGTTCTTCAAACATTAGACTTTGCAGGGGAGTTTTCAAAATATACTAATACTCCAGCCCAGACTAGATTAATCAAAATGAGAATTTCTGAGGCATGGAACTAGGCATGAGGATATTTTAAAAGCATCTCCTGTGATTTTTATGAGCAGCCCAACTTAAGAACTGCTGGTATAGATGATGCTGGGAAATATGTGGGAAAGAACCCAAGCATTGAAAAAAAAGGCAAAGTAAAGTTTTAGTTCTTCCTATGCCATGTTCTAGCACATTCACAATAGCAGTGGAGGGATAAAATATGTAAAAACAGAACAAAAAACTTCTGGAGAGGGCCTTATACAACCAAACCATGAAAGGAGATTATAAAAGAAAAACTCATAATAATTCTGGATATTAAATTTTCATGTTTGACCAAATAATCTATAACTTCAAGTCAGTGCAGAGCAACTCTTTTATAATAGAAATATGTAACTATATAACTATTGAAATGGGCAGATATCAAAATATATCATAAAACCATAATAACTAAAAATAGTCTTGTTGGGCAAAAGAACAGGAAATTAGACTACAAAACCCAAAAATAGATCTATGTACTATATTTAAATTTTATAACAATATAAATGTCATAAATCAGTTGGAAAATGATTAGCTATTTAATAAACAGTTGATATATTATGAAAATAATAAAATTAGATTTGTACCTCATCACATAGTCCTGGAAGGAGTAAAGATGCAAGAAAAAAATAGAATTTTTTTAACCTTGGTATAAGGAAGGTCTTCTCAAAAAACTGTCAGAAATATATTTTTAAAATGACAGATTTTGGATACACAGACATATACTTTTATTCACTGAAAAATGAAAAAAAAAAGAATTTTAAAGACAAGTGATGTTCCAAATAAAGACAGGAGATTGAGCATACACTTACATAATTTCATCATCATCAGAAACCTTCAGAGAGTACCAGAAAGATACATATTTTTTAATTTGATTATATTCACAAGGATGGGGAGGATGAAAGAGAAGGGGGGATTGGCAATGCACTTCTCCTATCTTAAAAGAATGAGTGTGGAAACTGAAAAAGCAAAAAACAAAAATGTCAAAGAGAGAGAGAGAGAGAGAGACATAGAGAGGCAGAGAGAGACAGAGAGAGAGGGAGAAAGAAGCACCCAAAACTGGATGATAAAGTGGATGAGCTAAAAACTAAAGCCCTGCTCTATATGACAGAATCTCCAAAGCCTCAAGAATTAGTAACACCAGGTGCTTCTGGACAGAGAAGTGAATGAGAGAGAACTACAACAGGGAGAATCAATTGAAAATTACATAAAGCAGAAGCAGATCCTTTCTTCTACATAGCCTCATCTTCACCCCAGAGGAGGACTACCAGTTAGTTTTCGCTTTAAACAGAAGGTCTCTGGGCTTGAGTCACCGTGTGTGCTAAAGTAGAGTATGGGAAATAAAGATTAAGTAGATGCATTTTCAATGAATGCTGATATTCTCCCAGTCCTCCTCTTTCTTCATAAATCAGGTCTTAGAACACTGGCAGCTGAGTCTCTATTTTGCAGGCAAGAGACTGGAAAAATCTGTGGGGAATCTGACCAGCACAAGAGAAAAGCCCTAAGGAGAGACATATAAGGGTTTCCCCAGGAAAGCCAACCACATTTTTCTGCTGTGAATGCCCCCATCACCCGGTCCTACCCATCCATTTAAAGCTTTCTACAACTTTCTCCCCTATTCTTAAAATATACATATATATGTGTGTGTGTGTGTGTGTGTGTGTATATATATATATCTATATTTAGGAGCAAACAATCAAGTGGAGGAAATCCTTTGATAGGAAAGATAAAGACTAAAATGAAAGAACTAACAAAACAATTTGGAAGCAATAGACCATGCAAAGAGAAAAAACTTTAAACACAAACATACTATTGTCAGTATTCCCAGAGATGGGCAAAGGCACAGGAAGCAAAAGCAAAAATATTTCAGTGGAACTATATCAAACTAAAAAGCTTCTGTGTAGCAAAGGAAAGAGTCTAATAGAGTCAAAAGGCAATCTGTAGAATGGGAAAAAATATTTGCAAACCATACATCTGATAAGGGGTGATGATCTAAAATACACAAGGGACTCCTACAATTCAATCACAAATGATAAATAACCCAATTAAGAAATGCATAAAGAACCTGAATAGACATTTCTCTATGAAGATCTACAGATACAATGAGAATATGAAAAGATGCTCAGTATCACTAATCATCAGGGAAATGCAAATAAAAACTACAGTGAGGTATCAGCTTACTCCTGTTAAGATGGCAGTTACAAAAATTTTTTTAAATAGCCTATGTTGGCAAGGATGTGGAGAAATTAGAACTCTTGTGCACTGGGGTACTGGGTAGCTCAGTCGGTTGAGCGTGTGACTCTCGAGTTTCGGCTCAGGTCATAATTTCATGGTTTTGTGAATTCAATCCTCAAGTCAGACTCCATGCTGACAGTGGAGCCTGCTTGGGATTCTCTGTCCCTTCTCTCTCTGCCACTCCTCTGCTTACACTGTCTCTGTCTCTCTCAAAATAAATAAATAAACTTAAAAAAAAAAAAGAACCCTTGTGCACTACTGGTGGGACTGTAAAATGTTGCAGCCATTATGGAAAATAGTATAGAATTTCCTCAAAAAAATTAAAAATAGAATGACTGCATGACCCAGAAATTCCATTTTGGAGTGTATATCCAAAAGAACTGAACACAGGATCTTGTAGAGATATTTGTGTAATTGAGACACATACCATGAAAAAGATGAATAAGAATAATCCCTGGGGTCTTTCTTATTAATGAAATTGGTAAAAATGAAATCCAGAGCAAATCGATCATTTCCCAGACTTTTTAATAAAATTTGAATATTCTAAGATACACAGATAGATAACAAAATCAGAAAGGAATTAAGATGAACAGACAGATAAAGCAGAAGGTGCCCCTCATTTGCCCATCTGTATGAAATAAATACGAGTGTCTTCAATATCTCTACCAACCCTCGCTTTGCTTTGCTCTCCCTCCCTCAAGAGCAACATTTCTTGACAACTGTTGGGGTGAAAGAAGTGAGGTGGTTAAAAATAAACAGTCAGTGCTCCTGCTGTCCCACTCCACAAAAATCTGAATTCAGAACATTCCAATACAGACCAGAATACCTCATTAAATTTTTTTAATGTTTATTTATTTTTGAGAGAGAGAGAGAGAGAGAGAGAGAGAGAGAGAGGGAGGAAGAGAGCGCGCAAGAGGATCAGGGCAGAGAGGGAATCTGAAGCAAGCTCCAGGTTCCAAGCTGTCAGCATGAGCCTGATGTGGGGCTTGAACTCAGGAACTGCAAGATCATGGCCTGATCTGAAATCGGATGCTTAACTAACTGAGCCACCCAGGCGCCCCAAAACACCTCATTTCTAATGCTCTACTTTCCATTAACAGAAATATGCATCCAATGGGTACTTTGCCCTGACTAAAGAAGTCTTCATTGATGCTGATAGTTTTGAATTGCTCCTCTCTTGGTGCCCCCAGAGAATCTAGTATCTCATGCAGGGGGTTCCACAGTAAGAATCAGAATGAATGAAAGTTCCATTCTTTTGTTCCTTTGTAAAGCAAAAGAGTGATTGCAAACATGAAAACAGAGGGAAGAAGTGTCAGGAGGCTTCACCTGCAGGAAGGGTCTTGAGGCAGATCATTTGCAGGAAAAATCCATATGGACATTGTGTATCTGGAAATTCACTCTTAAAATTATCCGTGTGCACAGCACACCTTTATGCACACCCAGGGTATGTGCATTTCTGTTTTAGGTCCTGCTGGTGTGAGGAAAGTTCCTAATTAAAAAAAAAGAAAGAAAAGCTTTCTGGACCTGGAAGTGGACTCTAAACCCCAGGGAACCAGGGGAGAGCAGGAGACACTGAGTAGATAATTTCAAGGCCAACTCAGTACTTGCACACGCTACTGAGTGTTATCACATTGGTAGTCTTTGTTCTAAGATCAGTGGGAATCCCTTGAAGTAAATAAAGGTAGAACAAGGTTGATATATATTTTGAAACATGCAAAATGAACTTGCTTGAGAAGTGTAGGTGCAAGGAAAATAATTAAAAGACGTTTTCATCATTCCAGGGGAGAGGCCAGGCAAGAGTACTAGAAGTGGTAGCAGAGAGAAGTGGATAGATTTAAGGAATATTTAGAAGATCAGATTGATGGAAATTGATGACTTATTGCATGTGAGGAAAATGGAGATGAAGGTGTCCAGGAGTGACTTCTAGGTTTCTAGTTTGCAGATCTAGAAAATTTTTCATTATTTTCTCAATATTTTTCTGAAATATATATATATATATGTATGTATATACACAAATATATACATACATATATATGATGTAATAGGAAATAAAAATTAAACCTTTTAAAAGATGGAACATAAATCTTCAAGAGTAGCCATTTGGGTTTTTAACTTATTTTAGATTCTCTGGAATTTAAAATCATATTTACAACATGATCATAGATAAAATAGTAAAAACATTATTTTAAAGAACAAGACTAACAATGTGATAATCTGCAAAATACAGAGAACAAACTGGGGGTTGCTGGAGGGGTGTTGGGTGGGAAGAAGGGCTAAATGGGTGATGGGCATTAAGGAGGGTACTTGTCGCGATGAGTACTAGGCGTTATATGTAAGTGATGAATCACTAAATTCTACTCCTGAAACCAATACTACATTATATGTTAACTAACTTGGATTTAAATAAAAAATAAAATAAGGGGCACCTGGGTAGCTCAGTCAAGCCTCTGACTTGATTTCAGCTCAGGTCATGATTTCACAGTGGGTTCTGTGTTGACAGTGTGGAGCCTGGAGTGAGAATCCTGTGGGATTCTCCCTTTCTCCCTCCCCCTCCCCCCCTCCCCCTCCCCCTCCCCCTCCCTCCCCAGTTAATGAGCATGCTCTCTCTCTGTCTCTTTCTCAAAACAAATAAATAATAAACATTTAACAAAACAAAACAAAAAGTACATAAAAACAAAATGCTGCACTCTGAGTCACTTGCTTCTGAAATATTATTGTCCATTTCTCTAAAGTCACCAATGCCAGTACCCTTCCACTGTCATCCTCACAGCAAAAGCATTTTTCCAGGGAACAGCAGGGTTCCCATCTTAAAAACTCAGCTCCACTCAAAGAAAGTAACTGAATTCAACATCAGTGTTATTTTTTGACTTGTGCATCTTCTACCATATGAAAACTGAAAATAATACTGTATCATCAAATTCTCCAGTTTCTCACACAGTTCATCTGGCCAAAGAGAATCAAATACCACATTGCTGAAACATTATCAATTTTCTGCTGGTTATTTTACAAATAAATATCTTTTTCTCTGTTACATAGCACATAAAATTTTCATATAGTTGAAATGAACTGTGCAGAGAAAAAGGTAAATGCCAGCAGGCATCTAAATATTGTAGCATCTGTTATATTTTACACTCTGTAATCACAAATCTTATAAAGCTTCATTGCATTTGAGGCTGGATTCTTCACAAATTATTGAAGATTGATAGCTGTAGTAATTGTTATTACACTTTTATTTTTATTATATTGAATTATACAAACTTTCTTCTACTTTTTTCTTTGTTGTGAAGTCTTTTTCTAGAAAACAATTTCTAATTTCTGCTTTCTATTTTCTTGCAAGAGTCTAAAATTTATATGATGGAAATGAACACGTTTCAATTAAGTATCCAAAATTTGTAGGCTGTGTGTGTACACATATTTATGTGTGTAAATGCATGCACATACTGTACAGCATTGCAAATTATTAGAAAGTATTTTCTAAAGTATTTAGAAAAAATGGCTTGGTACAGAAATATTAAAGTATATTAATCTGAAAGAATTTTAAAACCAAAATGGAAATTACCAACCCCTCCCTGATTTCTGCTATTTGTTATGAAACATAAACAGAGCTAGTTTAAAATATTTGAAGGTTTCAAACTTCTGATAATATGCATATTTCCATTCTCTGTCACTTGCCTTCTTAAGGCCTGCATTTAGGACCCGGAGCAAACCTCAGGCACCACACAAATGCTTATGCCATCTTTTCCAGATTGATTTCATTTTTCATTTCTTTTAAGTTTTAGACAGTAAGTGAATATCATCTTTTTCACTCTACTTATTAACTAGTTGAGATGTTACACCCAAGTATCTCATCTCATTTACCTACTGTCTGGGCTCATAGTTGTTAAGCACCTACTATGTAGTCAGTGGTACGTTAAATACTGTTATGGTCATAAACCCTTGTAAAACACCATCTTCACAAAAAAGCCATATCTGGTAGTGAATTATTTTTTTTTAATTTTATGTTTTATTTTTTGAGAAAGAGAGGAAGTGCAAGTGGGAGAGAGGTGGAGGGAAAGAATCTTAAGCAGTCTCCATGCTGACACAGAGCTCTATCTCACGACCCTGAGATCATGACCTGAGCCAAAATCAAGAGTCGAGCACTTAACTGACAGCCACCCAGGTGTCCCTGGTAATAAATTCTTTTGTAATTGGCAAAAGAACTATATGCGGTAAGTAAAATAGTCTACATTTTATAAAGAAGGAAATGAAGACTCCAAGAGACTCAAGAACTTTGCCCAACCCTATTTAATCAGGTCTTCAACATTAGTCTACCTCAGAGCTACTATGTCTGGTCACCCATGTTGTATACTGCAAAACTTCAGGGAATGCCATTCACAGAGCCTATTTTATGAATGGCACCACTTGTAGCTATCCAGTGCTGCAGCCCTATATCTATCTCAAAAGTGTTGTATCTTTTTATTGCACTCTATTGGCATCTCACTAATTCATTAATATTTATTAAGTAACAGAAGTAACAAGAGTAGACAGGAGTTGGGGAAAACAAATAATGAAAGTTGAGTTTGCACTGCACTTCTTGGAAATACCACTAAAGTTCCAACATAATTGTTTTAAATAATTTAAACCTTAAAGCAGCTCTGTCATATTTCCATTCTTACATAAAAAGTAATTTATGATCATTTGTAAATAACTTAAGTACAAGCTAAATTATCATTATGGGCTGCCTTCAGAAATTACACTGTGTAATTTTTTATTATTACTGCATGAACTGACTAGGGAGCCTGAAATGATCTTTTGACACTCAGAATTAATCATATGTTGATATGCAAGTTGACACTCATTTGAGGGGGAAGTATGTCTCTTTAGCATTTTAATCTACTTATAAACTTCTCCTTTATTCAGAAATGTACATCTCTAGTTGATTACACAAATAGTGCCCTTTCCAAATAAAAGACATATTAAAAAATAGTGAACATCTGCAGAGACATGGTTAAATGAGCAAAGACAATTCAAAGGCATTTGCTGTCCTAATTCCTAGCAAGTTGACAGACAATGCCCCAAAACTCTCTATCAGATCCAGAATGAACTAATAAGCTAATCAGAGCATGACAAGTCTTTGCCGAGTGATTTCATAAGAGAACTGTAAGTACTTTTAAGCAGCACTCATGGGTATTCCTTGCTAAACATATAAACTTATTCTGAGAAATATTGTTAAATATTGGCAAATCCACAGAGTATATCATTTTCACTAGTGATTAGGGCTCTGGGCTATGGTGAAACGAAGAGATACATTAATTATCCCTTAGAACTGCAAACTCCCAGACAACAAAGTCCTCACTAATGGTTGGCTCAGAACTCCTTACCTTTGAGCTGTATCTTTGAGGTTCCCACTTACCTACTTAGTGATGGCAACTCTCCACAGGCTTATGATCATGCATGATTTGGTCATAGTTCTGTTAGGCTGTTCAGAGTTCTCTTCTCAAGAGAAAAATCAAGAAACAGACTCTTAAACCACAGAGAACAAACTGATGGTTACCAAAGAGGAGGAGAGTGGGAGGATGGGTTAAATGGGTGATGGGGATTAAGGATTGCATTTGTTATGATGAGCACCAGGTGGAGTATGGAACTGTTGAATCACTATATTCCACACCTGAAACTAATATAACACTGTATGTTAACTACACTGGAATTAAAATCAGTTTTGTTTTTTTTTAAGGGAAAAAAGAGTTATCTTCTCAGGAAAATCCTTTCCTCTAGTTCATAACTTTGCAGAATGCCAAATTTCTGAGGTAAATCTCAAAAACTCAATAGGAATACTACAGTTTGTTAACCAAAGTCATTATCTCTGCCTAAGTGAGCACATAAACCACAAAGCTGTCAGAATTAATGATAATTGGTAAATAGTAAATTATTCTTATAAATATCAATAATTAAAAAATATAAAAGTGTTTTTCAAATTGTAACACATGACTGTATAAACATTTGTTAAGTCACTTTTATCTCATTTAGTATGAGAACACTTTATTTCTTTTACGGGAATTATTAGTTATATCAACATAATGTCCAAATATGAGAGAGACAGAGTTCTATATCAAATTAACAGTAGTTGATATGGTGTATCTCTGTATAGGTAAAATCAGAATCACAGTAGAACAACACAAAACAAGTTGTGCCTATCTGTGTTCCCTAAATTAATGAAAAGAGAAAATCTTCAAAAAAATAGAAAACTCTATCAAAATCTTCCTCTTTGCTTTTCCTTCCTCCTCCTTCTCTTCTTTCTCTTTCTCTTTTTTAGTTTTTTTTTTTAAGTTTATTCATTTTGAGAGGGGGGGGGGCAGGGGGCAGAGATAAAAAGGGAGAGAGAGAATCCCAAGCAGGCTCCCCACTGTCAGCACAGAGTCAGATGCAGGGCTCAATTTCATGAACCATGAGATGATGACCTGAGCCAAAATCAAGAGTCAGATCCTTAACCCACTGAGCCACCCATGCCCCTCTCTTTCTTGGTTTTAAACCCAAGTTAAAAACAAAGAAGAAATAAAAATGTTTCTACTCCTTTGCAATCATATAGAACTTGATTTCATGACTATTATATTTTTTATTATTTAATACTCAGAATGGTAAAAGGCATTAAGGCTTTTTTTTTTTTGCTACTAGTAAATTAGTAAATATTTGTTTTCAAATTTTTGATTGATGTTTATTCTTCCTTATTTGAGAGAATGAAAAAAGTAGATATTATGTGAGCATATTAAAAAAAAAAGCCCCAAACTCTCCCCAAACATGGAAATTTTCTTTATAAGCTAAAGTCTTTCAGATGTATATTCAAGCAGCCACAGTCAGGGCTATGTCCACTTCCAATGACAGGTTATTTTGTTCAATATGTCTTTTTAAATTCTCTGAAATGATTCTAATTTTATTATTTCTCAATGTTCTATTTTTGAATTGTCACAGATTATTTTCATTTAAACTTTCTTGAGTGCTAATATTTAGAGAGTAAGTTCATTTCAAACCTTTGGATATCAGTTTTCATGTTGAAAATCATCCAAAGCATGTCCAAGTTAATTCATTTTCTTATTCCCTACACAAGGTGGGCCAAAGGCATGCTGCCTATCTCTATGAGAAAACTTGGCTAATGGCCAATTTACAGTCTATGCTGCAAACAGATCATACTGCCTTTGTGCTCTGCCTTTCTCCAAAAGACAGAATTTTAAAAAAATAACACATCCTGGAGACAAGACACATTTTACAGGAGACAGATATACTTCAGTAATGATAAAAATCATGTCAAAAAACCTGCAACTTTGTTCCACTGGGTAAAAACAACCTTATATTCTTCTCCACAGTCCAGAGGTCACTTGCTACAAGCTCAGTATTTTTAATGGATGTGATAAATCTTCTCCTCGCTATTTACTCTTTCTTCTCTTCCCCTTATCTGAAAAGATACCTAAGGAAGGTTTTCTTAACCTATACACTGTACATAAATGAACATGCACTTATAGTTTGCGGGGAGAACTAGTCAATTTGTATGTATGTGAAACATAGACATTCAAATCTATCATGTCCAAAATAACTTATCACATTCCCATCACCATATCAACCTCCTACTCCTAAGAACCTTTTTCTAGCATTAGTATTACCATTATATCAACCAGACAGTGAGCCCCATGGGGAGCATATTTATTGTATTCACCACTGTAGTCCCAGCACTTAACACATTTTTCATTGCAAAGCACATACACAATCATTAATAAAATATTAAATGGAGGGCCAATTTTCTCAGTCATTGAGTCTTAAAACTGGAAATATGTGACTCATAGTTCAATGACCAGACTATTGGCCTTAGTGCCAAAAGGCTTGGTTCCTATTTCACAGTCTGTCCCTATGTAGATGGGTAACCTTGGGCAAATCACTTACTCTCAATGAGCCTACAAATTGGGGGGTAGGAGGGGAGGAGGAGAGCAGGCCGCTAGATAGCTTATTAGAAATAATAATCCCTCCAAATGTTGACTTCAAGATTCATTCATACTAAACCCACTGTATCAGAGCAATAAGTTTATATAGTTTACCTTCAAACTTTGTTTCCATCCTTCCTTCCCTGTTCCCATTGACACTCCTCTTAAAGGTGGCATTCACCACCTCATCGTCAAACCATGAAGATTTCTACCTTCAGTTTCTTGGCCCTCTTCTCTTTGCTCCATGGTGTGGTGGAAAAATCTTCCTTAAACACTATTCACAATGGTTTTCCAACTTTAGCATGCACAAGAACCTACAATGCTTGTTACAGAAACCCACTCCCTCTACGGACTCTCATGTATTAGAGGTAGTCTGCAGACCACATATTGAGAAATTTCTTCACTGATTTCCAAACTCTTTTGATTTTACAACCAAAGTAGTAAAATATGCTTATGTGGACATAAGCATAATCCTCAAAAATATGAATATTTATAATTTAAATATATATACACACATATATATTTCATTTTATTATTTTACCATTGAGTCCTAACTGATCATTCTGTGTTCTGTTTGGTGCATTAGCATCACATCATTCAGGGCCCATGATCCATAATCTAAAAGGTCACTTAAAAACTTAACTGCAAATCACAACAGAATGTCCCTGAATTGACTATGTATATGGAGTGCCCGCCACTACTGCTTCTCTGTGCTTCCATAATATACTGTTCGTACTTTTATCAATGTATGGTAAGGTAATGTTTACAAATAGTAATCTTTTAAAAAATAGCTTTGTATTTCTGTATTTTCCTGTCCTTTTTTTCCCTACTCAACCAGATGTTTGAGTCTGTGCCTACAGCCTCAGTAGAGGGATGTAGTGGGGGGAAAACAAAAAATGGTCTTATGGACCAAGGAAAGACAAGTCTTTTTTTTTAGAAGCCCCTGGAGCAGGGTATTTTGGTGCACAACAAATTTCCTTTATCAGTGTGGGAACAGCAGGGTTTAGTCCCACCCCTAACACTGCTGGGGCCCAAGACATTTAGAAATATGCAAAAATTATAAATTAAGCTATCAAACATGTAAACAAAACATTTTAGTCTCACTTTGAAAATTTACCTTTACATTGACAAGAGTGGGCAAAGTCATAGTTTTCAGTGATTGAATACTTACAAAATATCAAAGATAACTGAATAACTATACTTTGTGTGTATCTGGTTGTTCTATTCATACACCAATGATATTTGGAATAATAATAAATATGGACACACATAAGTTATAAACTATTATATAATTTCTTCATAAAATGTATTTTTCTTGCCTTTAGATTATTATAATCACTAATTAAGTTATTTTAATAAGGATTTTCACAAAATTTCTGTTCTGTTGACAGTAATTAAAAAATGGAATATAATTGTATTCGGTCTATAAAATTTGAAAATATTTTCATAAAAAATGTAAATTTAAGTAACTGTAAAAAATGAAAAAATAAATTATTTTTTTAATGGGGAAAAGAACTGAACAGATGCCTCACCAAAGAAGATACACAGATGGCAAATAAGCATATGAAAAAGATGTTCAACAATGTCTTTGGGGAATTGCAAATTAAAACAACAATAAGATACCATTATACATCTATCAGAATGGCCAAAATCAAAAACGCTGGCAACATAAAATGCTGGTGAGGATGTAGAGCAACAGGAACCCTCATTCATTGATAGAGGAAATATAAAATTATATGATCCCTTTGAAGGCAGCTTGGTAATTTTCTACAAACTAAGCATAGTCTTATGATAGAATACAACAACTGTACTTCTTGGTATTTACAAGTGAATTGAAAACTCACATTTATACAAAAACCTGCACACAGATATTTATAAGAGATTTATTCATAATTGCCAAAACTTAAAAACTACCAAGATGTCCTTCAATAGGTAAATGGATAAACTATAGTATATCTGGAAAATGGAATGTTATACAGCTCTAAAAATAAATGAGCTATCAATCCATGAAAAGACATGGAGGAATCTTAAGTGCATACTACAAAGGGAAAGAAGCCATTCTAAAAAGTATACATACTGTATGATTCCAAGTTTAAGACATTCTAGAAAAGAGAAAACTATGGAGGAGAGTAAAAAGGTCAGTGGTTGCCAGTGGTTAAGGATGAGGGAGAGAAGGATAGGTGGAACAGAGGATTTTTAGGTAGTGAAACTACTCTGCGATTTTTTTTTTGAGAGAGAGAGAAACTGAGAGCGTGAGCAGGAGAAAGGCAGATGGAGAGGGACAGAGAGAGAATCTTAAGCATACTCCGTGTTCATCACAGAGCCCAACGCAGGGCTCAATCTCATAACTGTGAGATCATGACCTGAGATGAAATCAAGAATCGGGCACTTAACTGACTGAGCCACCCAGGCACCCTCTGTGTGATATTATAATGATGACACATGCCATTATACAGTCGTCAAAACTTTTAAATTGTAGACACCAAGAGTGAGACCTAATGTAAACTATGTACTTTGGGTGATGATGATATATCAATATAAGTTCTTCGATGGTAACAAATGTACCATGCTGGTGCAGGATGTCAATAAGTTGATAAAGCTGTGTATATGGGGGCAGGGTGGTAAATGGGAACTCTATTTTCTGTGAACTTAAATCTGTTCTAAAAAAATAGTCTATTAAATAATTAAAAAATCTTCAGAAAGTTATTTTTTTCTAAAACATTCAAAATTACCTATAAAAATAAAAAATACAAATTATAACTAACTGCTATGATCTCAACGTCTATGTCCCTCCCCTCCATTCGAATATATGTTGAAATACTTACCCCCAAAGGTCATGGTATTAGTATATGGTAGGGCCTCTGGGGAATGATTAGATCGTGAGGATAATGACCTCATAAACAGATTTAGTGCTCTTTTAAAAGAGATTCTGCAGAGCTCCCTAGCCCCTTCTCCCAAGCGAGAATACAATCAGAAGTCTGCAACTTGGAAGAGAGCCCTCACCTGACCACATTGGCTCTCTGTCTCAGACTTCCAGCCTCCACAACTTTGAGCAACAAATTTCTGTTGTTTATAAGCCACCCATTCTGTGGTATTTTGTTATAGCATCCTGAACAGACTAAGATACTAACAAATAGTAAATGTTTTAAAAAATGATCTTTTTAGTACTATTTAGTGTAATTTTGAAAATTTGATTAAAATAGATTAAATATTTTTATAAAATTCAACCATATACAGGTCTAGTATTCAACTTCCACCTAGTTGCTAGTGTAAAAAGTTGAGATGCATCACACTTTTACAGATCTATATACTCAAGAAATTCAAGAGCAATATAAACTGTTTAATATTGCAGAATGTTCCTCAGCCACCGTGAAATATCAAATTCTGTAAATATAAAATAATTTCCTGAAACTCTTTCTCCAGAACCAGATTAGACAGAGAAGTGAGACAACAGTCATTCAAAAGTACTAGGAAGTCGTACTTACTACCTCATTAGACAAGAATTCACTTCAATCTGTCTGACAGAAAGATACAAAAGTTGTTTTTTTTTTTCTCTTACCCACACCCTTTCACAGCTCAAATCCTCTGGGCACACCTGAGCAATGCCTCTGACTTTAGCAGTGGCACAATGTATAAGCATTACTGTCATTTGAACACAGTTGTATTTACTTTCCAGGACATAGGGCAAGAAATGTGGAGAAGCATCTCCTGATGCCTTGAGGATATTAGTCAAAAGAGTGGATGCTTACAGGCCACTGTTGGCCAGCACAATCCTGCACCCCCATGGTATGTCTTTGTGATAAGGGCCCACTAAATTGTAGGGTCCAGAGGAAGGCCCCCAAATATTTTTCCTTACAAAAAGGAAAGATTACCCTAGGCTGGAGTAGAAAGAAAGGAGAAAGGCACATCCCAGCTGACCCTGGAAGCACTAAAGGTAGAAAAGTGGTATTGGTGCCCCCAAGCCAGTGCTGATTTCAATTGAATGGCATGATAGAATCACCTGGGGAACTTAAAAAACCTCTTATCCCAGAATGTTATTCCAAAACTAACTGAATTAGTATCTGTGGGGGTGGAAGTCAGGCACTGATATTTTTCAGTCAGCATGGAGAACCTCTAGAATAGACAAACCCTGGCAACCTCAGCAAAGATTCCTGTGGCCCATAGCTCAAAAGCAGTGGAGGTTTGCCATATCTCAAGGAATATACTAACATGGTCCATGAAAGTAACCTGTATGCCTTTGGACCCATTTTCAAGGCCATGCACCTATATAAAACTCCCAGGAATAGGACATAACCAAAGATGTGTAAGAATCCCTGAAAACTGAGGTTAGAATATCCAGTTGTCCTGGTGAGATGGGAGCGAAGTGAAAATGAAGTTACAGAAAGAAAAGAAATTTACATTTTCTTTGTATGCTTGGAAAAACTTGTGGATCATGTTTATAGATCGTTCCATAGCTACTTACCACATTACATTGATAAAGTATTCATTCACCTGCTGTCTTACCCACAAATGTGGTTGCCCTTGGAGGATAGAGACTACAGAGTCACTATGACATTGGACTGTTCTTCAGTTCCTAAAACTGCACTAGCAGTTGTTCAAAAAGAATGTCCATCACAGTAAATTAGATTTTTTTAATCAAAGAAAATTTAAAAGTTACTGAGGCTTCAACTAAAACTACATAACTTTTAGGGGCACCTGTGTGGCTCAGTCAGTTAAGCGTCCTACTCTTGGTTTTGGCTCAGGTCATGGTCTCACAGTTTTGTGGGTTCAAGTCCTGCATCAGGATTGGAGCTGACAGCATGGAGTCTTCTTGGGATTCTTTCTCTCCTTCTCTCTCTCTGTCCCTCCCCTACACACAATGTCTCTATCTCTCTCAAGATAAATAAATAAACTTAAAAAAATAAAACTACAAAGTTTTAGAAAATATTTCCTTTATGGGGATTAGTTACTTAAATAATTGAGAACTCCAACTTATCATGTGAAAAATACTGAAGGCAAGTAATTCAAAAGACATTGTGATCTCCTTGGGTCTCCATAGCCACTGTCATTAGCTCTATCCAAGAGAATCCTTGTACATGCTCCATCTCTGTAGTACAAGACTGACACCTGATTCCGTATGAAATAAACTCTTCATCTAACCACTTGATGTCAACTGGAGAATTTGATGAAATCTATTTCATAAGTATTCAATTATTATAAATAATGGCTCATGTTCTTAAGAGAAATCCATGAGACTCATGACTCTGAAACTAACTAAATTAAGAAGAATGAAACACCTTCTGAACTAGAAACATGATCAATATGTATGTTGTTAGCCATTCACCAAATTCAGTTAGGTAAATTCTAATCAAATACCCAATGTCTACCTTTGACAAAGGCTTCTACTGTAAGTCTCTTTTTTTGTGATAAAGTGATAAATCCGAAGCCTGTGATATAATTCAGCAAGCACAAAAGGAGGAGGATGACTGAAAGATCGAAAGTAAGAAGCTAACCTGAATGAAGACTGGCTCACCAGTAAGGGTGTGTGTTTGAGAAAGGCAGATAAACTGGCAATGTTCATGGGATACAGTGGACCCAGGATAAACCCTAGTCAACACTGATATGAGGAGAGTAAGTGCTGGGGGTTACAGACTGCTGTGTTAGCTATGTTACAGTTCATAGTATTCATACAATGGATGAAATATAAAGGCCAAGGATCAAACTCTGAGAAAAGAGGGTTATCACATGCTAACATGTTTTCAAGCCTAAGGAAATAAATTCAGAACTTGGTCATAAAATGGATTGGTAAGCCTGAACCCCACTCATATGAATTGTCTAAAAACTATGAGACAATGTTGTCTGGATGCCAGGGCTCCTCCTATATACACAGATACTGGGTCTACAAGAATCAGATGAATATTGGTTCCCAACCCGCAGTTGTGAGGAATCACACTTTCTCTCTAAGGGTATGGCATTGTCTTTCCTCTGATCATTTCTCATCAACATTAATACTTTCGTACATTTCTCTGCTGGATCCTTACCACTTCTGAGTCTCTAGTGGCTACCAGGTGCTTCCCTGTCCATGGAAGCTGAGATAAAATGGGAGCTGGGATCAATATTTCATGCTAAGGAAGGCATTTATGCCATTCTTTTTTCTTTCATGTCTCATTAAGTAGTGATTAAAAGACAAAGGCAAAATATTAGTGAGGATGAGGTTGGTGATGCTAGTTTTAATCACATTTGCTTTATTTCTAGATAGCAAAAACCAAATTACATTTTGAGTTCATATTACCAACTAATCCCTGAGATTTCAGTAAGCCAGAGAGCCTCATTCCCAGACAACATCCTGCATAGAGCATATGTCTAGCTGCTGGCTAGTTACAGCCATGACAATACAAGCAGCACCATTTCAGAGTGGAGAGGATATGAAGCCCTCATGTACAGTCCATCTGTAAATAGTTCTTTAACCAATGCTCAATTTATTTTCCACTTCCTCTTTGTTATACTGGTCCCTACTACTCAAATGACCATTGCTGGAACACATAGAGGAAGAATAGAAATAAAACATCCAGAACTTAGTGGGGAAGTGGAAGTCAGTGTGTGGTGGGAGAAGAGGGGATGAGAGGTTCTATAGGAGAAAAAGCCTGCAAACATTTTTTTATGTTCCAAAAAGAATATGAAACTCTTGTGAGACTATCTATTAGGACCCAAGGTTATCACCAAACACACAAAAAGCAGCAGAAGTGCCACAAGATACCCAGCATGGGAAATGTCCTCTTGCCAGCAAAACAAACTAAATTGACAACAACATATAAGGGAGTGAGAATATTTATTTTTAAGGATGACAGCAGGCATAGGATTTCAATACATCTATTGCAATCACAATAAAACACATCCTGTAGAATCCCAGATTTTTGGTCCCATTAGTCTAAAGAGCTAAATATTATTGAGTGCCTAACATTTTTAACATGACATGTTGAGCAACATGGAGAAAGAGGAACCATAGAGTCAGCCTTGCAGAAGTTTACTAGCTAAAGAAAAATTTAGAAAAATCAGAATTTTGAAAACTATCAGAGCGTACTTTAATGATAAGCAATATACAAACATACACAGCACTGTGTGATGATCTAGAAAAGTGCTGGATTGACTATTAGGGCTCTTTTGGTCATCAACCTCACCCTCTCCCCTTCTCACATGAAACCTAGAGTACTAATTTATTGTGGTTTATTTGATAAATTTTTAAATGTAGCATCTATGAGATTAATCATACTTTTCAATTCATCATACTTTCATCATCAATATGTTGAAGATCATCTTCTTGTTTTATTGAATTTCATCCTTATTTTATTACATTTTCCTCTCTTATCACTCTTCTCACCTTTCCACCACTTACTCCAAGCAAGTGGTTATTTAGACATATTGTATTCTTGCAAATTGAAGAGTGTTTTGCATATGGTTTTATTTGCATAAACAATACTGTTACGTATCATGTTTCTTGCTGTTTTCATTCACCACTATTTTTGAGATCCTTCCATGCTGCCCAATATACCCTTCCATGCTGCCCATGAGATCCTTCCATGCTGCCCAATGAGATCCTTCCATGCTAGCTCATTGATGATGACTACATTCCTACATATGCATATTCCTCATTTTACCTGGTCGTTCCCTCCGGTTGCCAACAATTTCCAGCTAGTACAAGCAGTACTGCTGTGAAAATCCTCCATCATGTTCTGCGATTTTCATGAGCTGGGCCATACAATCCAAGCATACTTACCTCACTAAGTACTGGTCAGCCTCTCTACAGCATTGTAGCATTTTACATTTCTGCTAGCAGCTCCTGTAGACTCCTTTCCCCACCCCTCACGTCCTTACCTGCCTTGTAACTTCTGCTAATTTGGTGATTTTAAAGTAGTATTTTATTGTTGCTTTAATGTTCATTTCTGTTAATTAGCAGTGCGTTTAAGAATTAATTTACATAACCACTTATGTGAATTGTCCTTTCAAATGCTATACTCATTTTTATAGATGCTACTTCTTTTTGCTAAATAAAATGTGTTTTAAAAATATTTTAAATATTAAACAGTTCTCATTGTTATACTTTCCATATGCTAAAAGTTCCTGTGTCTTATTTAACATAAAACTTTTATTTCGATTGTAGTCAAAGTCCCTAGTTTCTGTTTGCTTTTGTTATTTTGTTTCTCTGTAGTTGCTCTTCTTGTTTTCATGCACTTCTATGCACTTCTATGGATTTTTTAAAAAATAGATATCTTTCCCTAGCTCAAGATAGGAGAACATGACATTCTCCTACATTCTCTTCTTTCAATTCTTCTTTTTCTTCTTCTTTTTAATAATCTGACTTGTCAAATATCTATTTTGCCAAATAAGAGCAATTAAAAATTCAACTTCATCACTAACTGTCACCATTGCATAAAATAAGTGGATATTTTAACACCAAATTACAAAGGAGATAATTTCACAATAATGAATAGTCATTTGCAATTGAATAAACTCAGTACCTTGAGAAACCTTCCACCTGTCTCCTTTTTTTTTTTTTTTTTTTTTCCTTTTCACAGCACACTAGTTCATGGAGCAATAGTTGGGACCCACTGAATTAGACAGAGGTGTAGGCAAGGGGAGAACCAGGCTGAAAAGAAACAGAAACCCAACAGCTTTGGTTCAGCACATCTCTGGTGCCCTGTTGTAGCTTCAGGGTTGGTTCAGAGTAAGCCTCAGGCAGCCACTGATATGCTTTCTGACATTACAAATTACATTTGTCTTTGCTAGATTTTCATATAAATGGAATCATACTCTATACACTGTATGGTGATCTGGCTTCTTCTGCACAGGGTATTGTTAGAAGTCATCCATGTTGTTGTGTGTATCCAGAGTTTGTCATTTTTATTGCTGAGTAATATACCACTGAATGAATGTGCCACGGTGATTATCAGTTTACCTGTTGATGGATATTTGGCTTTCTTCCACTTTTAGAAGTATTATAAGTAAAGCTGCATGGGCATTGTGAACAAGTCTTCGTGTGGACTTTGGTTTTCATTTCTCTTGAGTAAATACCTAGAAAGTAGATTTTCTGTGTTACATGGTAAGGGTGTTTCACCTTTTAAGAATCTGCAATACTTACCAGTTTCCAAAGTGGTAGTACCATTTCACATTCTAACCAGTCAATGTTCCAGCCACTAGATATTTTTGACAGCACTTGATATTGTGAGTATTTTTAACTTTAGCCATTCTAGTGGGTATGCAATGTACTTCAGTGTGGTTTTAACTTGCATTTTCCTAAGGACCAATCATGTGGAACATGTTTTCATATGTATATTAACTATTTGTATGTCTTGGAAAGTATTTATTCAGACCTTTTAACAATGTTTTATTTATTTATTTATTTTATTATTTTTATTTAAATCCACATTAGTTAACATATAGTGTAATAATGGTTTCAGGAGTAGATTCATCACTTACATATAACACTCAGTGCTCATCCCAACAAGTAAAATGTTTTAAACTAAGTTGTCTTACTGAGTTTTCAGAGTTCTTTACATTCTTGTTATAAGGCTTTCTGAGATAGGGGCATAGAGAATATTTTGCTCAGTTTATGGCTTGACTTTCAATTTCTTAATTGTGCCTTTGGACGAACAGGCTTTTTAATTTTGATGAAGTCTAATTTATCAATTTTTTCTTTTTAACTATTGTTTTTTGTTTTCTAGCTAAGAAATCTTTGCCTAATCTAAGGTCTTTAATGTTTTTCTCTTATTTTCTAGCAGTTTTAGAGCTTTGCTTTTACATTTAGATATATGATCCATTATGAGTTAATTCTTGCTCGTGGCAGGAAGTAAAAATCAAAGTTCCTTTTTTTCTATATCATATCTAGATTTTTTTTTAACACAACTTGTTAAAAAGACTTTTCTTCCCATTGAAGAAGCATGGTACTTTTGTTGAAAGTCAACTGACCATATATTTCATTTATTTCTGGACTTTCAATTACATTTTATTGATCTATGTGTTTATCCACACACCAATACCAAATTATTTTGATTACTATAACTTTATAATAAATCTTGAAAGCAAATGGCATGGGTCTTCCAGGTTTGCTCTTTATTTTTTTTAGAAGTGTTACATATAAATGCTTCTTTAAATTTAAAATAAATTTTATAAACTGCTTATTAATTTTAATAAGAAATACTTTAGGGATTGTGATCCAGATTATACTGAGTACAGAAATCTTTGGGAGGGGAATTAAGATAGTATACTTCTCCATTTATTTAGACACTTCTAATTTCTCTCAGCAGGATTTGGAGATTTTCAGGATATAAATCTTCACATATTTTGTTAAATATATCTTCAAGGTATTTCTTAATTTTGGATGCCATCGCAAATGGTATTTATTTTAATTTCAATTTATATCAGTCATTGCTAGAATTTAGAAATACAATTGATTTTTAAATTTTGGGGGGGCTTTTTCATCCACTTTGTGGGTCATTTATCTTAGCATTTCTTTTCTAATATAAGCCTTCAATATTATAAATTTCTTTCTGACCCTTGTTTCTGCATTTCATATGTTCTGATATGTCTTTGTTTCATTTTTATTCACATAAAAGTAGTTTCTGTTTTTCTTTTTCTTTTTGACTCTTGCCAGCAAAACAAACTAAATTGACAACAACATAATTTTTGACTTAATTAGAAGAACACTACTTACTTTCCAAAATTTGTGGATTTTCTAATTACCTTTCTATTATACATGTTTTTAAAATTCCATTTTGGCCAGTTAACTGAATTACATCCAATCCATGAATAGCTTTACACATTATGTAGAAATTTTTTTATGTTCTTTACTAAATTAATTTTTTCTCTGTAAAAGTCTGCGTCTTCTTTGTTAACTTAATCCTAGATATTTATGATTCTTGTTACTCTTGGAAATATTTTATTATCCATTATTTTCAATTGTTGGTTAGTGATTTTGATTTTATAAGGTAACGTTGGGTCCAAAAACTTGCCAAACTATCTTAATAGCTATAATGAATTGTATGTGACTTTTATTTTGTAATATGCCTAGGAATTACAGACAGGGAATATTAGTACCATATGGTACAGATAGAATTGCAGAGCAGGAGGGGCTCTTACATATAGAAAAATAATAAAACACACACATTTCTGTGAACTCTCCTTATTCCATAATTTAGACAGTGCCAAGTTAGACTGCATGTGCCAGGCTAAAGTTCCAAAATAAATGGACCCTGCTCCTGTAAAACACCATGTATTTCTAGGACAGGGCACAAGGAACAGTTAAATCACTGTATTTAAAGGAAAGTTTGGATAGAGGTAGTAGTATTTTTAGAAAAAGAAAATCTCTGAAACTCAAGCTCCATCAGCCTGTTCCTTCACTGAGGTAATTCAAATATGCCTGGCTATCAGATGTGCTTCCAAAAAAGGAGAGAAAATTAGTATCCGGAGACATTCAGATTCATACCTCTTTAGTTTGCTATGCAGATAATCTGGAAATAACAATAGGCAATTTGGATTCTTTTTTTCCTATTTTTTCATACTTTGTGTTTATTTTTGTCAGTTCCAAAAGTATTATAGGGAACATGGTGGTGCTATCTTATATACTTATATTATTCATAAACTTAAAGGATGTGCATGTAAACACTCTACACTGTATACTTGCTCTCCCATTTTTGGTAGATTAACTTTATCAGGTTAAGGAAGTTTCCTGGTGTAGTTATTGAAATACTTATGGGACTCTTTTTCCAAAGGGCCATAAATGTAGTAAATTAGTACATATTGTGTCAAAACATCCTTTAGTCTCAAGTAAGAACCCTACTATACCATGACATAATTTAAATAAATACATACTCAAGAAGTAAATAAATAAAGCCTTAGGTTTTTTTTAGTTAAACACTTCAAAGGATTTTTATGCCTTTGCTTCTATTTTAAATCAGCTTAGGGGTGCCTGGGTGGCTCAGTCGGTTAAGCATCCAACTTTGGCTCAGGTCATGATCTCACAGTCCGTGGGTTCGAGCCCCGCATTGGGCTCTGTGCTGACAGCTCAGAGCCTGGAGCCTGCTTCAGATTCTGTGTCTCCCTCTCTCTTTGCCCCTCCCCTGCTCGCTCTCTGTCTCTGTCTCTCAAATTAAAAAATAATAAAAGACAAAAAAATATTAAATCAGCTTATAATTTTTATACTTTATATTTTTCTAATTTAAAAATCAGACTTTTGAACTCATAATAAAATGAGAGTACTATCTCATAGCTTTTTTAAAATGTATATTTATTTATTTTTGAGAGGGAGAGAGAGAGAGAGCACATGAACATAGGAGGAGAGGAGAGATAGGGTGACAGAGAATCCCAAGCAAGTTCCGTGCTGTCAGCACAGAAACTGATGTGGGGCTCAAACTCACATACTGTGAGATCAGGATCTGAGACAAAATCAAGAGTTGCACACTTAACCGACTATGCCACCCAGGCACCCCTGTCTCATAGCTTTTTAAAAACCAGTAGACCTATGTAAAAATAATCTGTCACAGAAATTATCTGACAAGAAATAGACCCCAAAATATGGGACAGTGAAACATAAACAGGTTGGCTTAATACCAACTCTTATCATGACAAGAAGAGAAAATCTGGTTCTTATATAGGTTCAATTTAAATAATAATAATAATAACAATAATAATAATAAAGGACTTCTACACCTTTGCTGGAAAACCAACTGGTATAAAGCATATCACTAAGAAAGGACTGCATAGGCTCAGAGAGCCTAAGCCTCCAAACCTAACCCCATATTGTACTGAGGTGATAATAGAAAGACCTGGGAGTCTTGGCCTAATATGCTCCCAAAGTTGTTGGTACATCCCAAAGTAGGTTCTTAGAAACTTGGTAAAGTAAAAAGAGAAAATGAAGAAAATAGCATTCTTTTAAATTTTGTATAAAATGTAAATGCTAATCTATGTATTTTAGAACATGTTAGGTAGCATATTGTATGATTGTTGGTCCTTCCACTGACTCTAATCAGAGTCAGTGAAGAAAAAAGCTGCATAGTACTGTAGTTGCATAGTGTTACCTTAGCCGTTAGATTAATTAGCTTCACTGTATAAAAAAAAAAAACAAAAAAAAAAAAACAAAAAACAGTTCCAGAATAAGTGTGATGGAAGAAGTACAGATAACCTGAAGCTTAGGCTGTTCTCTCTACTTTTGTTATTGCCCAGGGGGCTGGTCCCACCCAGAGGCAGCAGAGAAGAAGCCAAAACTCAAGCCAGTTTCATATTATGAGTTGTCCAACTTTTTTTATTTGTGTTTTTGATCAGCTTATTTATGTTAGGGAGTTTCTGCACCTTGAAAATTTGATAGTACTCATTTTTAAACTGCTGATTCATTGCCTTTTGAGGGAGAAGAAGGAGAATGAAGAGGCAGGTTTCTTACTAAAGATTTTTTATTTTCTTTGGGAGCCATTAGAATATTCAAGTGTTATAATTCTTTTCATGCAAAAATTGTGTTTTTGTGTATTTATTTATTTCATCAAGATTTTCAAATCTTTTGAGGTAGTTATTATAGCCTCATGAGTTGTATTCTTTGTTATGCAGGCAGTAATTCCACTTTTTTATACATTTTAATGTATTTTTATCTTCTGTCCTCATCTCTTCATCAGGACTACCAGAAATTCATGTCTTATTTTATTGCATTTTGATCCGAGTCTACATGGTATTTATAAATTATGTTACATTGAGATTCTCCTCTGTGGCCAGCAAATGGTCCTTTTTTTGTATCTGGTCTTTCTGTATCCTCTCTTTGAGTCTATAAACTTCTATGTATCTATTTGTTTAAGCTCAATAGTCTTGTTGCATATTTTTGGTCTGCTTGATTCATCAATTTCTGAGATTTTTCTATTAAAATCTCTAATTACAACTGTTAAATAATCTACTTATCTTCATAGAGAGACTAGTTACTATTTTGAATATATAGTATTAGTTGTACAAATGTCCTTAATTATTATGTCTATTATTACTATTATCAGTGCCCTCATTGTCTTCTATTTATTTTTTTCTTATATTCTATTTATCCAATATTAAAACTATTATTCTGACTCTTTGCGGGAGGAGGTTGCATTCACCTACTATTATATATTAAATATTTTTTCACATTTCCCCTCCTTATATCCTTGTGTGTTAAATATCTCTTTTAGACAAATGTTGCTGTTTTTAATCACATTGAGATAAATCTTTTAATCTGAGTTAATTTTGAGTTATTAAACATTTATTATAAATACTACTATGTAAAGACTTGTTTCTGCATTTTATTTTGTATTTACTACTTATCCTACTTTCTTTTTTCCTCATTTTAACTCCCCCTCCCCAACTTTTTCCTTCCCCTTCTCACCATTCATCTCCTCAGGTTAGTATCTTCCCAAAATTTTATTTGTGGATTTGTTCTTTGCTTATTTTGGTTGTAGCCATTGCTTACTTAGATAATAAACCTTCCCAAATTGTATTTTCTAACTCTCTAGGTTCATTTATTTTCTGGCTGGATTACCATCTCAATTTGAAATGTTCTAGGTCAAAGTATCAGAAAACCAATTAATAATGGCTTAATTAAGTTTACTTTCCTCACATAAAAAGAAAGATTGAAGTGGTTGTTGGCAATAGCTCAACGATATCAGTATCAGCATCTCTGCAATTTGTTTCCCTCCCTCTTAATTTCAAGGTGGCTCCCATGCCTCTTAGCATCACTTTCATGCTCAAAGCAAGAAGAGAGAAAGGATAGTGTTGGTGACTGCTATAGCTGAATATTTATGTCTATTCACCCCAAATTCACACACTGAAACTTAATGCCAAAGGTGAGGACAATAGGAGGTAGGGTCTTTAGGAGGTGTTTACGTCATGAGGGTGCAGCTTTCATGAATGGGATTAATGCTCTTATAAAAGAAACCCCTCCCCCACTGCCTTCTGCCCTATGAGACCATCTCTCTCTCTTTTTTTTTTAAGTTTATTTATTTTTAAGAGAAAGTGGGGGGTGGTGGTGGGGGCAAGCACTTTCCTAGGGTCAACCCTAGGAAACTAATACAAGGACCCAACCACTTTTTTTCATGTTAAGGTATAATATATTTCAAATTACCTAAAGATATTTTTTTTAGTATCCCCAGAGTTGCAGTTGAAGAACCAGAAATTTGTACCGTGTGAACATATTATCTTCCCCCTGGTATGTCAGTTAGCTGCAAGCTACTGAAAATTTACCCCTAGTACTTAGTTTCCTTGTGTAACATGGGGAGTTCAGGTTTCACCAAATTATTAATAATGCAAATATTTTCTATTCATTCTGTATTGTAATTCTTTTTTTTAATTTTTTTAATGTTTTATTTATTTTTGATACAGAGAGAGAGCATGAGAGGGGGAAGGGGCAGAGAGAGAGGGAGACACAGAATCCAAAGCAGGCTCCAGGCTCTGAACTGTCAGCACAGAGCCCGATGCGGGGCTTGAACCCACAAACCGTGAGATCATGACCTGAGCTGAAGTCGGAGGCTTAACCGACTGAGCTACCCAGGCGCCCCTCTGTACTGTAATTCTTAGCATGAGGCTTTTGTCATCATGCCTACATAATGTCTATTCTACCTCTCGGCAATGTCTGAAGTTCATGCAGTAAGAGGTCAGCAGTGCAATATAAAAACAAATATGCAAGGTGAATTCATCCCTGTGGGAAATAACTGCTTTCTTAGACTTTCCAATTAGTACATTTTCACTTGCAGCGCTTTGGCCAAAAATGTGTCACATGGCCACTCCTAGCTACAAGTGAATCTAGGAAGTTATGGATTATTAACTTGAATATTTACTTCTAGTAAAAGAGAAAGGGAGAATAGATTGGAGAGGCAACTAGCATTATCTACCACAGATGGAAAATTTGACAAAACTTCATTTTGGGGAGAAACCTTTCTTAGATAAGAGAGTTAATTTACAAAAGCAATGCAGATATGCATACCATTATCTAGGAACTCCCTATATAACAAGCCCTCACCTGCCCCTTTAATGGAGTGTGCAGGGAGGGGCAAAGGCATTAGAATGTGACTGTCCTGCCTCCAACCTAGCTTCTTTCAACTGGTGATATTGGTCCCTATTTTCACTCTCATTTTTTTAACCTATATAAGTTATGATTAAGCAGCCTCTTGATACTGTAAAATTGAAAAAAATATTTGTATAAGCATCTGCTACATAGAAGGAAATTAATACTACTTTTCATTCTTCCATCCAATCAAAATCCTACCCAAATTAAATATTAACTCTTCACTAAAACCTGCCCCTATCATTCCAGTCTTCACTACCTTCTGATTGAGAAATCTTGGGCTATTTCGGAATCCATTTCTATCCAATCAAAATATATTACAACTTAAAAGATCTTAGAAATCTGTTAGGCTTCACTTATTTTAGGAACATGCACGGTCACTGACCAAGTCAAAAGCATTGTAGAAATGGAACCTACATATTAACTCAGTCTACCACAATATATATATTCAGTACTGAATTACATTCTCTCTCTTCTAAGACAGCTGTTACTTCTCATGTGTGTTGCCTTCACAATCAGGGTATAATAGAAATTCACTAAGTCACCCCTAACTTATTCATCAGTTAGTTATTGATCATGTACCTAAATCAGGCACCATTGTGGATTCTGGGTATACAAAGATGAAAAAGAAATGGAGCAGCTATAAAGTTTTATGAATAACCAAATATAGCACTAATTACGTACTGAGAGTGTCATTAGTCAATAAATACTTATTTGATTGATTGACCTTTGGAACAATTTTATCTGGCAATAACTAAATAAGCAATGATTTATAATTTGGATTTCAAAGTGGAAAAACAACCAGTCCTTTCCTGCAATGTCTAGTGGTTTTGTCCCTGGATCAAACTACTTTTCCTCTTCCCTCAGGATAAGTTTTCTCCCAGGAGACACATTCAAGATCTAAGCAAATAACCATTTAAGTAATCAAGCAAATACTTTTCAACCTGTTTGTAAGATACTTGATGGATACAAAAAACAGAAAAATCACCTTAAAAGGCAAGAATGAGCTTCCGTGGTGGTCCATATCTCATATTGAAAAAGAAATGTGCTAAAATGATCAATATTGCTCACTAAAAAGTATTATAACCAAAAATGCACTTAGGCAAACTGATTTTAATTGTGTTTGTTTTAGAAAAATTAATTTTGGTTAAATTAATCTTGACAAATTGACCTGATAGAGGCAGTAGGAAGCTTCTTCATTGTAAAAATTGTCACTGAATTCCTGATATTTGGAAAAGTGAATGACAGAAAAACCTGGTACTTGTGTCCAGCATAAGTGAAGAATGCCTGGTAAGGAACCTGTGTACTTTCTAAGATTAAAGTAATCTGATCCATACACTGGGCAGTAGAACAATCTGCTAAATCCTGAGCACCCAAAAGCCAACCTTATTTTTTTTTAATCTGAAGGGAAGAAAATAGAGACAGTAGTATTGAAGAAAGATCCTAGGATTGAAAATATATAGGCACTAATGTATATCTATTGTGAGGTACAGTCCCAAAGCTGATTTCTGGTTCTACCACATAAGACTTGATGTCTTCACCTATAAAATGTGGTGTATGGCTCATCAAAGAAGCTCAATAACTGAGCTACTACTGCTATCATTATCATCATCATCATCATAATCATCATCACCATTATCACCCACTACCCACCAACAACAAATAAAATGGGAAAATATAAAGTAGAGCTATCAGAACATGGCTACATGATTAAAACTTATCTTGCACAGGTGAAGAGGTGGGAATCATTGTAAGAACATGTCCTCTTACCTTAAAATAACCTGATGTAGACAGCTGGCTGACTACAGCTACATGGTACCCTCCAACCAAATTTTGTCCTTTGCATTCATTATTTAAGGTAGGGGTCAGCTATCCCAGTGCCCGAGACTATTTCAGTGGCCTTGATATTTCTCTTTCCCTTTCTGTCTTCTTCTTCCCACTCCTCTCTCCTCATTTCTTACCACCTTTGTCTTTCCTTAGATTTCTTTCTGTAGCATTTAACCCAGGGTGCAAATATCAACTGACACACAGCCAAGACAGTAAAACTAGATCCCTTTCTCTGGACTGATAATCATAATGATGTGATGACTGTGGTAATAAAAGGAATTTACATTTTTGAGCACTTAATATATGCTCTTCACTTTTAAGCATGTTTGAAACATTATTGCACTTATTCCTCACACCCACCCTATGAGATGGCTGCTGATAGTTTCCCTTTTTACAGATGGAGAGAATGGCGCTCCAAGAGGTTAAGCTAGTTAATCGAGATTTTTAAAAATGATCAATTATCAAAATCAAAATTCTCTAGGTCCAGTGTTCATACACTGTAAGGGATTTTGTGCCTCTTTTCCTGGATCACACTGTATAGGAGTTTTGGAATGTGTTGGCAAGAGCCTCTGACATTACAGCATCCCACAGTGGAATACCACAATGCAGGCGTTTCACTACTTTATGAGCAGAATCTTACTTCAATACAGCAGCAACTTGCAGTTTCTCACAGGGAAGACTGGAACAAAGATAGATTGTAATGTTTATTTTGTGTTCACATTATTTACCATGAGGAACCATGCTCAGTTGTCCCAAAATAAGATGGTGATGACAAGTTCTTACACTCAGCATTTAATGAATAAATCCATAGTCTATGCGAATCCCAGTGTCTTGAAAGTGAGGGAAATAAAACCACGGAGGGCCTCATTGACTTCAGAATTATAGGAAGTCCCTGACTATATTACAGGCTATTTATCCAAATAAATTCTCGATCATTCCACAATATGTCAATTCTAAGTGCCTGCACACACGCTTCAGTTGCTCCTTGGGGGCCATTTTTCTATATAAAACGTGTTCCTGGAAAATACAGTACGTGACAAGAGAGCTTTGCCAAGCAGAGCACAGTGAGGTTTGTGGGTGGGCAGTTATTCTTTAGGCATTCAGAAAATTCTGAACATAGAACTTAAAAATGATCTTCATATAATACATGCATGGCTGACAGTGGAGGACTGGTAAGGGTAGAATTCCACTCTAGCCCTTTGGAAACAGGGTATGGGATGTGAATATTTTCATTTAAATATTATTAGAAGCACCTCAGACAAAATGGGTTAAATCGTGATTATTGCTTTGCTAGGAAATGATATTAACTGAACAGTTGTATTTTTATTATAAAAAATATTTTTCTTACAAAGTTTATATAAAGAAATATAAACAAAAAGAAAAAAATTAACTGCAATGCCACTAATCAGTTATCATATATATTTCTAGATTTTTCCTATTTATTTATTCAATGTTATTTAAATATTGCCTATAAGCTAAGTATAGCTAGAATATATTTATTTATATATTTTAACAGAAATTGGGGTCATAGGCTATATACATTTGAACCATACTTTTTTTCAGTCAATAATGTATTATGAACATCTTTTCATGTAAATAAATTCTATAAATGTAATTTTAATGGCTATGTATTATTACACTGGTCATGCAAGAGTTTATTTAGCCGATACCATTTTTTTGCCTTTTAGCTATTTTCCCAATGTACCCTATTAAAAATATCCTGATGAATATCTTTAGAAATTATGTTGAATCTAAAACAACCTCTTTCTAGTGACAAGATAGAAGTTATCACATCATATTTTTTGATGGTTGAACCTAGAGAACTAGAAAACAATTTAAATGAAACAAATTCATTCTAATGCATTTATTGGGTACCAATACTTTGTTAGTTATTTTGTCCTGCTTTGGAATAAGATATGAACAGCTTGATTTCAGTTTGTGAGTGGGAGGAGGGTAGCAAAGAATAAAAGGGCAGTTTAGCACAAAATGATAAGAGCTATACTTGAAGTATAGAAATGTTACGAAAACCCAAAACAAGAACTATCTAGCTTAGATCAAAAATCCTTAAGAAGGCCTCACAGAGAAGGCAGTATGGATGAGTATGAGATTACCAAGTAGACATCATGGGAAAAGGAATTTCATATAGAAAGACAATGTGTTCAACTATATAGAAATGAGAAGGACCATGGAACATAGCAAAGAGTGGCTGTTATTTTGCTAAGATGAGACTGTAGAGAAAAGCAGGAGCAGATTATGGAGGACCATATACATAAGAAAGTGGTTTGAGCTTTCTTTTTTAAATTTACTTTAATGTTTATTAATTTTTGAGAGAGAGAAAGACAGCAAGTGGGGGAGGGGCAGAGAGAGAGGGAGACACAGAATTCAGAGCAGGCTCAGGCTCTGAGCTGTCAGGACTTGAACTCAGCTATGTGGGACTTGAACTCATGAACTACGAGATCACGACCTGAGCCAAATTTGGATGCTTAACCGTCTGAGCCACCCAGGCACCCCTGAGCTTTCTTCTTTAGGTTATGGAAGAACTACTGATGAATTTTAATTGAATGAGTCATAGAAAAGATATGAAAAGCTTTATTTAAAAAATTATAACTTTGGCAGTGATATGGGATATCATTGGAAGTTTGGATGAAAGGCCCCGAAGTCAGAGGCTGCTTATTACAAATTTAGTTAAACGTTTAGGACCTGAGCAAGGCAGTGGCATTAATTGCAACAAATGACGCTCAAAACTAAAACTTCCCTTTTAACTGAATAAATTTTTCCAGTAGGATAGTAAAATAAAGGAACAAAACTTTAATAGAGATATGAATTCCTTAAAATTTCCGTTAATCAAAATTGACAAAGTGTGACACCTCATTTCCATGTTAGTTATATGCTCAACCAATTTTATTTAAGTTAACAATAGCTGAGATTATCAGGAGATTATTATTAGTATTTTTAACAGCTGTATTTTGGGGGCATTTTCATAGAGCATAAGGTGTTAATTTGCATGCTATAAAACAATTGACTACTGTGAAGTTCTTCTAGTCAAGAAGTCTATGATTAAAGAAGCCACTGAGTTAGGGAGGAAGATTAATATGATAGGAGGAATTTGAGCATTCTTCTAACCCAGGGTCCAGAACTCACAGAAATTGTGACAGAACCACAACCTGGGCTTATGTCTTACTGGAAGGTGTGGTTCCTAAGAGGTCTTGGTGGGTAAAGACTTTTTCCCTATAGACATTGGAGCAGATTCACATTCTTTTTGGGCCAGGGGATCAAAATGTCTGAGCTATGACTAGTTGCCTTGGGTCTGTTTCCAAAAAAGGCCCACTAGACTCATTGATGGTGCTGGTTTAGAGTTGGCTCAAATCTTCTGCATTGAATTCTCCACCTTCACACCTGCCTTCCTGATTAAGTTCTCTGCTTAGAATATGCCTATGAAGAGATTACTTAGATCCTAGCTTCTCAATAAAGTCATTAAAAAAAAAAGAGCCCAAAACAGTGTTAGTAATAATAGACAGTCAATGTAATTTAACTCATTGAGGTATCACTACACTTTGTGAAGTAGGAACTATTATTCTTCTCATTTTACAGATGAGAAAAATGAGGTGCAAAGAAGGTAGTTAAATTACTCAAGGTAACACATTTTATAAACAGAAAATCTGGGTTTGAACCCTGAAGTTTGGCCCCGAGTCTTAAACACGATGAGTTTTACACCCAGCACTAAGCAGCAGGCCCATTGCTGCTGTGCCATGGAGAGAGATGTTGGTCCATCTCAAATGGTCACCATAACAATTAGTTCAAAATATCCATTTAACTGATAATTTCAAAGCAGGAATCTGCCAATATGAGTTGTAAAATACTATTTCAGTAGTCATTTTCAACCTCTCAGAATGTTCATAGCCCACATGGTTTCAGGTGCCCAACAAGTTATAAAGAGACACTTCCTGAAAATTCAGATGACTTTCTCAGTGACACTGACTTTCAAGAAAGGGAGCAATGCTTCTTTGTAAGGAGATCTTGAATTCATATATATATTAGATTTTATTCAAAATGCAACTGTATGTTCAAATACATTATTATCTATTGTATTATCTAATACAATAATGTTCTAAGACATCAGATTATTTTATTGATTTAAGCATAAGACAACAGTTATTCATTGAGAGCTTATCAGATGAAAGTTTGTTTGCATTTATATTTCTTTCTCAAGGGTGTTGCAGCAATAGTCACAAAATCAGAACTTGGAAAACAGTTATGAATGGGATAAGTATTTGGGGAAGGATCTTTATGGTCAGGGGAAGAAGGAAGAAAGCTTTAAACATATAAATATGCGCTTCTTGGGACTTTTTGGTGAGACAGTGATCTGTCACACATAATTCCTAAGATACACACACATTTGGGCACATACACTCCTGCCAGTTTAACAACCAATCTGCCTCAATCCATGAGGGCAACTGAGCTGCTCCACTCCAGCTTATCATGGTTAATCTAAAAATAATCTAAAAGATAACCTTAAGCATAAAACTTTGCATTACATGTGGGTTGAGTGATTGTTGAATGTTTACTTAAGGATTTGAATAAGAATTAGACTCTGTATAAAATAAAAGTACTGTGGTTATAAGAATGATGATATATAGGATACCAAAAAAGCAAAAAGATTCTTTTGATGAACCATTTCTAGCATACATACACCTTATGTTGAAGGAACTATTCGCTCAGAAAGTGGTAATTTCCATTTTAAATGCATCTGAGATTTCAACTATTTTTAGTGGCACAAAATTTTTACAACCTTTGACTCAGTACCTCCTACTAAATGCATCCTTTCAAAAGCATGAAATGTTGAAGGTCTGTCTATATTATTCAAACCGGCAATTAGAACCAGATGTTACTGCACTTTATATTTAGACACTACATTTCAATATCTAAAAAAGAAAGAATGCTCATGAAGGACAGAAAGAATAATTTATAAACGCAATTAAAGCATATTGTTTAGATTCCTTCTCACTAATTTACCTGATTGCAAAGTAAAATTAAATGAATTCATATTTAAATGCAAAATTGGGCCATTGAGTAATGAAATTTTTTAAACTGTGCATATAAGGAAAAGAAAATATAAGGTATACTATTATTGCGTCAGATACATTTCTTTATCAGTTTTATATCTTTACTATAAAGCCTTTCATCTTCTTTATAAGGCAATCAAATTCCAGATAGTGTAAGCCTAATTTGTATTAACTTTAAAGAAAATGTACAGACCAGAGTGATTACAAAAGAGCAACTTGAAACTGTATGCTCTCTATAGTAGCAAAGCTTTTAATAGGAATCTATAAATATTGCAGATGTCATATGCTTCTCCTGAAGTTTTGGATGTTCTCCATTTGGAGAAATCATAGAATGGAGATCATATGTTCCTTTCAACACTACTTGAAAGAGCATGTCACACATATAGAGCATAAACATAGGGATAGCTTACAAAATAGAACTCATTCTTAAAGTTTGGTTGACCCAAATTATTGGTGCTTAGAAAAAAAATAGAATGGCTAAGCACCTCTTTCATCAATATTGAATAACTCAGTAGGTACTTGTTTTAATTCAGTACATTATGGCATTTTCTTGGTTGTGGATTTCCTTCTTAATTATGGTCTTTATATGGCTAATGATAAATGGATTGGTCTTTTCTGAGTGTATCCCAATGGCTGGTGCCACAGGGCTAGCCTGCCAAACATGCCAGGAACAGAGGAACCTGCAATGGGTTAACAGCCTTATGCTATGACAGAAGCACAGGACTGAGAACTGAGACCAGTGACCATGTAAGAAGTTGCTGAACTTGTAAGTCGTTAATGGCCCTTGATGCTTGGTATTCTGTACCAAAGAACACTATTGTATCTAGATAATCACAAGAATGAAAGCTAATAACCCTTTTTGGTCTCTAATTGGTTTGGTCATAATTCAAATGGCTAATGAATGCTGCAATATTCTTTAAAGTCACTTTTAAGGGTGTTATAGTATCTGAACTTAAAGGTAAACAGAAATTCATTCAAAATATTAATTAAGCACCCACTTTGTACCAGGCACTATTGTATGTACTAGAGCATCTGCATTAATTAGGATTAGTTTCTTCTCTGATCTCAAAAGTATAAAAATAATTATAGCTCAAATAATAATAGCTACTATTTGTAGCTTTCCATGTGTCAGACACTGCTATATATGTATCTTATAAACACTCTCCCATTTAATCCTTATAGCAACTTCATGAGTTAAATGTTATAATTAACCTATTTTATAAGAGGATATGTAGGCATCATTCATTACTTTAATTTGCTCAATGTCACATAGCTAGTAAGAAATAGACTCAAGACTCAAACAAACCTGGTTTCTGATTTCTGAGTCTATGTTCTTTACCATGGTGCTAAATTTCCCTCAACTAAATAACAGTGCATTCTGTTCCATGTATAATTACAGGTTAACGGGCCAGGACAAGCTGATATGTGAATACACAATCACCTAGGCCAAAGTTTCCTTTATCTTGTTTTGCCCTCTTCTATATACAGTTTCTATATCACACTCCAAAATGGTTACTCTAGCACCAACCACTCCAGTCAGCCAGAAGATGGAAAGAAAGAAAGAAAAAAATGTGATAAAACTCCTCTTTTAAGGACTCCTTCCAGAATATTCACAAGCAACTCTGCATACACTGCATTGGCTGGGACTTAGCCACATGATTATAATGGAATCTGGGATATATAGTCTCTATTCTAGGTGACCCCATGCCCAGCTGTAAGAGAATATAAATATTGAGGGAAAGGGGGGAGCAACATTTTATCAAAATATTTTTACACTCCTGAAACAATTGTTCCTTTCAGAATATTCTTGCTTTTGCTCCTAGTGTTTCTTTCTTCCTAAATCAGATTCTTTTTGACTCCAGATGCCTTTGGGTCATTGCTAGACCTTGATTCTGGAGGCTTTCCTTCATGCAATAGCTAACAAGCATACAGAACCTGTCCCTAAGTAATACTGGCAAACTGGACACTAGCAATCGTACTCAAGTTGCAGAAAACCAGTGCTTCCTTCCATCCTTCTGGCAAAAAACTTATTAAATAATTTTTTATTAGAAAAAAGTACCTCTACCCAATTAGTAAAACAGGTTTGTTTGTTGACTATAATTAGATACATATACATTTTTATTTGGGGATATAACAAACCAAAATAATAATTGAGCCACTGACTAAAAATTCAGGAGGAAAATACCAATCAAATTCATGGTAAAAATATTCATGGTACCATATAACACATAAAAGATGTTCTCAGTTTAAAATGTTATGGAGACTTAGGACCCTTTCCCCTCCAAAAATGTAACGAATCCCTATCAGTGATCTGGAGCGCCACTTCATTTCAGAAAACACCAGGAAAACATAATTCCTCTTTTTTTTTTCTATTTTCTGGAAGGTTCTAATTAACTTCTCCTTGAAGTTGAATGGTTATGAGCAGGAATTACTGCTTGCACAAAACAGGATGCCAAAGTCCCATAATTCCAAGTCTGGGAGTAGAAATCATTTAAACAGTGGGAAGCAATGTTCCCCCTTCTTTCTAAGAACATTAAAAAAGGAGTTACCCTCAAAGGATTCTGGAAATATGTGCCTTAATTTGAAAACAAAAAATACTGACTTGAAGACAATACTAACCTTGAACACAACTAACAAAACTAACTCACAAAGCTAATACTAATACTATTCTAGGCATATGTACAGAATGGACCAGTTTTGTTTTGGTAATCCTCACTTTGATATTCTGAACTCTTCCATGTGCCTGCAATCTTTCACCCCTTTATTCTCTCAAAAATTCTCTATGCATTCTCACTCTTGACAGAGGAAAGCACCAGAAGCCACAAACACTTTATGTCCTAGTTTCATGTATTCACAAAGGTAAGACCCTTGTAAAAGCAGTTTTCAAAGGGAAGAAACCAAATGAATGGCTGTCCCAAAGAAAAATTTTAGAGTTTGAAAACTTACAAACAGAAGGTATTTTGAGTGACTATATACTCCTAGTATCATTTTCAAATTCATTCATCTTCAAATTACATGAGCCAGATACTCCCAAACTTGGCTTCCATGAGAATCACTTGGAAGCTTTCTAAACAGTGATTCTTCAGCTCCACCTAAGACTTGCTAAATCACAATCTTTAGCAGTAAAACCCAGAAATATGTATTTTTAATAATTTTCCAGTCTTTTATAACCTATAATCCATCTTTGGAAAACACTGACATAAGCTAGCAATATCCTTTGGAAAAAGGCTGCCCTTGCTCATAGAACGAATAGAGTTGATAGAAGATTTGCATGTTCTTTGAATCGACAAAAGAACACAGCACTCATTTTTTTCATATGGAGTTCCATGTGTTGTCTGTTATTAATTATCCAACAAACAAGAACACTAAAATGAATAGAATTCTTTTGTTCAATACTGTATAATGATAATGGGGGTTCATAATAATAATCTTAAAGTACTGCAAGATACTCAAGTACCTCTGGCATTATCAAAGAAAATTAAACTTATTTTATATTATTTTATGTAGGTCTTATTCTAGGTTTTTGAATGTTAGTATTGTATATGTACCATCGTGACTTTATTAATTAGAATAATAACAGCACTCAATTCTGCTGAATATATGGGAGTTTGCTGGTTAGGCTAATGCCAAGTAGTTGATATATGGCCTCAAAATATTGACTTATATGAGAAGCACAAAGCACAATAGGAAATGTATAGACTTTGAAATCCACAAACATAGACACCAATACAGATTCCCAACTTATCAGCTATATAAACCTGAGCAAACTATGTAACCTCTCTGAGTACAATTCCCATCTGCAAACATGATTATACACTCTTTTCAGGGTGAAATTTCAAAGAGATAACATTTTCAAAATGTTCGATATGCAGTTAACATTCAATACAGGGTAAATATTACTATTTGGGAGATACACAAATGAGAAAAACAGAAACTGTAGGGCACACTAGAGACCTAAACTTGGGGTTACATTATCATTTTTTAAAAATGCCAAGTCCTGGCCCCAACACCAGAATGTGAAGCAGGAGATCGGGAATGAAGCCCAAGACACTGAATATTTAACAAAGATTTCAGTTGTTTTGATGGGCACTGTCAGCAAACCTCACTGTGAGCCCTGTAGCACTTCAGGATTGTGATCCTGGTGGCTGGAAGACTGCATTCTTGAAGTTTCTACAATCCTGCTCCTAAACATTTCCCCATTTTGAAGAAAGTATTTCTTCCCCACCCTCAGCAATTAAGCACTACATCATTTTCTGTGGTCAGATTACCATGGGAAGCTAGTTTGAAGAGGAACAGTCTGTCCCTTCCATTTTAAGCCAATAAGAAATAATACCTGCAGATCCATTTTATTTTGAAACACAATTTCCCTTATGAGCATCTTAAAGAGTTCTGAGGGACCGAATAATGAAACCATTTCCTAAGATCCTCAATTCCCCCCTTTTCTTCCAATAGAGTTTGTAATTCCTACATGAAAAGACATGTTAGTATATGAATCTACATGCACTGCTGACTCCAGATCGGGAAGGGAAGATGACATCAAAAAATTAAGGAAACATGAAAGTTGCAAATCTAGTTACAAGGTTTGAAACACAGTGGTAAATATCATCTCTAAAGTCTCAAGTCACATTTTCTACCAATCAAGACTATGGATGAAAAGTTCCCCGTCTTGCAAAACTAGAAAGCAAGGCCTGAGAGTATATAAGAACCAGGGAAATGTTCAGTTCTTCATGGAAGAAGCACCTTGATAAGAATGTCTTCAGTTCTGCAAGACTTTCCTTTAGCACTTATACACAGGGATATGAAAGGTAATGTGGAGATAATTATGAAATTTCTAAATGGTTATGAATAGTTTTCTACAATAAATATCTAGAACTCTTAATTTACCCCCTAACCTCCTAAACTCAGTAAATGATAAACACCACCTTCCAACTGCTCAGTCCAAAACCTTCAGTCATCATTGACTCCTATATTTTTCTTACATCCTATATCTAATGTATCAGCAAATCCTGCAGGCTCTGACTTAGAAACAAAATTAAAATCCTATCACTGTATATGCACTCAACTGCTGCCACCCTATCTAATCTGCTATCTGGGTTCCTTGCCAGGATCTTCACCTCCCTACAGTTCATCCTCTAAACAGCACACAAAATGGAAAGGTTTTCCCTCCTTACTCTGTACTCAGCTTTCAGACATCCCTGTGCCTGTGCCTCAGAAAGTATTTCTCTCCACACTTTTGTCCCTCCCCACGCCCCCCCATGTTGGGCAGGGTTTACTTATTACAGGGGGCAGGGGCTGGGAGGTTGTCTGTTGTCCTGATCCAGCCTCCTTCTCAGGTAGGTCCTGTGTCACTTAGTCATGGCAGTGGAGCCTAGTTGATAAACTATCTTCTTTCCCATGGCAGCTAAGCTGCATCCTCTGTCTTAGGTGAGCCTTCTGCGTGTCACTGTTTCCTCCTCTCTCCAGCAGCAGGAGTCCTCAAATGGCCCTGAGCCAGGAAAGTTTTCTACCCCTTCCCAGAGGGGAGGCTCTTCTTTTACCTTTCTCCAAGCAACAGTGGATCTTCCCCTGTGCCTTGGGACAACAGGGTTTGCTGCCTTTCTCCCAGTGGCCTAAGACTTTGTTCTATAGGAGACAAAGTCCTCATCCAGGATACAACCTTTTCCTTGGACACTTTTCCAGACCTCTTATCTTTCAATCTTTATCTAGAGTGCTCCGTGGAAAGCTATGGAGAAAAGCCTACAAATGAGTGACAACATCCCTCTGTCTGCAGCATCTAGGGTCTATTTAGCAATTCCTTAAAACTTTTAGTTTAATGCTTCTTAGTATTGCAGCCCTAATTCTGCCCACACTTTGCCACTAGTAAGTGACTGCTCACCTTCCAGCTTCTTGGAGACACCTGTCTTTTCTTAGATTTTAGACTAATTGGCTGCCCTGTGAACTTACCAACTCTGATGGTGTCAGCAAAAGTTAAGATCTTATAGTCTAGCCAGGATTTTCTTATTGTTAGGCTGGAAGATACACTTGTTGCCTCATAACCAGATTTTTGTAGTAGTCTTACTAATTAATTTCCCTGTCATCTTTCTCTCCCCCATCTTAGTTTTTTTTCCAATACGTGTTTCATTATGTCTCCTCCAAAACATTCAAACCCATCCACTTTCAGGCATAATTCTTCAATGTCTTACTTCACAAACATTTATTGGATTCCTGGTTATTATATATCACATTGGCTACTCTAGAATCAGAAATGAATCAAATACTGACCCTTCTGTCATACAGCTACAACTGAATGCACATTTTACTCTTTACTTTCACCTTTGTCCATTCTGTGCCATTCCTCAGTGGCCTGCCATATCCATGTCTCTATAACATGTCCTTCATATAAACCCTAGTCTGAGCATCACAACCTCCATAATGCCTTTAACCATTGCAAATTCATCCTTTTTCCCCCTCCCTTGTGTTTTAAGGTACTTCATTTGCATATTTTTATAGCCCTAATTAAATTATAAATCCTATGAAAGAATGGACCACACCTTTGTAAAACTTTGTATCATATCATAATAGTATCTAACATTTTAGGGGTTCAATATATACTTATTAAATGAGGTTATATACCATAGGCATTAGAAACATGGGCTGATGTCAGACAGACTTGAGTTCAAATTCTGACTTTGTCATTGTATGATGTGTGGCAAGCTTTTTCGCCACAGCAGGATTTTCCTCAGTGAATAATGAGGACTACAGATCTGTTGTAAGGATGAATGAGGTGTTGTATATAAAGTGCCTGACATGTAATTTGGATACAATGAATAGGAAACACCAGCATATGAGCCCTAAATTATGGCACAGTAATCACCCATATGCAGGCTGGATTTACCCTTTTAGAAAGGGCAGCTCACCAAAAGGAGTCTGAAGAGTCTGAAGTTAAAACTATAATCACTTCATTAGTAGTTGATATAAAAAGTATTGCTGATCTTTGTCTTTCCAGTACAATATGTACACAAGTAGTAATACCAATGCAAGATAGTAAAACATAAGAGTCTCAACCTTTATGCTCAAATGAAATGATCACTGTGAAACTGAGTTCAAAAATTTAAATAGTGTTCAAAATTTTTTCAAAAATTCAGGTTTGAAATGAACCAAAAGTATGCATTTTGATCAGAAGCTTGAAGCAGAAATTCTAAGTCCATTTAGATGAGGAGAAAGAGAATACTTAATTGTAAAAAAAAGGTGTAGGGTTTTATTTTCCTTTTTAATATAGATTTTAGGGACACCTGGGTGGTTCAGTCAGTTGAGCCTCCTACTTCAGCTCAGGTCATGATCTCACAGTTGGTGAGTTCGAGCCCCACACTGGGTTCTGTGCTGACAGCTCAGAGTCTGAAGCCTGCTTCAGATTCTGTGTCTCCCTCTCTCTCTGCCCCTCCCCCACTCATGCTCTGTCTCTGTCTCTCTCAAAAATAAATAAACATTAAAATTTTTTTAAATATAGATTTTAAGGAGTAGCATATGATATATCAGTATGATCACCATTAAACCTAGCAGAGGTGAACATTGATATTCATTGGAAGACACAACATTGATGGCTTTCCTTTCTCTCTTCAAGAATATTCTAAACTAAGAGAGGAAAAATAAGTAAATAAAAAAGCCCAGAGGGGTTCACTGGTAAATTTTACTGAACATTTAAATAAGAAATTACACCAATTCTCTACAATCTCCTTCAAAAGACAGAAAGAGAGAAAATACTTCCTAACTCATTCCATAAGGCCAAAGTTATCCTAATACCAAAACCTGAAAAGACATTACAAGAAGGGAAACTATAGAACAATACCTCTCATAAATACAAATGCAAAAAATCCTCAACAAGATATTAACAGATTGAATCCAATATATATAAAAGTAGAATTAAGTGGAATTTATTCCAGGTATGCAAAACTGGTTCAATATTTAAAAATCAATTAATATAATTCATCACAACTACAGGCTAAAGAAGAAAAAGTCACATGATCATATTAGTAGATGCAAAGAAGCCATCTGATATAATCTAATACATATTCATAATAAAACTCAGCAAACTAGGAATAAAGGGAACTTCTTCAACTTGATAAAGAACATCTACAAAAAACTAACATCTAACATCATATTTAGTGATGAGAAATTAAATACTTTCCCACTAACGTCAGAAACAAGGCAAGGATGTCCCCACACCTCTACTAGTCAACATTGTGGTTGAAGGCCCACCTAATGCTCTAAGACAAGAAAATGAAATAAAAAGTATACAGACTGGGAAGGAAAAAATAAAATTGTCTTTGTGGCAGATGGCATGATTGTCTATGTAGAAAATCCCAAAGAACAATAACAACAAAACCTCCAGAAACTAATAAGCAATTATAGCAAGTTTGCAGAACATAAGGTTAATATACAAAAGTTGATTGCTTTCTTATATACCAGCAATGAACAATTGGAATTTGTAATTAAAATTATAATACTCTTTACATTAGTATCAGAGAGAGAGAGAGAGAGAGAGAGAGAGAAAGAAATACTTGGGTATAAATTTAATATATATATACATATATATGTATGTCTATATATATATAAAGATCTACATGAGGAAAGCTAAAAACTCTAATAAAATGAATCACCTAAATATATGGAGAGTTATTCCATGTTTTTAGAAAGGAAGTTTCAATACTATTAATATTGTTCAATATTGTTAAGATTCCAGTTCTTCCCAAGTAGATATATTGATTCAGGGTAACTTCAGTAAAAATTCCAGTCAGTTTTTTTGTGGATATCAACAAATTGATTCTAAAATTTATATTGAGACACAAAAGACAGAATAGCCAACACAATATTGAAGGAAAAGAACAAAGTTGAAGTACTGACATGCCCAATCAAGACTTACTATAAATTTATCAAAGACAATGAGGTACTGGCAAGAGGTACTGGAAAAAGAAGACAAATAAATCAATGAAACACAATAGAGAGCCCAGAAATAAACCCACACAGATACAGTCAAATGATCTTTGACAAAGGAGCAAAAGGCAATTCAATGGAGAAAGAACAGTCTTTTCAACAAATACTGGTGGAACAATTGGACATCCACATACCAAAAATAAAAAGTAAAAGAAGACAAAAGAAGAATATAACGTAGACCTTACACCCTTCATGCTTCACAAAAATTAGCTCAAAACAGATCACAGCCTTAAATATAAAACACAAAACTATAAAACTCTCAACAGATAACATAACAGAAAATCTAGATGACTTTAGGTTTGGCAAGACTTTTTAGATGCAACACAAAAGGCTTAATCCACGAAAGAAAAAAAATGTTAGCTTGGATTTCATTAAAATAAAAAACTTCTGTTTTGCAAAAGACACTGTCAAGAAAATGAGAAAACAAGCCATAGTCTGGGGAAGAAAAAATTTGCAGAAGACATGTTTGATAAAGAACTATTATTCAAAATATACAGTAAACTCTTAAAACTTGACAATAAGAAAATGAACAACCCAATTTAAAAATGGGCAAAAGATCTGAATAGACACCTCAACAAAGATGAAATACAGGTGACAAATAGACATGAAAAAAATGCTCAACATCATATGTCATTAAAGAATTTCAAATTAAAATAACAATAGCTAAAATTCAAAACACAGATAAGACCAAATGCTAGCAAAGATGTGGAGTAACTGATGTCCCTCAGAAGGTGAATGAAAAAATAGACTGGTACATTAAGATAATGAAAAATTCTTTAGCAGTAAGAAGAAATGAGCTATGAAGCCATGAAAATTATGTCAGAAACTTAAATGCATATTAGTGCATGAAAGAATCCAATGTGGAAATGCTACATACTCTCTGGTTCTAACTATATGACATTGTAGAAAAGGCAAAACTATGAAGAGAGTAAAAAGTGAGTGGTTGTCAGAGGTTAAGGGAGAGGGAGAGATAAATAGGTGGAGCGCAGGAGATATTTAAGGAAGGGAAACTACTCTGAATGATACCATAAGCATGGATACATGTCATTATACATTTGTCAAAACCCACAGAATACTCAACACCAAGAGTGAATCCTCATGTAAACTATGGCATTTTTTGGATAATGATGTACCAGTGTTGCTTCATGGATTATAACAAATGTATCAGATTAATGGGGGTGTTGATGATGGGGAAGATGCCAGGGTGATGGGAGAGATGTGGGAACTCTCTCTACTTCCGTTCAGTTTTTTGTGAACCTAAAACCACTCTAAAAAAATAAAGCTTGTTAACTTTTAAAAATTAAATCAATCAATCAAAGAGAAAATGAAAGAATCAAAGAGAAAATGAAAGAACCAAAGAGTCCACATCAGGAAATTTGTGGTTTATTCTATAAAATCAAATTATGAGTTAAAGAGAAAAAAAACTAGGAAGAAACCCAGCAGTCAAGAGCTTGAAAAGCACCAAGCAGGTCAGATACAGTGATTTCAGATAAGGCTAAGCAATTAGCACAGGTCATACATGTGGAAAGCTCCATAGCATTACTTCCCACTTACAAGAATGACAGGGAAGATTTACGACCTCTAGAAGAAAAAAAAAAGCAGAGTGGTTTTTAAGTAGCAATTTAAAATAAATATATGGAAATGAAAAGGTATTTATCTGGGCCAAGTAGTAGCATTTACTTAAAAATCCTTTTCTAAATATGTGAATATAGGTAATTAGTGGTCAATACATATCTAGTTTTTAATTTTCATAATTATGTGACTTTAATAAAAATACTGTAATTTGCTTTCTCATGAGCACTGAAAGCTCAACTCTCTGTTTATCTCTTGAACATTTGCTAACCTAAGAAGGGTCGTTCAAAAGAATCTTATCAAAATTGCAGGTGGGCACTTTGTTTGAAATGCTCTAATTTCTTGGAGCTAGTCCTAGCATATTTTTAAATTAAGTATTCTTTATTTTATAATTTATTCAGCAAAGAAGCATTGAGCACCTAGTTTTCCAAGCTCTGTGACTCACAAGCTATTCTTCTGCCTGTCTTGCTAGCAGCTGACTTGCTCTAGCTTGCCATCAATAGCAGCTCTGTTACATATATATAGGTTATATATATACATACATATTAATAATATATATAAATCATGAGATTAGGGGTGGCTAGCTGCAAATGTTTAGACTAGCTATCTGAACAGTAACAAACAAATCTAATGTTCAAGTGCCTGGGTGGTTCAGTTGTTTAAGTGCCCAACTCTTGATTTCTGCTCAGGTCATGATCTCCCGGTTTGTGAGTTTGAGCCCCATGTTGAGCCCCGTGCTGAAGCTCAGAGCCTGGTTGGGATTCTTTCTCTTCCCCTACCACTCCCCTCTCTCAAAAGAAATAAACTTTAAAAAACAAAAAACAATATAACAAAAAATAAAAAACAGCTCTAACATTGAATCCATCTCATGCCTCACATGAAGAATAAGATAGCAGTATAAGGATCTCAGCTAAAGCTAGTCACATGGTACATGTGTATGTGTGTGGACATACAAATTTTCATATATTTTCTACAACATGATACACATAGGTTGGTCCCCAAGAATCAGTGTCACAGGAGGTTTACACCATGAAACCAGCCTCATCCTAGCAGGATAAGTATGGGTGATAAAAGCTTCAGAGTGAATTAGGAATTTCAGGCCCAAAGAACTGGCTTAGAGCTCTAATGGGCATGGAAATGTCTTGGAGGAGAGGGAGGGTTTAGCAGGCAGAGAAAAGAGTGTGGAAATAGTGCATACAGGAAAGAGAATTAGGGGAGAGCATAGTGTCAGGTCTCATACAGATTTCAGGATCACACAACCCAGTGAAATCTCTCAAGGTAATCAAATAGGAAGCAACAAAATACAAGGACCAACACTGGTAGTATGGTGTTGCATGTTGAGGGGATGACACCACCTAGGAATGAGAGCAGATTAGGGAAAAATAATGGCAGAAGCCTCACACTGAGTGACGTGTTTGTTGGGAAGTCAGAAATTGGTGGAAAGTCTTTAAAGAATCCAGAGGTCTGCTGACATTAACTATGACTTAGAAGAGATGCTAGGGAAGCTTCTCTGAAAGGAAGCCTTCAGGATTCTCTTTACAGGTCAAAGTTTATATTTATATAAGAGAATAAGCAATCCCAGTATAGGAAAGGCCACCTGTGTTTCACTAAGAGGGACTTCTTATTTTTTTTGGATTATGGCTTCTTAAATATTGGGACCCTAGCCATGTTGGAAGTTTAACATGCTCACACCAAAATACACTCTACCTCCCCATTCATCATCTTTAATTTTACGGGAATTATTCTTAGGGGTGAAAACGCTTTCCAGAAATCTCTGTGGAGAAATTAAAATGTCTTAGTTTGAAGGGTAGTCCCTTAATCTCTACCCATTATCCCAGTGGAAGAAAGCAGGATCTTAAAGATTCTTTCTCTCTGGTTTCTGTCATACTTACCCAGCCAATAGCCTTACCCCTCTACTTCATGAAGGTAGGCTTTAGTGTCATTAGTCATGTAAAATCATATTAAACTTCCCATGGGAGAACAGGTAACATTTACTGTGAAAGCAATTTATTTTGATTGATATACTATGTTTTTAGAATAAGGTTCCAAAATTTTGTGTTTTTTTTACAATCACCAGACAATAATACTAATGGCCTGGTCTATTATCCACGGTCATTTTTTTATGCTAAGTCCACTAACAATTTGATATTGAATTCCCACTTAAGTGATAATCATTATGCTGACTTTTTTGGAGTCATTTGCTATGTGTCTTACATTTTAATATATTAAATTTATGAAGCCTTTATCCCAAGGTAAACTTTCTTAGTAAAAAAAATATTACACAAAAGTATTTTATAGGTATTTGAAACGGGGCCAATTTCTGGGGATCATTTCTGCTCTAATATTCTAGCCTGATCCCAGAAAATAAAACCCTCTACCTATTTGGTAATTTCTACTCACTGCCACAGGGAAGATTGGCATCTCACTGGTGGATCTGAAAAAGCAATTGACTGTACTCAACTTGGGCCCTTTCTCCCATCTCTGGATTAACTGGATGAATTCATTCTTCTGTGTTGCTCTTCCAGCGGTGACCACACAGGACCAAGACCTACTTTCTGGAAGCAGTTCTGAAGAGCCATCTCTTTCTGTTTGGGAACTGAGAGTATATAAAGCAATAGCCCTCAGTGAGTGTGTCGGCTTTAGAAAGACCATTCCAGTCTTTCCGATAAGAAAAATGATATGCCATACTCTGTCTTTTTGATTTTTTTGTTCATTTACATAAATTTGCTCAGAACTCAAGAGACTAAGAGAAGAGTGCTATTTATTGGTCCCCAAAATCTCACCAGTCTCATTGCCTAGTTTTCTTTCTGCTTTCGGATTTGGGGACTTACTTTTTGTGAATGCATATTACACTGAGGTTTAAACCTTTAAACATTTTTCTACTGGGGATGGATAATTAACAAGGCACCTATTTAAACTTCAAAACAAAATGGTTATTCACTTCATTGACTGATAGGTTATGTGTTCACTATAAGTCAGTAGTGAGCATTAAGAAATGTAGTTCTTTTCATTTCCTAAGGTTTTGTCTGATCTTCATAAATCACATGACAAGCTCAGTGAACACCTTCAAAGAGAAACATCTCTCTGATGAAGTAAAAAAGCATAAAAACTGGAAAAGGACAGGGTAGAGCATGGCTCTACAGACTGAACAGGAAGTGGAGCAATCTGGGACTGGTACAAACTTCATTACTGACATGGGCAGAGCTTGGGAAACTGACCAAGCAACCATGACTGGCTGCCTCCAGGACGTTGTTAGCTATTAGGAAAGTTGGTTCTTCTTCTTTTGGAATTTGTATTATGATAAGGGGAGACTAAAATTGAGGGAACTAAAATTCCCTATAGAGGGAACAAAACAAGCAAGAAATCACCCAGTCAGATTAGATCTGGTAACATCATTAGACTTCCAAATCAAACTACAATCCTTAGTCTTTTAGTTACAAGAGCCACTAGATATGTATCTTGTTCAAGGAAGTTGGTGTCTTCCATCTTGTGATTGAATGAACATTAAATAATGCAGAAGGTCTATTTATACTTTTTAGTTTATTTTATGCACAAGTTAAAGGCTATAATGGTATATCATTAGGTTTGAAGCAGGAAAATAAAAATTACTCTAAGTATTGAAAACAAAGGAAACTTAATACAGGCAATTGGTTCCCCAGGTAATGAAAGATCTGAAAGAGAAATGGGATGGTGAAGCAACATGCCAACAGTAGCTGCAGGAGGCCTAGAGGCAGTAGGTTATTGGAGCCCAACAGCCAAGGTTACCTGGAGGAATTTGAAACCATGGAATTGCTTCTCCTCCCCCACCATTCTCTACATCCAGTAATACTAAATAAACAGGAATGGATTTCAGAGCAAATAAGCTGAGGCCCAGCACAAACAATATTTGTAAATTATAATTGTAAATTATTTGTTGATATCTTGTCTCAAAGTGTCAAATGCTTTCTAGCCAGAAAAATGGAGTGCACAAGTAGTACTTACTCACTACTACCATTCTTTTCCTCATGTCTCTCACCCAAACCGTAAGAAAAAAAAAATGAATACTATATTTTTCAAAGCTCTCCAGGTAATTCGGATTATGTTTGTACCACCTCTCTTCTTTCCATTCTCCTTACCTAGCAACACTGCTCTACTTCATGTCAAAATTCAAAAGTTGAGCAATGGTATGCTTAAATGCTGATATTCTTAATGATTTTTCCCTTCTTTCCTACTTTAAAATTGGGAGGGGAAAAAAACTAACAAATCCAAAGATATGGTATTCTATGATAAGTACTCCAAGACCACTGAATCAATAATATTTCTTAATAATACGAGAGCTTTATACCAGAAAGTTTATTCAAAATAAAATAAAAATTTTTTATTCTTATTTTTTATTCTTCAAAATAAAAATTTGAAGAAAACTCTATGGCTTTATGGAGCACTTCAAAATTAAACTCTTTTTAAGCTATAAATTGATTTGTGTGTTTTAGAAGAGGAGAAAAGGTACTCCCTGACCTCTCAAGTGCATAATTGGACACCTTGACACCATCTATAATGATTTGGCCCCAATCCTACTTATAACAGTAAAAAGTAGAGGCAGCAGAACCCAGGTCTGAAACTAGGGGACAATTAGTTCCATCCATTAGTGGAAATTTTACGAGTTCAGTAAATGAGGAGTGTCTGGTTGAGTGCTTAGGAGGAAAAGGGGAATTTGGTATAGTAAAGCCATAATACACTACTTATTCAGAACCTTCTCAAAAATCTTAAGGTCACCTGCCTTCCAGTCCCAAAGAAATACAACCTTGCAAAAACCTCCCTGGCCATTTACAACCTGCATGGCTGAGCTTTCCCTTTGGGCCTGAAGGAATGACCCTTTTGCTGACTCAGGCAGACAGACTATCCTGAAGCCTTTTCTAAATCTGCATCCAGCCTCATCTGTCTTGCACAGAATATGAAGCTAAGATAATATCCATAGATGTGCCCAGGCTGCTGCAGTAGTCAGATTTAACCTCTCTTCGGGGGGGGGGGGGGGGGGGGGGG
>CM053578.1:20029829-20120210 GCA_028646485.1 Cryptoprocta ferox
GGAGTGAATAGTAGGTTTCCTCAGATGACCAATAGTAGGGTTCCTCAGAGAGTCACCTCCGTGATAATTCAGAAACCTGAAGTCTAGTGTGAGGAGACATGGTCATAGACAGAAGAGAAATTCAGATTAGTGGCTCTGACAAATCTTTTCAACATCACCTTCCCCATCAACTTAGAAAGTGTTGCTACAGAGTGTGAACATCACTTAATCCCTGGGGATATCCAAGATCTCAGAATGCACTGAAGACCATATAGTAGGCAGCTAAAAGTCCTCGAATATCTTTATCTCTTTCTTATATTGATGCTATCCATCTATTTATTCATTTATTCCTTTGGCATTGTCTGTCCTTCCTCTCCATACTCACCTTCATTATCAGAATAGGTTTGAACCACAAATGAACAAAATTAAGAGGTACTTTAAAGTTCTTTCCCTATAAGATATTGTATTTTGAAGATCTGTTCTTTATAGGGTATTTGGTGCTTTTTAATAATGATGAAATCACCTTGCCAATTGCAGTCATTTATAACCCAATCACTTCTCTTAAATTACTTTATTCCTAATTTGTAAAATAAAATTCTTTGTTTTTATTGATTAATCTATAATTTATAATCCCACATATTTAAAGTTGATTACTTTTACTTTATAAGGACAGGTATATTTTATTAAAGTAATATAATTTAAATGTGTTTGAGAAAAAAGAAAGCAAAATAAGGATAAGGCATAAAACAATGCTGGAGTGAAGCTAATTCCAAAACCACACACACACACACACACACACACACACACACACAAGTACACACGGTGCTCAAAACAACTGCATTGCAATAGGTGGCCTAGGAGTTTATCTCTAAGCTAACAGAGAACATAAAAATGCAACCATGGGAGCTGATCCATCAAACAATTTATAAGGTCCATTATATAAAAGCAGCTAGTCCTGACATGAAAACTGAAACAAAATCCCTTCACACAATGTATTAAAATACTTATCAATAACAAACATACCGAAAACACAATTAAAATATTTTCGGGCCATTTCTTGTAGTATTCTTACATATAAGCCAGTGTCATCATGATAAAGCCCAATTCTACCAAAGAGGTGAAGCTGGTTCAGTTATAAGGGTTAGCTCTATGCTGGTATAATTAATAAAGGACTAGGTTTAAGACTGTGGAAGTAAGAATGGATGTTCAAAGTATAATAAATCTTCTTTAAAGGTTAATTCTCTCATTTAAGTTTTGACAGCTACAAGGGGCAATGAGTTTGCTTCCTAGCCCCTGGACTTCTGCTCTTTTGTGTTGTTAAAAACCAACCCGTATACCTTAGCAGTAGAGGTAGGGTTTTATAAGACAGCACTCTCATAAAAATCTCACCTTACAAGGACATAAACCTAACTGGAAGCTATCCACATCTGCTCAGGGATTAATCAAAGACAGGTCAAAGTCTTCCTTATGTATTTATTTGCATTAACTTCAATATTCAGACCAAAGCATCATCAAGATCCCAAAGTTCTATTGCATTTAATTTTGCTCCATTAAGTTTGGCTCAAGAAAATGTCAACATAATTATTAATAAGTTCATACATTCATTCATTGAATTAATACTTATGAGCCCCATCTATGTTTCAGACCTTCTTCTCAGTACTGGAGAAATAGTAGGAAACAAAACAGACAAAAATCCTAGCCTCAAGGATCTCACCCTCTAATGAATACCTGAATTGGTCACAAACAAATTTTAATAAAACATTCTTTGAATATCTGGTTTTGAAAAGGCCTATTTCTAAGCATTGCCTCCAGAATAAGCTGTTTTAAAAGCTAAACTACATCTCATTGTCTAACACATAAATCTTCTTAAATTCAATGTCTTTTTTGCAATCATTTTGGAGACCAATATTTTCTTGTCATCTTTATGTTATCTGAAGAAATTATTTTTATTATTTTTATTTTTATTTTTTTAGGTAGGCTTCACATTCTGTGTAGAGCCCAATGCAGGGTTTAAATGCATGACCCTGACATCAAGACCTGAGCTGAGATCAAGAGTCAGATGCTTAACTGACTGAGCCACACAGGAACCCCTGTGAGGAAATTTTATAGTCTATTTTTATTAAGGGATTTCCAATATGAATACTTACTGCAAATATATAAAATCATTACTTTTGCAGCATTACATGACTGATGGCTTGTGTATATTCTTGGGGGGGGATATTTTTATATTTTATTGAATACTGAAAACAATTTTTATCAGTTATTCAAGAAATCCATCTCAAAAATCTGTTAGTAACAAGTACTTATCAAATCTGACACTTTGTGAAAGGTATTTCATATTCTATCTTCTGTGATTAGTCTTTATAAATTATTTTTTTTTTAATTTTATATGGTTTACTTATTTTTGAGACAGAGACAGAGCATGAGTGGGGGAGGGGCAGAGAGGGAGGGAGACACAGAATCCAAAACAGGCTCCAGGCTCTGAGTTGTCAGCACAGAACCTGATGCGGGGCTCGAACCCACAAACCAAGAGATCATGAACTGAGCCGAAGTTGGATGCTTAACCAACTGAGCCCACCCAGACGCCCCAGTCTTTATAAATTAATGCTAACTTTCTTTGTTCTGTATGTCTGGTATATTTATTAAATGGTTATAAATCAACCAAATACTAGCTTCTGTTTAGTGAGGAATTGACATTAATCAAAGATATCATCAAAGACATGAGAAATGGATTACAATTTCATTAAACTCAGATTTTGAAAAAGATCTCTAATTCATAAAATAATACTGGATTATAATGTGCAGTAATTTACAAAGAGTATATATGCCAGACTTATAGACTAAATTGCGCTAGTGCTTCAAAGACCGTTATAATGCTCCATTTTGTCCATTATTTTGTCAGAGCTATATCATAATAAATTATATAGCATAACCGCCTTGGAAATTATATATTTTATATATGAAATATTTCACATAATAGGTATTTAATATTAGAAATATGGTATATTAATGAAATATTTTTTTAGGAAAAAGAGCTTTTAAGTCATGAAAATGGACAAAAATAACAAGACTTACCAAAGGGATATAAAACAACCTCTGAAAGCACAAAATACTGTAAATTTGATTATTTTTTATTTCCTGCAGCTATTTGACATAGTAAATATTTAGGTACATTAGTTTCAAAGACTGTATAAAGTTTAAAATATGGCAGAAATTAGGAGCTACTGAATGAATGTAAAAACTCTCAAGAGGGTTTTATTTTAGGCACAGTGGTAGATGATTTTATAAGTAGGAAAACTGACTCTTTTAAGGCAGATTTTCTCCAAAGGAAAAAATGCAGAGCAGGCAAAATGGAAGCAAAGGCTCACTAGACCAATTAATAAATTTGAACCCATATTACGTATTTTAAAACAGCAACAAAAAAGATCTTTAGCAAGTGAGATTAGAAGGAAAATAGCAATAGCTAATATGTACTGGTGTACTGAGCCCTTAGTCTCTGTTCTAGTCACTTTATATGTGCTCATTTATTTGCTTTTAAACTGGTTATTTTTTGTAAACTTTATTTCCATCTTGTTTGCTTTTGTGAAAATGCAGCTTAAGACCACTCACTGGTTGTTCCTATCCATGTGGCCTAACTAGTGGGAGCTGAAGACCAGTCTTCAGTGGCAGGCTGAGTGCTCCAGGCTTTAGTCGGGAACCTCACCTCTTCAGACCACTCCAACTTACAGGTTGAGTAGCAGTAAATTTAGGAGCTGGAGCAGTCCGTTCACACTGAAATTCCTCCTTGGTCACAGCCTTTTCAGCAGCGGCCTGCTCTTCTTTTCCAATCTCTTCAGGATCGCTGTAGAAATAGAGATCACGCATGACAGGAAATGGTGCCACACATGCGCAGAAGTTCCCAGGCCAGCATCCCCCTCATCAGGCCCACAGAGTGAAGTTCTTTGTTGTTGGAAGGGATGGCAATGTCCACATAGTGCAGAGGAAAGAATGTGTTACACAGAATAATGGCAGGTAGGTTAACATAAGACACCTCTGTGAGCGCCTGGTGGTCAGCCCTGGGATCAGTAACCACCTGAAGTCTTGGCTCTCAGGCTGCCTGGATTTGGTTAGTGAAGTTTCCAGGAGTGAAGCCCCCAGCAATAGGAGTGATTGCAGTAGCAGCAGCAAACTTCAGCACAGCTCACTGGCCAGTATTCCTGGATGATATGACACTGACAACAGCTGGATTTTCAATGGCAACAATGGCAGGAGCTGCCAGCAGAAGCTTCTCCTAGGTTCTCTTCAGATTTATGATGTAGATACCACACTTTTCCTTTTGTAGATGTACAGTTCCACTTAGAAGTCAAGGTTGGTGCCACCTAACTGGGTTCTTGCTACAAGGTATTTGAGGACATACTCCTTCATTTGCAGGACATCAAGGACTCTGGACATTGTGAAATTTTCCCTTGAAGTTGACAAGAATGCAAAACGGCACCATATGGACCCCTCCCTGAGTCGTGTGGGGAAAAAATACTCACTTAGTTTTCACAACAACCCTTCAGAATCAGCACTATTATTAACTCTATTTTGCAGACAAGGAAACAGAGCATCAAAGACTCAGAAAAACCTGCTCAAGGTTATCAGCTAGGAAGTTGTACTCAGGTATTCTGGCTCCAGGACCCTATGATATCTTTAATATTATAACAAATATATTTAAAAATCATATTTAAAATAAAAAAGGAGAGGCATATTTTGTAAATTAGTTAGAAGATAATAATATCTATGATATCATGTATCATTTAGAAATGTGGAAATGAAAGAAGAAAAGAGGGAAAAAAGGAAAAAAGTTAAGAAAAATATTTGTATGTAAGTGATGAATCACTAAATTCTACACCTGAAGCTAACATTACACTGTATATTAACTAACTGGAACTTAAATAAAAATTGGAGAAAGAAAAATAATAAAAAAATAAAATAATATTGAATAAAAATAAAATAGAGAAAAACTTATGTAAACTGTGTCCCTAGAAAAATCTCTGGTGTGCAGATAATCTAAATGACTTAAAATCATTTTTAGTCATTTCTGGTTATACTAGGGTACATACATGTGTATGAAGGCACATACACCTATCTTATAGATGTAATATATTATGTGTACATATATGCATATACTATATATTAATCCATTATATATACACATATATGTGTCATATATATAACTCATTGATTGCATGATATGTGTATATACATTTATATTTATGCATATATCAACACATAATAAATCTTCAGTAAATATCTGTTGAATGAATGAATGAATCCATATACACATATATGCTTTTTGTAAGCTAACATGTGCTGTTCAAAAACCCTCAATAAGGAAGGGTGGATTTGGGCTTTTAATTTCACTTTATACTTCTTGGTATTGTTTCCATTTTCAGCTAGTATTCATATATTGCTCCTTATTTTTCCATGTCTACTATAATTACCTAGACAATGAGATTATAGGACATTTTCTGCTTTATCTGAAAATACTAATAAATATTAAGAACCACAACATGATTTGTTGACTACTTTTTCACTAATGTTAGGAACCTAAGGGAGAACACACACACCTTAAAATTTACATGAATCAACCCAGAGCAATATAATAGATGTTACCCAAAGAACAAGATTTCTGTGTTTTTGTTTTGGGGGGCTGAGATTTGGGTTTTGGGTTGTTTTGTTTTGGTTAAAAGACTCATCCCTGGGGCACCTGGGTGGCTCAGTCAGCTTAACATCCGACTTCAGCTCAGGTCATGATCTCATGGTTTGTGAGTTCAAGCCCCGTGTCAGGGTCTGTGCTGACAGCTTGGAGACTGGAGCCTGCTTCCCATTCTGTGTCTCGCTCTCTTTCTGCCTCTCCCCTGCTCATGCTCTGTCTCTCTCTCTCTCTCTCTCTCTCTCTCAAAAATAAATAAGCATTAAATTTTTTTTAAAAAAAGGTTCATCCCGTGAACGTCCAGTTCCCCAGATTAAACAGTTGGAAAATCAGAGGTGAGAGCATCACCACAGTCAGATGATAAACACAACCACCTGTACTTCTTTTAAACTTAAGTGTCATCTTCTGCTAAAACACTTTCATTTATTCTGTGGATTTCTGTCTCAACAATCATGCAGCCATAATTTAAATAAGTGTCAAAGCTAAAATCCTCTTAGAACTAATCTTTCTTCCTACTCTTCTTTTTTGCCTTTCAGTAATTACTGTACCTGTGGGCAGGTAGTATAAAGGCTATGAAGTATTTTAACAGATTTTTTTTTTGGTTTCATGATTAACTGATAGAAAACTGAAGTGTTACCTCCTCTTACATGTAATCAAGTAAAGATTATAGTTTTGATTAGCCATTGAATAAGTCCAGAAACATAATCAGATACTTGCCTATTTTGTCAACCTCTGATTTAGAGTCTTTATTGCGATTGAATGGCCCTAATCGACTAACAAATAAGATATCTGATTTAAGTAGATAGACAAGGAATAAAATGGTTTTGCTATGAAAAGTTTCCTTCTCGCTTATGTAAAGAGATGACTTAAAATCTTCCTAATGGTCCATTAAAGACTATAAGTATTTGATATGTAAGGTAAGATCACTTTCAGTGTTCTGATGTAAGTTAGAATCTTTATTTTATCATCTCTTTTCTCAAATCAATCAAAAATATTTCTTGGACCCTTGCAATATAAAGCACCCAGAGGAGGAAGAATCATAATCTCTACCTCAAAATGTTCATCTCATTCAAAAAACAATACGAGGTAAGAAGAAGTAGAAAATTAAACATTCTATTGCCATATAAAAGTATGCCATACAGACAATAAATCTTCATTTTCTTTCTATTTTTGTCACTCTTAAGATCTTTCTAGTCTTTTAATAGCCCCTCTACCTTCAAATATTGGGTATCCTTAGGGCTAATTTTTCCACCCTCTTCTCTACACACTCCTTCAGTGATCTCATCCTTTCCTATGTCTATGAAACCATACAAATTTTGGTGCTTTCTGAATGTAATGCCCAGTGCAGACCTCAGACATGATAGCCTCTTCCCTATCTTACACATCTGCTCAAATATCTCAGATGTTCCTAAAATTTAGCCTCTCCAAAATTGATCTCTTGATCATCCTTCTTCCACACCAAATCTGCTTCATCTCTAGACTTCTCAATCTCTATACTGCTAAAGCCAGAAATCTGAGAATCATCCTTGATACCTTACCACTTCTCCTTGACTTGTATATTTAGTCCACTATAAAAATCTGGCTAATTTGACTTCCAAAATATTACTTAAATTACTTACATCTCTCTTTTCATTCTGATTGCTTACCAGGCCTCCCAGCATTTGCCCTTTTTTGCCCTCCTTCCTCCTCCATCCACTCTCCACATGGCAGCCCAAATGACCAATTTAAAGTGAAAATTGCAGGGCACCTGGCTGGCTTGGTTGGTTGAGCTCTGACTTCAGCTCAGGTCATGATCTTGCGGCCCATGAGATCAAGCACCGCAGTGGGCTCTGTGCTGACAGCCCAGAGCCTGGAGCCTGCTTTGGATTTGTGCCTCTACCCTTCCCCTGCTCATGCTCTCTCCCTCTCTCTCTCTCTCTCTCTCTCAAAAATAAACATTAAAAAATGTTTTAATTTAAAGTGAAAATCCCATTATATCACTTTACTTCCCATTATACTTAAGATAAAGTATAAGCACAATTTAAATCATATACTTTGAATCTTCTCAAATAAAATTATTTTTTTCACAAAACATTATAATTTGTTAATATATTTCTTATGGGTGGTTTTCATTTTTGTTTTGGTTTTATTAGTTTGTCTGTTTATCCACCCCTACTAGACTCAAGGCTGCATGAAGCAGGGGCCATGCCTCCTTATACACATAATCTCATTTAATCTTCAAAATAACTCTATTTTATTTATTATCCCTATTTTACAGATGAGGAAAATGGCTTAGAGAAGATGAGTGGCTTTCCTGAGGATACACATCTGATATAATGAAAACCTTGATTTAAACCAAGATCTATGGGAAGCTGAGGGCTACATAATTATATATGATGCTGTATCATCTCCCACAGGAGATGTCCAAAAGCACAGCTGTACTAGGGAACTTCCTCTTGTAAATTGTTAATGAGCTATAATCAACATGAAAGGAAGTCTCAAAAATTTCAATGTCAAACACTTTGTTAATTGAATAATTGGAAGGAAGGTAGGGTAAGAAACTGTTTGCTCCACTTTGGGGGTGGGGAGGGTGGTGCACACAGTATTTTTATGTGTAAAAACTTCAAGTGTTAAGAGTTTTCAAGAAAGATGATCCAAATCCCAATTCCTCTACTTCAATTTCCTACTATGTAGTTTTAAGATTTAAGAATTAAACAAGGCAATAGGTCTGATGTATTTAGCATAGTCTTATATTCAAATAATACTAGCATATTAATCAGTCTCTTTTTTAGCACAGCTGCACAATCACATAGTGAGAGAAGAGACACTGGAGAAAGTGCTGTCAGTTTTAAGTCTGAGGATGCTCATTGTCAAGTACCAGTGAACATGGAGTAATTCCAGTCAAGCAAAATAGAATCCCCCAAGGTTCAGGAATTGGTATGAGCTCCAAATCCCTGTACTTGATGATGAGGCCCTCTAGAACCTATGGAGAACTTTACAGATGGATTCAGATCATGGTTCTTTCAAGCCCTGACCTTATCCTTCTTATTTTATTCTGTATACTTAAATCTCTCCTTTAGTATCCTTCAAGGACTGCCTAGTGCCTTACTCTCACCCCTGCTCCTCAGGACTGTAGTTCTGATCCTTACATCCTTAGTTACCCTTCTTTGGGCTCATTCTCCCAGGGCTGCTGCCCTAGACTGAGATAAATCATCTCAGGGAATATTGAATTTCCTATTATTATGCTCTGTGGTCCTGTGGTCCCCCCACCCCTGCCCCCGGTTGTAGTGATCATGCTAGCAACCACCAGTTGTCCACAACCATGTTTTTGGATACCTTGTTCTAATACTCTATGCCTCCTCCTTCTTCTCTCTCTGCAAAATAAGGGTAAGTTATGTGGTTCGCCATTCTACTATGTGTGGAAGTAGTAATGAAATCATGTTCAATCCCTTTGTTCCATAATGTAATGTAATTAACTTCTCTGCTATTAACCCCCATTAAAAGGTTAAAATTCTAAAGACCCAAGACACACACAATGGACATTTACAGAATAAAATGCTTGGGGGTGGGAGAATTTCTAACATCACTCCAGAATAAAGCTAATATATTCAAAAGTAGTTAATTAATAATAACATAGTTTTTTTAAAGCATAAGAAAACTGTCATTGCTTTAGAACTGATATTAAAGTTGAACTAATTATGAATTATAATCATTAAAAATACTTTGGGGAATAGTCTCAAAATGATCATATATATTACTGGCTTTGGGGAAAATCAAGAAAGGGAATCAAATTCAGGAGACTTCTAATTTTTCTGTCAGTGGTATTCTCTAATTTTTTTTCTTTTTTTTTAAATTTCTTTTTATTTTTTTAAATATTTTTTATCTCTAATTTCTGATGACCCTGCTCCCATTCCCAAATGCTGTCACTTTCCTCATGATGTATAATCACCATGCAACAGAGATGCTTCTCCAGTCCATTGTCTGTATCCATCACAATTCATTACCCCTGTCACAGATCTTTCCTTCCCCGGCCACACCACTTCCTGCTGACTGCTCTTTCCTAGCCCCTTGCTCTAACTCTTGTTAAATCTTCTTTCAATGACTACTGTCATATAGCACTATGAATGGGGGCAGGGCTTAAACTCTGTTTACCCATGGAATTCTAGCATACCTTTCCCAATAAACGCAGGTGCATTTATTTCATCTTTCGATGCTGCCAGATTAGCAGCCTGTCTTCTTTGTAATTATTTGTGAAAACAAATGAATATATAACAAATAAGACTTAGTAGAAAAAGGGGAATGAATCTGAGTCCAAGACCCTTCTCCACTGACATGCAAAGATATTAAAATAAGTCAACAAACTGGCAAGGGTCTGGCTCAAGGCAGATTCTAACTAGAGCAATAAGACCCCTGAGAGGGAACATAGCATAGAAGATAGAAGTAGTTTGTCTCTTTATCAAAGCTACAGGTGAGTTGAGACTTCTGGTTCTCCCCACATACACCATTGAAAATTCAATTACTACTAGCACAGTTAATTTTGGTAATATGAGTGTACTTTATGGGCCATGGCAGAGTGAGTGGCTCTGAATTGAAAGAGATTATACCACTCATGAAGCTATTGTTGCTGGGACAAATCAACTGATGTTCATGGCAGGAAGGGATACAGAGCCATCAGTGGTAGATTTCTATATCCACTAATGGTGGCATAGAGGTCCCAGAAAGAGTAGTCAGTATGGGGTCCATCCTCAAGGAGGGCAGAAGTTTCTGCTCCCTCAGCAGGAAGCAGCATGGGAGAATGGTAGGAAATGGTTCATGAACATTATATACTCTCCTGGAGAGCTTCAGAGATATTTAGGGAAAGAAACACCTGGAGATATTAGGAAGTTTTATAGTAAGGTAAATAGACAACCAAATAGCCAGCCCAGGGGTCAAAAATCATGCCACTGATTACTCTGTTTGGCCACCACAATACTGGTAAACAACTGAATTTGAAGAATCCTCAACTGCCTCAAGCCCCAACTCTCCCTTTTCTCTTATTCCTTCTTCTCACATATTCACAGGTAAATTCCTGCCACACCCTTTTTGGAAGAAGACACTAAGCCTTAGTAATTGCACTCCCCATCACATCCCACCACAACTGGTGCATGATGGGCACTCAATAAGTGCTAACGGGAAAGGAAAGCAAAACTTTCTTGCTGTTTTGGCTCTAACTAGGGCCTATGCTCAAAAGAGTTAGATAGTATCTCTAAAGTGTTCTCATTTTCACAAGAGATTTCAGCACTGGAAACCCTTCAATGCTTCCTCTAAAACAAGTCTTTAAGGACACAGCTCTTCTAAGGCACGCAATACTAGAGACTGAAATAGTTCAAATGCTTTCCCTGAGTTCTGCATTGGACCTTGGGAATACCAGAACAGAGCGTGAGAGGACAGGAAGCAGGATATAATTCTGTCCAGTTTTACCAAGGAAGAATGATTACTACTGCTCCCCCAGCAAGCAATGGCAATCCTAGTCAAATCACACATCATCTTCCTCTCCTTCTTTATACAGTCACAGTGAGGCTGAAAAGTCTCTCAAAACACAAAATTGCTCTGCTCGCCTTTTTAACATTAACATAGAAGACAAGCTCCCTTCCAGCATACATTTGAAAGTGGGGAATTTTACTTAACCCAAATAAACTTAGTGCATCTCATTATAAAATATAAATAAATAAAAGGGAGAGAGAGAAAGAAAGAAAATGTACCACCTAGGAATATGAATACATTTTTACAATTGCTTTGAGATTCAGAGTGTGAATTTTTTAATACTTAATATCCTAAGTTGTTTTCTTCATTTCCACAGAAATAACTCTGCAAGTTCAGAGTTTATTTTTTAAACTACTTTTTTTCTGAATCAGTGAGAAAAAAATTACCATATCTTTCAGCTATATAAAATAGTTTTACAGTTTAGTACTTGAAGAACAACCCCCATCAATCACTAGCAGTAACTGAGGCACTTTATGCACCCAATACCTTAAGTTTAAATTGAAACATCACTGATTGGCAACAAAACAATTTTTGTCTTTCTAGTTTCTAGCATGTGTTCTTATCAATAGATGTTAAGTCTAAGGTAAAGTCAATCTTGTGGCTTTACTTAAAATGTTTCTAGGACCTAGGGGGTAAATGCTGGGAAAATCCTGTCCAATTATTAAAAAGCATGTTATAACTGTGTATGTTTTCTTTCAAACACTTCCTGCCTGAGGAAAACTCCTTAAGGACATTATTATCTTTCTAACACCATTGCAAGAAGAAATATTTAGCAGTCTGATTAAATACAGGTTGAATCTTCTAAGTAATAAAAGCACATTTTGGAAGCAAATAAAAATTTTTATTCCTTGCAAGTTGGCAGTGTATTAACATCCAAACTAATTATATTCTTTGCCCTCCCAACGCCCCCAAAAAAGAAAAGTCAGTGTTCTTCTGTACTTGCATACTACTTTCTACTAAAACATTTCATTTCTGTCCAGTAGCTAGAGAGTTATTTTTGTGGAAAAACATTCTGGGACAGCATTCTAGAACTTTGTTGTTAACAGATACTTATCTGTAGCATAATAAAAGATTAATTCTAAATGAAGAAATTTAAATTTCAATATAATACATTTTAATAATATTTTATGTTATACTGTATATGCATATAATATATACATATATTTATAATATGTGTGCACATATTTATTAACACACATTTCAAATCTCCCCATATAATGAAAGGGATAATATTTTTAGGCCCTTTTCTAAAGCCATTGAACAATTTCTATTTCTCTTACTGAGAGAACAGCCGATTTCACACTGGAGAAATAGGATAAAGAAAGAAGAGGGCTAAATAGCAGATTTGCTATCTATTGTTTATTTACTCATTCAACAAATATTTTTTAAGCATCTTTCTGTGTCAGGCATTGTGTTAGATGCTGACATATTGTAGTGTATAAAACATAATCTAAGGAATCATTTGAGATTCTAGGAGGCTAAATGGGAACATGGGAAGGCCATTCATTCCCTCCAACTCCTGCTAGATATGAAGAGAAAGATTCTTAGACACATGGAATAAGTCCGACTTCCTCTCTCTCTGTGACTCATTCAGTATAATAAATTTCCTAGTTCCTTTCCAAAAAAGTGAACCAGGGATATAGACTAAAACAAAACCATGATCAAAGTGTGGAATTCCTTGGGGGTGCTTGGGTGACTCAGTTGGTTAAACGTCCAACTTTGGCTTAGGTCATGATCTCGCAGTTCCTGAGTTTGAGCCCCTTGTGGGGCTCTGTGCTGACAACTCAGAGCCTGGAACCTACTTCAGATTCTGTGTCGCCCTCTCTCTCTGCTCTTCCCCCACATGCACTCTGTCTCTGTCTCTCTCTCAAAAATAAATAAACATTAAAAAAAATTTTTTTAAAGTGTGGAGTTCCTTGTAGGCGTGTTTTCATTAGATTTTGTAATAAATTATAGAAGTGGTGTTAAAAAATTAAATCCTCAATTTTTTATGCTAGTGAGTCCTCATTAGCAATATTGAATATTATTATTTATTAGAATATTAATAATTTATTAGATTTTTAATTAATCATAAAATCATTTTACACAATTAAGTCTAACTAATGCAGAGGGATTTCAGAGAAAAATGTTCTAAAATACATCTCCATTTTTTATTAAGGAAATAGCACAATTCGAGGTTGTTACACAGCCCTTAAGCACAACTCAATTATTGGACAAGGAGGGAGATTTGCATAATCGCATTTTCATGGTTTAGGCAGAAGGTCACTTTGGGCTTAGGAAATGATGTACCTCTCAGGGTAAGCAAGCTTTAAGGTGATAAATCTCGTGGTTCCTAGAATGACTCCCTGTTAGTTTGGAAGAAGCTCCATAGGTAATTCCAAAGTTCCTTCCCTGTTCCATGTCCTCAAGTTGGGAACTGCTCCAAAGGACTCTAAGTTCCTTAAGAACAGGATGATGCCTCATTCATCTCTACATGCAAGTGTCCATAATAATCCTGGACATAGAGTATTACAGACTCAGTGTTTGTGTCCCCACAAAATCCATATGTTGAACCCCTAACCCCAGTGCAGCTGTATTTGGAGTAAGGAAATAATTAAAGTTAGATGAGATCATAAAGGTAGGGCTCTGACCCAATAGCATTTGTGTCTTTATAAGAAGAAACGCCAGAGAACTTGCATGCACTCTCTGTCTCTGTCTCTGTCTCTCTGTCTCTCTCTCTCTCTCTCTCTCTCCACTTACCAAAGAAAGAACATATGAGTACATTGTGAGAAGGTAACCATTTGCAAACCAAGAAGATAGCTTTCACAAGAAACTGAATCAGCAAACACCTTGATCTTGGAATTCCCAGCCTCTACAACTCTAACAAGATAAGTTTCTTTAAGCCACTCAGTCTAAGGCATTTTGTTATGGCAGCCTGAGCAGATGAATACAAAAAGAATCATTATGATTAGTTGTCAAACAAACAAATTTCTTCAAAATATTCCAGGATTTCTCCTTCAAACAGTTTTTGAACACCTGCTGTGACAGGTACTATGGCAGTCAAAGTTTTATGAAATGAAAGAGAACTGAAGTTATGCTTCTGCATCTATAAAATGTGAGAAATATTATTACATTCTTAGGGTTCTGAGGAATAAATGATATAAAAAGACCTTAGCTCAGTGCTTACACAATGGAATCACCCCATCATTGGTTATCATTATGTCTCAGGGTGACATGCCACAAATGAAAACTATAGACTTTTTTCTCTTTTTGTTGACAAAGATGCCAGGAAAGTGCTCACGCCACCTGCCATTTTCATGGGTATATTCCTTGTATTGCTTTGGGGAATAGCGTTGGAAGTTGGGTGAGGCAAGAAGAGATCTATACCCAAAACTTAAGGCTCAGGGAAGCACAACTCAGTAACCTGTGTGAACAGAGAATGAGTACCTCCTTAAATTTTGTACTCTAGTTGCCTCCTTACCTCTCAGCCTTTTGGGAGAATCTCCTTTATGAGGATGAAACATCTTATAACCACTAGAAGTACCCTTCTATAGGAGTGTGGGAAGTTATTGCCATTTTGTGAGGAAAACAGGCGTAATAAGACCATTTGGATTTTAAACATTCAGGGTGAAGCTGATTATATTGGGTTCATGTTCACCCAGGAACCTCTGAATGTAGCCTTATTTGGAAACAAGGTCTTTGTAGATATAATCAAGTTAAGATGAGGTCACAATGAATTAAGACAAGACCTAAACCCAATATGAGGAGATTTAGGAAATTTGGACACAGAGACACAGAAACAGAGGGGAGAAAGATATTTGAAGATAGAAGCAGAGATTAGAGTGGTATATTTATAAGCCAAGGAACGCCAAGGATTGCTGTCAGCTATCAAAAACTACTGGAAGCAAGAAAGTAATCTTCCCTAGAGTCTTAGAAGGGAGCATGGCCCTGCTGCCACCTTGATTTCAGACTTCTGACCTCCACAACTGTGAGAGGATAAATTTCTCTTATTTTAAGCCATCCAGTTCATGCATATTTGTTATAGTGGCTCTGGGAATCGAATACACTGCTAAATCACTAGATGTAAATCCCTGGGGAGAGAAGGAAGAGACTAATCTAGATCTGTGAGGTGTAGAACAGATCAGTCATGACCTAGTGTCAGTGGGAACTCATTTCTCAGGGAGAGGGCTATCCATGTGAAAGGAAAAACTGAGCACTAGCATCCAACCCTGGGAGCCAAGGGTGGGGCAGCTGTGACTGAGCTTAGCATTGGTTCTGGTGCTGTCACCCTTCTTCAAAAACACATGGAAGTCCCTGGAGGAGTCTCATTGTCATTGTCAGGGGAGTGGAAGAGCATGTTCTGACATCTCTGTAGGGCCAGTGCTCATGAGGAACAACAAGTATCACCAAGGGCCAATAGAAACAGCAGTTGCCTCTCCATGTGAGTAGAGCAGCTGGACTGACTGTCCTCTCTTCTTTGCATTGACTACATTCTCAGAGGTTTTGGACAGTTTGAAGGTGGGGAGACCTAACATAAACTTGAACCATGAGGGGCGCCTAGGTGGCTCAGTCACTTAAGCATTTGACTTTGGCTCAGGTCATGATCTCACAGTTTGTGAGTTCGAGCCCCGCATCAGACTCTGTGCTGACAGCTCAGAGCCTGGAGCCTGCTTTGGATTCTGTGTCTCCCTCTCTCTCTGCCCCACCCCTACTCGCACTCTGTCTCTCTTTCTCTCTCAAAAATAAATAAGCATTAAAAAAATGAAAATAAATTTAAACTTGAAACATGAGAAGGAGGAACCATGGAAGCTTTTACAGAAAGGTGACCCCAAACTGAAGAACAAATAGGAGTTAGCCAATAGAAGCATGGATGAGGGAGCATTTCAGGTAGAGTGGCCAGCAAAACTGAGGGCCTTGTTTTTGTCTTTTTGTGTGTGTGTGTCATTGGGTTTTAGGTTGGTGGTAATTTTATAATTTTGGTTTTAACAAGTTTCTATTTATATGTATAGATTTATTCTATAGGCTATATTAATTATGAATAAAGATTTAGAAACCTTAATTCAGACGCACTGATTTCAGTTTAATACCCTCCCCCCCCACACACACACACTCAATGAGGGCCTTGAATTGATAGAAAGATGGCACATTGAACATCTAAAAAGAATTGACAAAGACCAGAGCAAAGACTAAATGTAGTTTGAAGGTATAAGATGGAAGTAAATGCCTCTTTGTAGCAAGCTGGAGAAGTGGTGGAGTTTGTAGGAGTGGAGGGAAAACAGCGGAGGGAAAACAGCAGATCATAAAACCAGGACCACAATGGAGATAACTGGAACTCCAAACACATTTCCAAGCGTAAGTGGTTGTTGGTTTTGTTGTATTATTATGCCACCCTACAAATGCATTGGGAGTTGAATAGATGTTAGTGGGCTAGCCTAGGAATTATGTCAGTATTTTTAATAATGTTTCTATGGACTGGATGATGGATATTAAGAAGGGCACATGTGATGAGCACTGGGTGTTGTATGTAAGTCATGAATCACTGGACTCTACACCTGAAACTAATGTTACACTGTATGTTAACTGACAGGAATTTAAATAAAAACTTGAAAAAAAAAAGTTTCTGTGCACTGTTCTACTCCTAAATACCAAACAGCCAATTTACAAGGAAGCCCAATACATTTCTAAAAGGCAGACTAGCTATAGCAGTGACTTGCCACACCCAGAAATAGCCTTGAAACTTGGGAGGTATCAGAACTCAACATAAATTAACCTTTGCAATCATTATTTTCTGAATTGCTGATAAGTCAACTCACCACTTTTCTTTAATGTGCACATGCTTCTTTTTATTGAGATATCCAGAATGCCACAATGGATCTCGATAAAATTGATCTAGAGACCACAACCAAAGTAGAGTTAGAAACACTCCTGTACCAACTCCTTGCACTGATCTGTTAATAGAGCTGGAAGGGAATTAGGCAGACCACCTCTTCTAACCCCCTGATCGCAACCTGGTGATCCCTAGAAGAACTCCAGAGACAACTGTATTTTCACAGGAAAACCGCCCCTCTTGATTTTAGCAAGAGGAAAGCTGAAAGCCTGTAGTCCTAATGCAATGGAGATTGAATAAGGGTGACAGTGGCCTTCCTTGAATTCTCTTCCTGTCCATGAATTAAATCTCTTAGAGGTGAGATTGTCATCACCATGCAGCTCGGGGAAAGGACATGACTGATTGAGTTCATATTATAATACCTGGTACCTCTCCTGCCTCGGGGAAGGAAACATAAAATAAAGATGCCTGTACCATGAAATACTCAAAAATGTTCTTCAGAATTCAAGGACTTAAATTATTCATTGACTGGGGCATTTCTTTTTTTGAAGGAGAATAAAAGTGGGGGGGGAATACCCTAATCTTTCAGTCACAAAATATCAGTCCTAATGTTCAAATTCACCCTCAAAACACAGTATAATCATCCCATATTATAACCAATTTCATAAAAAGTGAAAGTGTATGCAAAATAAGATAAACAAAAGGGAAAGAAAGCAACTGGGTACAAGAAAATAGCTCACAGCAAATGACATTTAGAATGAAAGATATTTTGTTCTATACTTAAATAGACCAAGAGCAGGAATGCACTGGAGACATTTGATAATCAATATAACATTACCCCGAGGGCGCCATATACAACTATAAACTTAAAAACAAAACTCAAGGAAATGGAACATTTAAATTAGAAGGACTTTTAACAACAACAACAAAAAATGGCAAGAAGGAAAAAAAAGTCTTAATGTCCTTTTATATCAGGGAATTCTTAACTCAAGGCTTATTTTTCACAGCCAGTTTTTGCCAAGCAACATGAAGAGAGAAAAAATATCTTTGGTCTTTCCTGTCACTGTAGCCTTCATAATCACCACAATTCAACATGACACTATGACTTGTAAGAAATTCTCCCCGGCATCCATTTAAGTGGACACTAATTGGAAAGTTCAGTGAACAGAAAAAGGCTGTGAACAATATATATTTCAACATGCTGTACCCAATCCTGACCTTAAATGACAAGGAGGGAGAAAAAATGATTCAACACAGCCTCCACATTCAGCTCTGTGTTGTGAAACTATGATGTGAACTAGCTCCAGGAAAAAAGCCCTGGGATGGGGGTGAGATGGTAATCAAACCTAGAAGCTCCATAAGCAGCAATCTACTCCAAACACACAGTCCTATAAGGGAGCATCTGGGTGCCCAGAACCAAAGCAAGGGACTCCCCAGGAGAGCAGGCAATGGAAGATATTCTTTTTTTATATAATTTTTTTAATCTTTTTATTTATTTTTGAGAGAGAGAGAGAGAGAGAGAGACAGTGTGAGCAGGGGAGGGTCAGAGAGAGAGGGAGACACAGAATCCGAAGACAGGCTCCAGGCTCTGAACTAGCTGTCAGCACAGAGCCTGATGCGGGGCTCGAACCCACAAACCATGAGATCATGACCTGAGCCGAAGTCAGATGCTTAACCGACTGAGCCACCCAGGCGCCCCTGAAGATATTCTTGAAAACATAAGCTTGGAAGTCATGCCATTGCCATTTTCTAGCTGCATCACCTTGGGCAAAGAGCTCCACCTTTCAAATTTGTCATCTATAAAATGGGAGGAGTACTAACAATATCATGAGGTGTTATGAGGAATAACTTAGATGATATAAATATAGTACAGCCCCCACCACATAGTAAGTGCTGCCTTAATAATAGCCGGCATGCACTAAGGGCTTGCAACATGTCATTGAAAAACATTTTTCTCTCAAAATAACCATATGAGCTAGATATTATGATTATCCCCATTTTAAGGAAGAAAACACTGAGGCATGGAAAGGATAAGTCACTTGCTTAGGGTCATACAGCTGTTTAGTGGTAAACTGCCACTTAAACCTCAACAGTGTGGTTCCAGTCGACACATAGTGTTTCTCATTTGGTTTTACTGAATGAATGAATTTTTATTCTTGAAGATTTGATAATCTAACTGGAAAGTGATAGGCAGAAGCATTGTAACCATAAAACACAATAATATATAATCAGTAGTTATGGAAACCTAGAAACAAGAAATGGAGACAGAGAGGGTTGTAAAAAGCAATATTGGAGTTTCCTTAGCACTAAGGCAGGAAATACCTGACAGCTTACAGAAGATCCCAAGCAACTTGGGGTTCAGAGAAGCTGTCCCCACCCTGACTTTTGGTAGTCTCAATGTTTTGCTAATTCTCCTTCCTGGCTAGAGTGGGAGAACTCACTTTTATTTTACACTCTAGGTCCCAAGGGTCCCAACTGGACAGGGTTCTCTGTCTAGATCTGTACTTAGCTTCTAAACTTATCCTTGGGAGTTGCAATTCCATGATTCTAAGAGACATCGAAAGGCTATGCCTCAGAAAGGATAAGCCCCCATGGTCTGGGGACAAAGGGTAAGAAACTCAATGCATCATATATGCACAGAATTTTTAATTTACAGTACTTTATCCATGCAAAAATCCTTCACAAATGAGAGAACTCGGGTCCCAAGATATAAATTGCACAAAGTCACAGTATGTATCAGAACCAGGATTTAAACCCAAGTCTTTCTTGCTGCTTAGCATCCTTTTTCTCATGGTCCCTTACAGCTATAAAATGTGCAAATCCACCCTCAAAATTATGCCTTAACCGGAAGTTGATTTTGTGAATTCCAAGAATTTTAGACGACTGTTGATAAGGAATTGTTTGGTTGTTGGTGTTATTACCACCCTGGTTTCTAGATCTTCTGACCCAGTAAAGATGACTTCTGGAGATTATGAAATCTATTGTTTTCATTGCCCAGCATTCTTTGTGAGCACTTTCTTCTGTTAATAGATTCTATGTCATACTCATTAGATTCAGCATATTATACAGGCCTGATCAAATATGGGACCCATTTCCCTCAACACACTGATTAACTCAAAGATAGGCACATAATTCAAGGGAAACTAAGCAGAACACTTTATTGGATTTGCTGCAAGGGTACTGGGGGAGAAAAGTTCCCTATCAAGTGAGATTTATAAATGAGAAGATCTGAATCTGGGGTCTTCAGTGTATCTTCCAGGTCTTCAGTATCTGCATTCCATGCCATGAGTCAAAGCCTATTTTCAGAATGCAGGCAAGACAGAACAAGAGGAAATGGGAAGTACAGAGCTGGGCTTTAAAAGAAGTCAGACTCCAGTACCTTTGCTCTTACCCACAAATTATTTTCCATGGCAGGTTGCCTAGGAAAGGATGTTTGGCAACAATATTACAAACAAACAGAATAACCAGAGAAAGCATTTTTTAAACCAAACTTAGCAGTCCATGTTGGTTGAAGGAGAGATGTAATCTAAGGAGAGCAGGCTGTTGAGGCTCCCTACACTTGCCTTGTATATGAACCCCATATCAGCACATGATGAAACAATCTTCCATTCCCCCCAAAACCTGCAAATGCTTCATGAGTCATGTAGACTTTAATCATGGTTTTCTGAGGAGAAGGGACAAAGTGTTAGATGGCACTTCAGACAACAGAGGTTTCCAAAATCCACTTTAAACAATAAAGTTTTTCTCTTTCCCCAAAAAAGAAAAAAAATTCTTTCCAGAACATATATATCTCCTCTCCATTTTCCCACTCTCCAATCCCAACCATGAGCCCTAGTTCCCTGTCTCATATGCCTCTTACTATCCATTCCCTCACCAAAACAAAAACTTGGCTGAGAAGTATCAATGGGAAAATAATAATAATAATAAGGCCAAGACTAACCAAGAGAATGAGGAGAGCTTTCCATCACCCTTCCAAAAGCAAGTGATAAGATGTAATAGTTTTAAGCATGTGCCAAATTTTGTTCTTGTCCGTCAGCAGGACAGCCTAGAGCTTATACTCTAGAAAGAGGACACAAGTATTAAATAAGTAAACAAAATTATCAATCGAATCACTGCAGGTGGAGGTAAGTGCTAGGAGGGGAAAAGTTTGGTACTATGTTAACATGACCAGAATTGGTGAGGAGAGCTACTTTATATTTTCTGGTAGGCAAAGTCTTCTTCAAGGAGGGGACTGCTGATCTCCATCCTAACAGGAAGGTTAATAGCCATGCAAAGATGTTCATTCTATCAGGAGAAATTAGGCAAATTTAAAAGCCATGAATCAGCCCTAAGAGGGCCAGGGAGGCTGAGGTGAAGTGAGTGAATAGAAGAAAGAGATGAGGATGGACACATATGTAGGCAGGACCTCCTGGTTCAGAGTAAAAAATCGGCATAGATTTTCTCCATAGAGTGGGAAGCCACTGTTGAAACTGAGCAGGAGTCACTGACATTTTATAAAGGGTATACTGACTACTATTTGGAGAATGACTATAGGGAATCATGGAGGGATGGTGAATGGAAGCTCCCCATACCCTGAGCCCTAGGATGTTTGGCACTGACTTTCATCTGCTCTGTGGCAGTCAACTGGTTTATTAGATTCGGCATCTGGGTAACATGGGGCTTGTTTCAGAGTGATCAGTCTCTGTTGGAAAGTGGAAGCATTTGTGAGACTGAGGCAACCAAACCTGCTGTGAGGAGTTGAGAAAGAGGTGAAAGATGAATCTCAGGTTTTGAGATGGGTCAGTATTGAGGGAGAATTAGTTGAGGGCAGAGAGGGAAATAAAAGGTAAGCAAGTTAGAGTTCAAACCAAAGTTTTTAAAACCTTGTTTTAGCCTAAGAGATTTTGATTTTATTTGTTCAACAGTGAAGAAGCCAGAAGAAATCTTTATTTATTCACTTTACTTTAATAAAACCCTTTATTGAAGGATGATTAACATGAATGGCTGGGTTCATGGAAATGCCCCTCACTCAGAAGGGCCCATGCTTAGTTTATTGCTCTGCTGTTGAAATTCTTAGTAATTTTATCTTTGAACTTGTGTTTTGTAAGTGAAGTCCAGTGGTACAATGGAGCATGTGTGTAAGCAAAGGAGTTTGACAAAATGTCTTTACTGTTTCTATTTTTTTTTAAATTTTTAAAATGTTTATTCATTTCTGATACAGAGAGTGCAAGTTGGGGAGGGAAAGAGACAGAGGGAGACACAGAATCTGAAGCAGGCTCTGAGTTGTCAGCACAGAGCCTGACACAGGGCTCAAACCCACAAACCATGAGATCATGACCTGAGCCAAAGTCAGACGCTTAACTGACTGAGCTACCCAAGTTCCCCTGCTTTACTGTTTCTTAATGCCCCCATTCACATATAGTGTTTGGGATGCCCCAAGAGGATGGAATTCTTCTGGACCCACCATCCATAGAAGTTTAGGGAGATGCAAAGTAACTGCAAAGAGTATTATGGAAGCCAATGGTTTTCAAATTATTGGTAGAATGTGTATTTATTAAGAAGTGTAATAAAATGTTATTTATTTTTTTACTATTGATGGACATTGAGGTAGCTTTCCGTTTGAGACTATTATAAATAGTGCTGCTATGAATATCCTTTAATGCACTTGTTTACCCATTTCTCTTGGGTATTTACCTACAAGTAGAATTGCTAAGCCAACCAGAGCACATACTCAGCTTTAGTTGATAACTACCAAACAGTCTTTCAAAGCAATTATATAAACTCTGCATTTCTGTTAGGGATTATAAAAGTTCTATTTGTTCCACATCTCTTCCAGCACTGGTATTGTTTCAGTTTTGCCACCCTGGTTGGTATGTAGTGATATTTCACTGAGGTTTTAGTGTGCAGTTCCTTAGTCTCTAATAAAATGTAACATTTCTTCATGTGTATATTGGCCATTTATAAATGCTCTTTTATTACCTGTTAAAGTCTTTTGCCCATTTTTCTACTAGGTTACTTGTTTTTTTTTTTTAATTGTTTTGTAGGAGTTTGTCATATATGTTATACTACTTTGTTGTCAGATAGATGTGTTGCAAACATCTTCCACTCTGTGGTGTGTGTTTTCACTTCTTGATGTTTCTTAATTTTAACACAATCTGGCTTATTAGTAATTTCCTTTTTAGTTAGTTTTTCATATGTGTCCTTTTGGTTCTTTTATCTTGCCACATTTAGCTCTAGGCCCCATCTCAAATTGATTTTTTACAATGTGAGAGAGGGGTGAACATTTCTTTTTTCCCCACATGGATATTCAATTGATCCAGCACCATTTATTGAAAAGGCCATCCTTCCCCACAGCACTGCAGCATTGTCTTTCTCATTAATCAAGGGACTACATAGTGTGAGTCCATTTCTAAGCTCTCTATTATATCTGTACTTAGAAAGAGTTCTTTGATCATACCAGACTAACTGCTTTGCAATTTTTTCACCTATTCCAAGTCTATTTGTCTTATCTTAAAAAAATTTTTTTTAGAACAATTTTTTTTAATTTCCTTTTTTTAATGTTTATTTTTAAGAGACAGAGAGACAGAGCATGAGCAGGGGAAGGGCAGAGTGAGAAGGAGACACAGACTCTGAAGCAGGCTCCAGTCTTTGAGCTGTCAGCACAGAGCCTGACGTGGGGCTCAAACTCTCAAAGCACCAGATCATGACTGGGGCCGAAGTCGGCTGCTTAACCGACTGAACCACCCAGGTGCCCCTAAAAATTTTTTTTAATGTTTATTTATTTTTGAGAGAGAGAGAGAGGCACAGAGTGTGAGTGGGGGAAGGGCAGAGAGAGAAAAGTAGAAGAATCTGAAGAAGGCTCAAGGCTCCAAACTGTCAGCACACAGCCCAATGTGGGGCTTGAACCCACGAGCTGCGAGATCATGACCTGAGCTGAAGTTGGATGCCCAACCATGAGCCACCCAGGTGCCCCACCATGTCTATTTGTATATCTTTGCCTAATAAGTACCACATTGTCTGCATTGCATTTGATATCTTGTAGTACATACTGATATCTAGTATTTTATGTACTCAACTTTGTTTTCATCTCTCAGATTGTCTGGCCTATTCCCTATTCCTGGCTCTCTTCAAAGGCTTTTGATGAACAGATGAAATGATCCTTGTGCTATGTTAGGAATCTTGTTATTTCATAGCTATCTCTTGACTTAGAGGATAGATAAGTAAGGACCAGAGAAAGGAAGTAAGAAGACCAATTTAGATAAATGATTATAAGGGTCTACTACTTGAAATTAGAAATGAAAATAAAAAGACAGGTCTAAGGATATAACAAAAGAAGAATCAGGAGGACCTATGCCTGATTGGTTGTAGGAAGAAAATGCAAGATTTATTTCAAGGTGAGACATTGAGATAACTGAAAGATTGGTGAGAACGTTATTGAAATAGGTAAGAGAAAATCAAGGGCTCCTTGAGGAATTAGGGGAAGATAAGTTCAATAGACAACAGGAAGAATCTCAAGTATTTAAAGAATCATATCTGCAAGTGTCCAAATGGCAGGTGGGAATGGCAGGTGGGAATGGAGGTAAAAGAGATCAAGACTGGAGATAGAGGACTGCATGATATGTATATTCATATGCCATAGAGTAAATATGCTTTCAAAGGGAGGATGCCTAAAGAGAAGATAAAGAAAGAAGGGATTGTAGGAGACCAAGATAGAAAAAGAGACGAGAAGTAGGAAGAGACAGATAGAGAAACAATAGAGAAAGGAGAGAAAAAGGAAAAGAGGACAGAGATAGAAAAAGTTTTTAAATTTCAGTTAACAGAGGCTAGCCATATCTTTATTCTTATGTCAAATCTGTGTATTGCTAAAGCATTCCACTAGAAAATTATCTTGGTGGGACCCTCCTGTGGCAGAGACTTTGAGACTACACCTCCCTTCTTAATGTGCTGTTCTGTGCCTACTGCTGTTTCTTTCCCAGAAAAAGACCTGTGGACTGATGGGGGAATATTTTGGGGCCCCTGGACTTTCTATAAATATGTGTGCATTTGAAGTGACAGCAAGTGGGTGGGCACTGATTCTTTCCATTGTTAGGGAAAGGAATTAATGCATAGACTAATCAACTTGGGTATCAGGGAAAAGTGTATTGCATGTGGCAATAAAATTATTAAAATAATGCCTTGCTTCCTAACTGCATTCAAGGATTCTTATTATATTGCTTATCTTTTATTAAACTTAGTCAAATTTTAGAATGTTGATGATTCACAAATAAAGAACTTTAAATGTTCCTGATGGCTTGTAGACAAGGCTAATTTATACCCTGGAAGCCAGATAAAGTGTTAACCATATTCAGGTTGCACTTCGGTGGTTTGAAAGGTAATTGTTCTAAAATCCCAGAATTTAAAAGGGACTTCCAAAAGTAGAATAGACCATCAAATAGAAAGAGACAATAGAATATTTGTTTTCTTAAAATTCCCTTCCATTCTGTAATTTATCTGGCACTAGTCAAAGTACTTCATATTAGATAGATAATAATGAAAGACAACATTTTGGAGAAACTTCTACCATAACTGATTAGAATTTTGTTCCAACTTTTTTTTTCTTAAACAAAATTTATAGAAAGTATAAAATGAAGGAAAAAAAAAGTTTTTCCATTTTGATAGATCCTCAGTACAAATGTGAAGAACTGAACCACATTTAGCAGTTATGTCTGTTCCTCCTTTATCTATCTGACCCTTCAGGGAAAAGAAGACAAATGTGAAAAATGGAAGATTGTTCTTGAGTAGTTTATACTAAAAAGACATTCCTTAATTGGACATTGAGGGACAAATTTAAGTCAACAAAGAAGTCTCAGGACAGCATTTTTCTTCTCTCCACACTTATTTTTTAAGTTTATTTATTTATTTTGAGAGAGGAGAGGAACAGTGAGAAGGAGAGAGAATCTCAAGCAGGCTCCACGCTGTCAGCACAGAGCCTGATGGGGGCTCAATCTCATGAACTGTGAGATTATGACCTGAGTCGAAATCGAGAATCCATGCTTAACTGACTGAGCCACCCAGGGGCCCCCTTCCCTCCTCACTTTTTAAAAAGATAACTTTGGGGTCACCTGGGGTCTCAGTCAGTTAAGCGGCCAACTTCAGCTCAGGTCATGATCCCGCCGCTCGTGAAATGGAGCCCGAATTGTGCTCTGTGCTGACAGCTCAGAGCTTGGAGCCTGCTTCCGATTCTGTGTCTCCCTCTTTCTGCCCATCTCCTGCTCAAGCTCCATCTTTTTATCTCAAAAATAAATTAACATTTAAAAAATGTTAAATAAAAAAAGGATAACTTTGTTAAGACTAATGAGTAAACACACCAAGTTAACTTGCAATGACACACACACACACACACACAAAAGTCCACTTGTCCAGAGGCACTCTATCATGACTGGTAACTTTAGTACTAGAACAGTTATCTCATGACACAGTTATTATGATACTCAATAGCCAAATATTTCTAGAGAGTTTTCAGGGCCAGAAAATAAATTGGAGTGCAGCAATTAAAATTAAAATGCAAAAACAAGACAAACTAATTTGGCCAAATGAGTAAGTCCAAAATTGTTTGTGCACTGAAATTTCCATAATTCCTCTGGCCTTAAGAGAGATTTTCACTCCTAAGATCTCAAAATCTCATGTTATCATCTTTGTACTCTTGAAATAACAAAAGTGATAAAAATCAAGTACACACAACTTTTGCTTGTGCTTCACAAACATGAACTTAAAAATTGTACTGAGTGAAAGAGATGTGTGACATACCCTTAATCCATTTTTCTGTATTTAGTTATCTTGATAAATGAAAGTCAAATATATTTAAGTAGATATTTCAGACTTCAAAAGTTAATATGTTAAGGAAAAAAAATTAAATTTTAATAGAGACTCTTGAACACAATCTAAAAGACATTTTGGGAAAGTATCTCAAAATGTTGATTTTCTAACCAGGAAATGGATTCTGAAAAAAAAAATCACATCCCAATTAGCGTCACTCATGACTTTATAAATTCTTCCTTTTATGTTCTGAGGACTGCAGCAGCTCAAGTTAGATGAAAATTAAAATTCAGAGATTGAATTCAGCTGTGTACTTGAACATTGTGTAAATTCACTGAGCTGAGGCCCAGATTTGTTTACTTGAGAACTTTTCAATAAAATCCTTAAATGTGCTTGCAGCTCCAAATAGCTGCTAAAATCACAAATTCTAAAGCTATGAATTTTTTGTGTGTGTGTGAAACGGTACACTGAAATTAACACTACACTTTTGAATAAAACACCAAGGTGGTACATAGAAATGTCTGCAATTTTCTTGGCTCAGAAAACACAGCTGAAGCTGTGTCTATCGTGCTGCCAGGCAGCAATTTCTTAGGGTTGTACCAGAGTAACTTCCAGTCCAAGACAGGAAAAGTCATCCCATGTTGGCCACACTGTGAAAAGTTTTCACTTCACTCGTCCCTCTCATTAGTGAAACACCTGATTTTGCCTATTAAACTTTCCCCAGGTCTCCCTGAGATTACAAAGCCACATTTTATTTTCGAAGGAAATGTATCCCACTTGAATTGTTTCTAATCCCCATTAATCTATTAGAGAGCAGATGGGAAAATGAAAGGCTTTTGTAATTTGATGATGATAATAATGGCCAGCATGTATTACACACTTCCTATGTGTCAAGCACACCAATAACACTTCACCTATGTTATTTCATTTAATTCTCACTCAACTACTGAGATATTCTGTATTTCACATTCCAAGGAAGCCATGAGCACATCATGATTTTTTAAATATACAAATGAAAAAGGGGGGAAATGCTGCCAAATAAACTATGATGTAATATTTTCTTGTCACTTCAAATTTTTATTTTATACTTGTTAAAAGTGTTCTCTTGCCATACCAGCCTCTCACTACTTTGCAATTTTTTTTCTCCATATATCAAGGGATTTGGGATTTCTCCTGCTTTCGGTTGCATGACTTGGTGTGTGATAAGCAATCCTTTTGCTTGCACATCAGTAACAAAAGGAACACAGTTTCAGCTACCTGAGGGTATTTTCCTTTCTTGGATACCATAAAGACCCTTTTTCTTTCTTTGCAAGAAAACCTGGCATAACAATCGTTCTTCCAATGATGAATTGTTGCTTCACAAATAACAAGTTTAAGCTCCACTGCTTTGTTTCTGCATGTACAATAACTTTTTATCTTAAAGCCAAATGCACTGCACAATTTTTCTGAAGACAGTTTAAATGGCAAATTACCTCAGCATGTGCATTAACACCAATGCCTGTAACTCAGGTAATCATGACACCATGAACAGCAATGACCAAGTATGTGTGTGTATGTGTGTGTGCGTGCATGCACACGCATGCTCAGGCAATGCCCCTATACTACGTGGGCAATGGTAATCATAAAATACTATTCATTGTATAAATAATCTCAATTTCTGAGATGCGAAAATGTAGAATATTATATTTCATGGAATGTATAAAATATAGTGTGTTCAAAACATTATATAACTAGTAAGAGGCCAAGCTAGAATTGTTACATAGGAAATCTGACTCTGGAGCACATTCACTTAATTGCTACATTACACTAGTCTTAGACAAATGAAGAAAATAAATCCATGCCCTTATCTTAATTTTGCCGTAATGACCTAAAGTTGGAACTCAATATAACTTTCACTTTACGTTTGTAGATTTAATTTCAACCCTTTGCAGCTGCTGCTTGTGTTTTTATTAAATAGTGACACCAGTCATCGTACTCTGTATAAAGAGGTGATGGTTTCTGACTGGAGGGTTTATGATCTAAATTAGACAGTACAAAACCAGGAAAATGAGATGGCAAAAGGTTGTGAGAAACTGGTGTTGGTTTCAATTTGCTTCATTTACATGGTGCAAATGTTCTTAATGCTTCCTGAATTCACACTTCCCATCTCTTTTTCTCCCAATAATTTGCAAGCCTTGTCAAGCAGGTGGTAACGTTCCCTTTGTTTCAAGTGAAGAATCTGAGTATAGCCATATTCACACAGCTAGTAAAAGGATGAGACAGTTCTAGCACTCACATTATACCTATATTCAGAACATAACCATGTTCAAAAAAATATAAAATCTTGTTGCTACATTTAACAAATGGATGAAAACAACGATCTTATCTGATCACACAAAATTCTGCTGGAAAAGGAGAGTTTGACGATACCCCAGACTTCAAGCATTTACCTTGACTTTAGTGAAAATGCAACAAGGTGGAATAGCATATGCTCTGGATCCAGCCTGTCTTGGTCCATATCCTGGCTTTGCCACCAACTAGCTTTGCAAGCTTGGTCAAATTTCTTAAATTCTCTGTGCCTCAGTTTCCTTATCCATAAGGTGGGGATTATAATAGCAATACAAATTCTAGATGAAAAGAAATGAAAGGGTAAAATTCTATCAGTAAGATTGTATATAGACTAGAAATCATGGCCTTTAAAATAGAAACTTAGAAATGATGAGTAAAGAAATGGGGAGGGGAGGCACTGTTTATTGTTATAATACACTTGGATTGACTACCAGTTCACCTTCAGTTTTTATGCATTCTATTATTCATCTATACATATCTGATCTTTCTAGTGGCCCTCAAAGGGTTATCAATTCCCAGCCCAAGTCTTCTGCTCACTGAATAACACTCCTGTTTAAATTTCCAGAAACATATCCACATATCATTTCCACAGTCCCAGTACTATTTGCTTATGCGCCTCAGCAAGAACATCTGATAAACACAGGCTTTCTTCCCAAAGCTACACTGACTCTTGGTATTGTGAGCACACTCAGGAGACTTACTAAGCAAATGAATGGCCATTGAATTCCTATTTTCACCTACTTCCCATTTAGTAACAGAGATAGTTACCAGTTCTTTTCAGGATTATTAAAAAGCGTGTCCACATGAAGATAGTATATGGAAAAGTAATTTCTCATTCATGACGGTATTAGAGTGTTCCAAAGGGGGTAATGGTGAAGAAAAATAGTACAGCTATGTTGAAGTATCTTAATTTAGCCAGTCTATTTTCCCAATAGAAAAATCTTGGCTTAATATATGTCACATATGTATATAGCTACTACTCTTCACATTAATGTTGGCTGGAGGGTGGTGAATAATCTCAAACATCAGAAAATAATAATGCTTTTGTTTACAGCGGACTATGATAACTCTATCTTGTCTTTCATATTTCCCTTCTTTGGGTTTTCGATCCCAAACATTCCCGTACTTCCTGTGCATACTTGCAAAGGTGAGCACATGATCCAGGCTCCTGCAATCAGAGGACTGCATCCCCTAGGCTACAGTGATTTAGGAATAGGCATGTGACACAGTTCAGGCCAATCAGAAACCTTTTTGGGAATTTTCTACTTTAACAAGAAAGATTCTGTTTCTCTCTGTTACAGTGTTAGAAGGATAAAATCTAGAGCTATTTTTGGACATATTTCCCAGCCTTAAGGAGGAAACCTCCCTAGTATCAAAAACAATAAGGTGCAAAGAGAAGCAAAATCAGAGATAAAAGTTTGTCACATTTCCAAAGGGCACATTCACCCCTTACATTACCTTGTGCCTTATATACAATTCCTCTAGAATACCATGTGAACGGTTCCCTCTGGAGTTGCACCACAAAGTAGTCTTAGTAATGAGGGAAAAAAAATATGCAGGTAACTTTGAATACTTAGTTCCAGTCTCCAAGGACCACATTCCTACACATGCTCTTCGGTTCTATGAAATATCCAACATCCTGTCCACTTTCATCAGCCTATTAATTACTTTCTTAGCTAGTTTGAGTTCTCATAACTTGCAACGGAAAGAGTTCTAAATAATACGAACTTCCTATGACTGTACAAAATGCTTTCATACAGATAATTTCATTTAGGCACAGAGAACGTGTCTATTTTATGTATAATAGAACAAAAAGAGGTTAAGGATTTGCCTGCCGCTATAGTCAAGCAGATTCTTTTTTTTTTAAATATTTTATTTATTTTTGAGAGAGAGAGAGAGAGACAGTGTGAGCAGGGGAGGGTCAGAGAGAGAGGGAGGCACAGTATCCGAAGACAGGCTCCAGGCTCTGAGCTAGCTGTCAGCACAGAGCCTGACGCGGGGCTCAAACCCACAAACTGCTAGATCATGACCTGAGCCGAGGCCTACGCTCAACTGACTGAGCCACCCAGGCACCTCTCTTTTTTTAAGTAAAAGAAAACAAAAAGGGGGGAAATGGAGAAGAATTATATCTAGGTCTCTTCCATGTGGGTTCAGCAAGTTTAACCTCCAGGGTATATTATCCCATACTTATTTGTCTCCAAATTCAGTCTTGCATTTGGGAGGAAGCATTCCTGGATCCTCACCCACTCACTGCTGATTACAACTAAGTGCTCTTCATTTCTCCTTCCCACACTCTGAGTCAAGTGCCTGAACTGAAGCTGAGTGTTGAACCCCAACTGTATTTACCAATACCGTTTAGTAGTTAATATTTATTTAACATGTACTATTATTTATATATCATATCCATTAAGCACACCAACCACTGTTCTAAATGCTTGTATTAACTCACTCAATCCTCAGTAAATACTTGTAAGGTAGGAAGTACAACTGTCCTTATTTTATACATGAGAAAACAGAGGCACCAAAAGATGTAACTTGTCTAGGTCACAATGCCAATAAATGGAGGACTGTGAATTCAAAGGCAGGAAATGGCACTCCAGTGTCTGTCTCTGCCTTTGCCTAGATGCACATCACATGGTGCTCTGCTTGAGACTCTTGAATACATGTGATATCACCTGTGCACCTGTGCCCAACCTTATTAATTCCCACTCTCATATCTTGGGTCTATATTTCCTGTTTAATGACCTCTATAGCCTGTATTCCTATGGGACCTGATTGTTCCTCCTCTTTAACCTTTCTTGGCTCCTTCTTCATCTATATAATGTATGTGACTAAAGGCAAACTAATGCTCACTGAATCTGCTCAGATAATATTTGTAGCACCTGATCCCACAGCTGACAATAAAAGAATGGACCTAATGTGAGTGAATCCCATGTGAACTAACATTGCTGGCAGGGAGTATTTGAAGGGCCCACAAGTAACAAAAACTGTCTGACGCTTTCCTTCCTCCTTTTTTCCTTCCTGTTGGACTTTATAATATGAAGTACCAGCTGAGATAAATTACTCTCCTTCTGAGACTTATTCACTATATTTACTAAAAGAGTTTGCACTATATTTGCAAAGATTCAAGTATCGAAGACAAATTTGGGTAAACTTAAAAATATAATTTATAGGAAGAATATCAAGTGCTGACGGAATAAAGGGAAAACTGGAAAAGTAGGCTTTTGAGGTTGTTAAAAGGACACAAAATTTCAGTTATAAGATGAGTAAGTTCTGAGGGTCTAATGTATAACATGGTGACGATAGTTTATGATACTGTATTGTATACTTGAAATCTGTTAAGAGAATAAATCTTAAATATTCTCACACAAAAAAAGGCAACCTTATGAGGTGATGCCTATATTGATTAACTTAATCATGGGAATCATTTCACAATATATACATCTCAAATAAATATATTGTATACTTTAAATATATTATAATTTTACTTGTCAAAAAAGAACGAAAGAAAGAAACTAAGCTTCGAGAAAGAACAGGCAGAAACACAAATCAAGGCAGCTCAACAACTTAACTGGCACCTGGATCCTACTGCTGGAGTAAATGAGCTTCAAATAACTTTTTTCTTGACTCAGCTCAAGATTCTAGACAAGACCAATTGGCTTGAGTTCTGTGCCTGGCTTTCAGTTAGGGCATGCAAGACACATGACTGACATTTACACTCACATTGCCCATAAATGAAAAGAAGAAACTCCCTCAAAAGTCACAGTAATATTAAGAATTGTTGATGGTTGTTAGGCAGCCAAATAATAACACAGCAGTGTCTATTCTACAGTAATGACTTCAGCACTATAGCCTTGACCATGAGTATTGAGTAAGTTGTTTCCAATTCTAGTATCTACATTCAGTGGTACTTGGAAGGTTGCTTTTACTCAAAACTTTATAGAGATGACAAAAAATTTTACTGAGATAAATAACTCCATAATTGGTAACGTTACCTAGATACGTGTTAAAATACAATGAACTAGAAAGAATACATAGGAGTTTCTGAAACCTATTATCTCACATAGAATTTGTAATAAACCTGGGACAAGGAGGTTAAGGGAATGGTTTCTCCCAGAACAGATTCTCCTCTCTGGGTTCCATGATTTTCCATGCTGGAACACCTATGTCTGTTTTCAGGGCCCCACATCTTTGCTCCTGAACTTATTTAAAGTCAAAGTTTACCCTCCCTCAAATATTCTGTTATACTTATGGCAGCACCCTGCCTCTCAGACCTGAACTTTCTAATCTGTGGCTATATCTTCTCTGATGACTACATCTCTTCAGAGGATCAGTCATCTCTGGGCTGCAACTATGCAATACAGTACACCTTTTAAAAAGGAAATCACTTCTTTGGCCTAACAACCAAACACTGATTCTCCTTTGCAAGGAAACATGGATACCATGATAATTTCTAAAGAAGACCACTCAAAATCACTGATCTTTGCTCACTCCAGTCCTTGCACTGAAACCTCAATGTTAGGTCAAAAACCTTATATTTAAATATCTTTCGGGATGTTTACACTTCCTGGATGTTATTCTTCTAATAAAATCAATAAAGTCAATCAAAATCGCATCTCCTTACTTGGTAGTAAACATGACTCCCCTGATGAGTGAAGAGCATTTACTTCTTATACCTAATTGTTAAGTCAAATTTAAAAACTCAAGTTTTTCATTTTGAGTAAATGTTCTTCACAATTAGCAATAATGGCATTACACAAATCCATTCAGCATGTAAATTCATTCAGATACCTGGGGTTTTATTTTACTGTTGACTCAAAATGACAGATCCATCAGGATCAATAACAACATCCCATATAAACTCTATTAAGGTTTTTTATCAGGGCAGATAGGATAGGCTTAGGCTATGCCACAGATTACATGGCAAAAGTTCATGTCTCACTTTCACAATGATGGCTGCAGATCCTAGCTGATCTCCAGGGCAGCTGTCCTCTTTCGAGTTGCAGGAATTAAAGCTTTCTGGAGTCTTTGTGCTACACATTTGCTCATTCCCAACTCTAGACTTCCCTCTCTCTCTCTCTCTCTCTCTCTCTCTCTCTGAAAACTATCATTAGCCCTTAGAAATGCAGCGGACTCCCCTCATTAGCTCTACCTTCCTTTCACATACTCCTCCCTCAGATACTCACATGTGTCATTTCCTCCTCCACATTCCGGAAGCTCCCAACTCAGATGCTCATCAACTGCTTAGTTACCTTGACTACTGCCACCTTCTTCTCTGCCAATTCTCCTTTGTCACCTATCCAATCTATTTAAAACCCCTCTGCCAAGATAGTCTATTCACACAGCTAAGACCAAGACAGCTATGTCTGTCTTCCCACCCATTTCTAACTTCCCTTTCCTCCCTGACTTCTAACTTCTGGCTACTTTTATTTTAGTTTTAATCTATCCATCAACAAAAATTTATTAACTTGCTTGCAGGATTCTATAAACTGTGCTAGGAACTCTATTCAATAAAGAATGTAACGTGTTTTCTATCACTAAGCATATTGCAATGTATTGGGAATGATAATATAAATGGAAAATGAAACTTAAATATGTTTTTAGTAACTACCGTATGGTAGTTCATGGCCATCAGATGGAGTTCAGTAAATGGAGATAGATGCTTGGACTTGAGAGTTTTCAAAGCATCTAACTGAGTAGTTTCCAAACATGACCGTTCATTAGAATCATCCAGAGAGGTTAAAAAAAACTTCAAATTCTACTGATTCATCATGTCTACAGATGGAGGCACTAGAATCTGTAATTACATATGCAAAATATATAATGTATACAATATGGTTACTGTATGTATGTGCATATATGCATGTGTATGTATGTATGTATAATGTATGTGTGTTATAAACATATATCCATACATTATGAGTAAAAATAAACACCTCCTCAAGTGATTTTCATGATTATTCGTGTTTATGATCCAAGTCTATTCCATTCTTATATTTTGTTAAATCGAAGCCAAAAATAAATTGCAGAAAAGTTTAAGTGCCTTAGCCAAATCACATAACTAATTACTGACAAAACTAGAAGCTCAAACTAGAAGCTAAACGCAAGTTTCTTGACTCACTGCCCCCCACTCCTCCAATGCTATGTACTCCAAGAAGATGGTGGGAAGATTTAGAACTTGAGCTGAACCTTGAATTATGGATAGGTTTCATAAACGTGGGCTATTTCAAGGGAAGTTTCTTCCTACCTCTGGTCCTATGCAACTAATTTAAATTCAATGTATATTTTGCGTATTTATTGACAGGCTAACATATATAAGGCATCTACCTGGACACAGTGGGAGACAAAAAGATTAATGAGCATGCTACTACCCCTCAGGGAGAATTTACCTTTGAGAAGATACTGCCTTCCAAAGTTTTTTTTTTTTTAGCCTGGGGGCCCCCTCGGTAGCTTTGTCAATAAGCAAATTCCTTTTGTCTACCTGAGACTACTGAATCACAACTTCTGGATTGGGACTTAGAAATATGTATTATTAACATGCTTCTCAGTTGATTCTTAAGCACAGTAAATCTTGAGAAACATGGTGGGGGCAAATGAAGACCAATGGCCCAGATGATATGTAAGATAAAGGTTTTCAGTTCAGAGATGTAAAGAGAGAGAAAGAGTGTTCCTTCAATATTGTAGTAAGGACAAAGCTATACAAACTGCAAGTTAATGACTTCTTTAACACATTAAGAAACTGAGATTGCAGGGCCACCAAATAACCTGAAGTCTGAGGAGACACTGTTTTCAGGGAGAAACAAGGCCAAGTATTTATTGACTTGAGGCAGACAATACTAGATACAATCTTAGCTGAAACGAAGATGCAGCTAAAACATTTAAACAAATTGCTAGAGGATGAGGATGAACTAGCATGAGAGTGCCAAGCTCCTAAGGATCTCAGCTATAGGGGACTTTACACGATCTTATGGGCTTTGACTCCATGGACCCCACCGGGCAGTCACAGGGAAGGTCAGGGAGAATCCTGAGAAGGCGTTTCTTGGGGTGCTATTATGGGAGGAAACAGTAGCTGCTGCCAAAACCCTGGCTCAACCCTTCAGCTCTATGTCTCCTACAAAACAAAAGCCTTAATCTTCAGGGGGAAGAACAGTGAAAACTATTACCTCAGGGCACTAGTGGAAACCATTGCATCTGGGGGACAAAACAGAAGAAAGCAAGCACTACCCCTCTGAGTGGGGCCGGAACTCCTACCAATTTTGAAATGGGCTTAGACTTTGAGGGCATTACGCTAAATGAAATAAGATAGAGAAAAACAAATACCATATGATTTCACTTGTATGCAGAACCTTAAAAAAACTGAATTCACAGAAACAGAGAACAAACTGGTGGTTGCCTGAGGTGGGATGGGGGGTGGGGGAGAGGTGGAGGAAATGGGTGAAGGTATTTTAAAGAAAAAAAAAAAAAAAAGGAAGCCCTAATCAAAACCCTGAACAATACCCTTCTAACGGAGCCTAGTCAGCCAACAGAAATAAAGTGGTTGCTTTAAGACCCCCAAAAGAAACAAGAAATGGTAGGTCAAAGGCTATACCTTATCTTGAGAAAAATTGAAATGGCTTATATCTAATACAAAACTGGGTTAGTTGTAGGGTTTTTTATTCCTAAATCAAATTTCTCGTAACCTTGCATCCTTCATTTGTATTTGATCAATTTGGAGTTCTTGTCTCTCCTTGGTAAGACTAAGTATGGTTGTTGAAAGATCTGGGTGCCTATTTGTTTATGATCTCTAAAAAGTATCATAATATCCATTCACTTTATTTCTGTAATAACCAAAAGTTTGTCTTAATCAACAAAGTTTAATGAAGTAAAAATTAACACCCTGGATTACTTTCTTCTAGTCCAGAACTGAGGTCTGTATATTAGGTAAACTGCCTAATCTAAAAAGTTGTTTTAAGTTTTTGAAGGAAGATGTACATCCCAGATGTTCTATCAAAGTTACTACTAATTTTCTTGGATCATTTTTTCTCCATATAGATGAAATTTTCTGAATTGCATTACCCTATACTTCCTTCAACTAAGATTTGTCAAATGACCTCAAAGAAACTCTTGTTAGGCTTTTGCTGTATATTTAGTTTTATTTCCCCTGGTCAACCTTCTTGATCTTCTAAACATAGATATTTAACAGTTTTCACTGAGTGGGAAAATAACTTCTAAAAAGGATTATTGCCCAATATACTAAAGGAGGATGTTCATTTTCTAAGAATTTATTTGCAAGCAGATAATCCTTACTTTTAAACTACAAAGTATAAAAACTTTAGTGAATTATATATATTCACTATTTGTGAAACTTATTTATTTACTTATTTATTTATTTAGAGGGGAGGGGCAGAGGGGGTGGAGAGAGACAATCCCTAGCAAGGTACACATTGGGGGTCGATCTCATGACCGGGAGATCATAACCTGAGCAGAAATCAAGTCAGATGCTTAATCGACTAAGCCACCTGGATGCCCCATATTTGTGAAACTTTAAACCTCTCCTAAGTCTAATTAAATGAGGAATGCATGTGGAAGCACTATAACTCTAAAGCATCATATAAAAATGTTATTATTGTATTATTAATACACATATTATTATAATTCATTCTTTCAACAAACATTTTATTTAAAATTCTTATTTAACAATTAGACATTTTCATGTAATTTTCCCAATCTTTTCTTCCCAGTCTGCCTCCCAGACTGAGTCCAGTTCATTTCTATAGCCTCATAATTTAGCTTATCACCTGAAACATAGCAAGTACTCAGTAAATATTTATTAAATGATTCTAGACATTCTCAGTTTCCTCCTTCCCTCTACTTCCAATGAAAACTAATATATTCTAAATTAAGTTGTGGTAACGTTACTCAGTAGCTCCCAGTTTCACTTCATAATGACCTGTAGTCTTGAAAAGAACATTTCTCCTTTGAATCAGTTTAAACTTGCCTGCATTATTAAAATAATTAATGGACATTCACATTTTAAATTTTACATCTTCATTCAAACACCATCTTTTTTAATTTAATCATTAAAGGGCCACCATATGTTTAAAACTCATCACGATTGTTTAGATAGGGAGAGACTGGTGCTCCCTCTGCTGGTTCTAGAGATAAAAAGGGAACTAGAAAACCCACTCCAGTTAAGTCTTCCTGGCAACAAGGGCTTCTTACAACCTGAGTGAACTAACACACCACATTGATACCCATGCTTGTCAGATGTGAAAGACACTATGGAAAGAGATATCTGAGACTTAAGCTTAAAACAGCTGTTGTTTAAAAACAAGAAAAATAAACCTAGGAGAATAAAACAATTAAAAAATGTAAAATAAAAGTCAACAGATTCTCTTAAAATGATGTGTATAAAATAACAACGACAGTTTCTTTCTTATTGTGAAGGTATTAACTTGCATACCCAAAATAGTATGTGTGTAGAGTATTTTCAAGTTGCAACGTGAATTAATGATCATTATCTCAGTTGATGCTTACAACAAATGCTGTAAGTTAGTAGGCTAGGGAACACCATCACTATTGTCCCTTCCATTTCAAATGGAGGTATCACTGCAAAGGTGCATACCTCTTCTCCAGGGCCTGCAAAACAATCCCATGACCACTTCTATGTTTTAGGTATTAATAATAACTAAATTCTAATGAACACTTACTATAACCAGGCACTGCAACAAGCAGTTTACAAGCAATGCCTCATTTACTTCTCATAACAATTCTGTGAAGGAGTCACTATTATTATTCCCATTTTACAGATGAGGAAATTAGGACACTGATAACTTTTCAGAGCCAAATTGTTATTAAAGAGTATGCCCCAAATCCAAAATAGGTCATGTGGAAAACTCATCAAAGCCCACTCAAACACATGTGATATATTATTTAGAAATCATAGTACTCTTTGCAGAATGCTGTGAAATATCAATATATGTAGTTATATTGTATAAACTAGAAACACATTTTCTAGATGAAAGTATTATTATAAAGTAAATATAGGTACCAGCCAAAATTTTTTTAGAATTTATTTATTTATTTTGAGGCAGGGAGGGGCAGAAAGAGAGGGAGACAGAGAACCCCAAGCAGGCTCTGTGCTGTCAGCACATAGCCTGATGCAGGGCTTGAACTCACAAACCATGAGATCATGACCTGAGCCAAGATCATGACCTGAGCTGAAATCAAGAATTGGATGCTTAACCAACTGAGCCACCCAGGTACCCCATCCAACCAAGTTTTATCTATCTATCTATCTATCTATCTATCCATCCACATACACACATTTGTATTTATATAATTATTTTTATTTTTATATTTAAGTATATATAATTTTATGCATTTCTATATTCATATAATCATATATAAATTACAATATATATCAAAATTATAGATCTTATATATAATTTTAGAACTGGAAATTTGTACCTCTTACTCCTTTTTGCCTATTTCACCTACACCCCAATCAAATTATATTTACATTGTATATGTTTAAATATACAAATATATTTCAGATTTGGAGAGGGATCTTATGTCCCAGAATGCCTTCAACTCTAATAAGTACAGATACCCTATGCCTTACAGGATTATCACATTTCACCCACTGAATTTTATAAAAGTTGAAATTCTTCAGGATATATTTCAGCTATTTTCAAATCAGTCATGGAAGACTTTCCACATCCCTTTATAAGATAAAACTGGCATAAGTTAAAATTTATTGAAACACTCTTACCCTCTACTCCATGATTATGTACATGAGTAAGCTTTGTATTTAGGCTTCACATGTCTTCCTTTTAGATCTTTAAATATGTTTTGCTGAAATCCTGGCTTTTCAAATGACTTTAAATAACATGAGCCACTATCGTAAAAATCTGCACAGTAACAGAAATAACATGAGACTGAAATCAAGACCTTTTACTGATCCTAATTTTTGGCTACATCATCCCCTTTGCTTTTCAGTATTTCTCCACAAAACTACTCTGAGTTTCTACAGGGAATGCAAATTTTTCAAGCATCTCTAAAATGATATGTGTTTCTATACTCCCAAAATACACAAAAATTTTCAGGAAAATATTTTATCAAGTTAAAACCATATAATATGAACCCAAATTACCTTATAAAGTGATGAAAAAGCTTGATTGGCTGTCCAATTTGCCATTTTCATGCTCTTGTTTATCCAGCTGCATGTACCACTGAGCAATCAGCAGCAGTTACCAAGGTTTTACAATAATAACAAATTATGAGGTAGAATCTTAGAATTCAGAAAATTCAACCCATAAATTCAACTATTTTCTGAGTATTTGGGAAAAAAAGCAACTCAGTGAAATTTTGTAGCAAAATCCCAGTGTTCTGTGGGAGGCTAGTTTGAGAATACATCTCTTTGGATTCAGATTTTGATCCTCCCAATCATCTAACTTTCCCTCCATTGATGCCCCAATAGAAAAGCAATACAAGAAATTAAACTCTGTTGAACTGCATTTAATTTAATTTTATATTTGAATGACATTCAGTTTAATCAAGCACCCATAGACCGGCTCACAGGTAGCAGAGAATAGGAGAAAAGGCACTGACCACCCTACAATTGAGTTTAAAAAAACATCAGCCAAACCTTTAAAGGATGGGTAAAGGTTGAGTGTGGGTAGGATGACAGTAGGAAACCCCTGGCAGCCCTGGACACATGAGGAATCGGTACTTACTCCCAGGCTCTTTTTCCATGGACTCCAGCAGGTACTCATAAGAAAGATGATGGCACAGTAGACAACCTGAGAGAGTCCCCTGCATGGTACAGGCCAGCAGGAAGACAATGACTGCTGCTGTTGGGAAAGCATGAACCCCAGAGACTCTGCCCAGACCATCCCCTCGTAAGTAGCAAAACCTTAAACCTCTGTGAGAGGGGCAGAGAACACTCTGTCACTGCCAGACACAGGTAAAGATCCACTGCTGATGGGAAAATGTAGAAGAAAAACTCCTTTAGCCCTGGAGGAGGGCCAGGAAACAGTATGGAGTCAGCCCCGTGATCTTATGTTATGCCGTCACAGGTGTGCTGTCACTGCTGGAAGGGCCAGGAAACACTCTCCTGCACTAGGACATCAGAGAGCCCACCCACTCTTCTACCACCAATCCCTGCCACTCACACACAATTATCAGAGCAGCTAGCAACTTCACTTCTAGGTGTTTGCCAAGAGAAATAAAAGCTATGTCCTCACAAAACCTGTACATGAATGTTTATAGAAGCCTCACTCATAATTGCTAAAAACAACCTAAATGGAAACAAACTAAACATCCATCAGTTGGTGAATGGATAACAAACTATGTCATAGCCAACTAGTGGAACACTACTCAACAATAAAAAGGAATAAAAACTACTGTTATATGCAACAACATGGAAGAATTTCAAATGCACTGAGTGAAAAAAGGAAGTCACAAAGGCTACCTACTATATGCTTCTATTCATATGACATTCTAGAAAGGCAAAACTATCCTGACAAAAAGAGTTCAACAGTTGCCTGGAGGTGGGAGGGGGACACTGACTACAAAAGAAACAGAGAACTTTGTGGGGAGCTAATCATCTTTATCCTAAATGAGGTAGTGGTTGCATGACTATATACATGTGTCAAGTTTATAAATGGGGTGAATTTTATTGTAATTAATTATTCCTCAATAAATCTGACTAAATAATTCAAGAGATGTATATTTGTGCCTCATTTCTGTCATAGTCTGAGTGATTTGAAAAAAGATTCAGTTCACTTAAACCAGCTTTTATGAAGTACCTACCAGCTGTGCCATATTATATCTAAGAGGTGAATTGGTTGTGGCCCACTAAGAATACACAGAGTAATGATACTTATTAATATATCTTCAGCAATTTATGACTTAAACCTGAAATTCCAATGTAAAAAACAAAGTATTTAGAACTGTATGGCAATGAATTACATCATTTTAGAGCTTGTGGGCCACAACTCAAGAGGTTTTTAGAAGGAAATTTACAACCTAAAAGGCATTTATTGAAAAACAATAAAGATATATATGTTTAACTCAAGAAGCAAAAAGAAAACAAAAACTCTCAAATAAGCAAAGGAAAAATGTAAGTGCAAAACAAATGAAACTATGCATTAAAATAAGCTTAATAGATAACTTTGCTTGCTGCAAATATTTCTGTCTTTGGTATATAATATTGTTACTCACTGAGAGTTTACATAGTATGCAGTCTTTCCTAAACTAATTTGACCACTAAACCATGTGTATGTGTGTATGATTATACCTGTCTTATATCTAATGATCCACAGGAGAAATTTTAGGAAACACTAGTCTATTGGCTTAATTAAATCATTTAACTTCTGAACTCCAATTTATCTCTCTAGAAGAAAAATGAAATATAATTCCTCTCTTTATCTCTACCCTTAAAATCTAGTTGGTTATACAGATGGGAAAGGTAAAACCAATATAAGAGATCCACACATGAAGTAACAAAGAGAAAGTATTTGAAATAAGCATAAAAATAGCTGTATTACATGAAAAGTTTCTAAAACAAAAAGATATTCCATTAGAAAAGTGGAAAATGGAAACTTATTTGGAATTCACAGGAAATATGCATAAATTACTCTTATTTTTTTAAAAAGGGGGAAACAGTGAAAAGTGTAATGCTGAGAAATTAGTGTTATAAATGATGAACTTCCTCTTCTTTTTTGTCTAAATAGTTATTTATCTTAAATAGATGTATAAGATAGAATATTTTTCTCTTCCATGCACGTTCCTTCCAGGGGTTCTGGCAATGCTGGTGGACTCCAATTCACTCAAACCATAAACATTTATCAGTCTCCTGAGAACAAGTACACTCTCAAATTGGCTGAGTTAGTTCTGTTTCCTTAATCATAGTCTTTCCAACGTATAAATCAAACTCGATGTTACTACTCCTCAATAATTATAACCAAGCTACCACCACTATTTTTCAAATTTCAACTCTTCTTTTTTTCCCCCCAACACTCTTGTTAGCAAGATACCAGGTTAGAAAGAGCAGTGCCATTTTAGCTAAACTAGTTCCACTTATTTGGAACATTGATTTCATAATTTAACCCAATGCTATTTGAAACATCGAATAGGTGCTGCTGCTTCTTAGGATAAAAAAAATGGGAATGAGGTGATAAAGTCATACTTATTTTAATGTGAATAGAAAATCTATTCACTCTCTAATGGAAATGGATTCATAAAGCTAAAAAGATTTGGTAATACTGAGCAACAATCCATGAGAAACTAGTTATTGTCAACACTCAGTGCCTAGTTAGCTAGTTAATGAGGTGAGAAGAAACCAAGAGTGGTTAATATTACCACAAACTGATCATAATCAAATCATTACAATGTTAATTATGGAATTAAGGGGATTGTAACCATGAAAATAAAAATAAGTATAAAATCACTGCCTTTGTTCTAAATATGTTGTGGCAAAGTTTATTTTCTAAAGCTAGATGGGACTCCAAAAGGATGACGCTTCTGCAGAAATTGCTTTAAAAAAAATCAGGTTGTGCGAATTTTGATGATAGCACCTAAAAAATATTTATCCATGTTTTGCCATGTAAGTCTAGGAAAGAAACTCTCTGAATTAATTAAGATATTTAATTTCCTACAGATCATATATATTCACAGGGAAAGTCATTACTAAGATAACCTCTTTTTATATAATGTTGGAAACTATTAGATTTATAAACTGGTTCTTAATCCTTATATTTTCAGTAGGTAAATAGACAGTCTTCATTCTATAATGTTGATACAGATATTGTTTATTTATATGACACTAACAGATTTTATCTAATTACACTAATAGTAATCTAACCTCAGAACTACTGCCTCTTTTCGTTGGATTTGTCATTACAGCATTTGTCTTTTGACAGAGTATTACTAAGAATTTAACCTAATGAAGATAATACATTCCCTAATAAGCCTTGAAAACCTAAAAGTCTCCACAAACTTTTTAATTCAAATTTACTTTTTTCCTGAATATAAGATAATCTATTTTGATTGCAAAAATTTGAGAAGACCACCAAAGTATAGAGACAAAAAAAGGATCAGTATATTACAAATCAAAGGCAACTACTACTAATTCATATTCTTTTCTTGTATCTATTTCCTTTAAATAATTAAAATCACAGAAATATACCAATTTATTGTACAATATTTTCATTTAAAATAATTGAGAGTTGGGGCACCTGGGAGGCTCAGTTAGTTAAGCCTCTGACTTCAGCTCAGGTCATGATCTCATGGTTGGTGGGTTCAAGCCCCACGTCGGGCTCTCTGCTGACAGCTCAGAGCCTGGAGCCTGCTTCAGATTCTGTGTCTCCCTCGCTCTCTGCCCCTCCCCCACTGACACTCTGTCTTTCTCTCTCTCTCTCAAAAATAAACATTAAAAAAAATTTTTTTTAATAAAATGATTGAGAAGAAGCACTTTCTATGCCATTTCTAGCTGCATAGTAAAGTACGGAATGAGTTAACCATAGTTTATTTTACTATTACCTCATTAATAGATTTTTTTAAGTATTTCTAAATTTTCACTATTATATCATGAAATATATCTCTGTGCAGGATAAAATAGTAATGAAGAACCCTAGCAGAATTTGAAGCAGACAGATGTAAGCTCAAATCTTGGCCCAGCTACTTAGGAGTTTTGGTGAGAAGTGAATTATACAAGTAAAGCCAGTCACATGGTAAGTAATCAATGAATTAAAGCTATCATAATGAAGCTTTTCTTAAATTTTAGAATTTTTGTTATCATTCATGCCCTGAGATTGGATTTCTTGGTTAAACAATGTAAATATTTTTAAGGATTTTCATACATATTGTCAAATTATTCTCCAAAGTGGCAAGCTAATTTAAGCTTTCATCAGTATTACATAAGAAGTAATCCTCAGCAAAATTGAGTGTTGTTATATTTTTTCATTTAGTAGGTAAAAATGTTATCTCATTTCACTTTTATCTTTTTGAGCATTTAGTAACATATTTTTTAAAGCATGCATTAATCATTTGTACCTTTCAAATAAATTATCTATTCATGTCTTTTGTGCATTAGTTGTATCAATTTATATAACTGCCTTAAACATTGTGTTTGTTTTGTGTTAATTGTGTATACATTGTGTTGTGTTTTGTGCTAACATTGTGTTAATATTGTGTCATATGTATAGTTAAATAGCTTGTCTTATTCTCTGTCTTTAAATTTGTTCATAATACTGATATTGAGAAATTTTATATTTTCTACAGTCAAATCTATTATTCTTCTCCTTTATGAATTCTTCCTCCCTTATCCAGAAATTGGAAAACAATCACCTTTTATTTCTGTTCACTCAAATTAACTTTGATATTCTAAAATGGCCTTTTTAATCTTGACAAAACATACTTTGGTTTATGCTGTTAAATGAGAATCAAAATTTAATTTTTCTCCAAGTAGCTAAACAATTGCCCAAATAAAATTTATTAAACAATCCTTCTCTTACTCATTGATCTACCATGTTTCCATTATGATGTATAAAACTTTTAAACTTTATGTTTAATTTTACAAGGCACCAAAATTAATCAAAGATATTATCCATTGTACCTGATCTGCTTTTGGAAGAGGAGCTGCTATTAATGATCCCTGAGGCAATCCTCACCCATAATTATCTCCCACACCGACTGGGTTTAGGAGATTGCCAAGATCAGAAAGGATGATGCACAAAGGAGATTAAGGAGTAACTGAAAACAAGCCTACATTTTAATTTATGGCCATTCCTTTCCTCTCACTGTGCCCACAGTAAGCCTGCATCATTAATGGAATAAAATAAAATGCAGGCAACATTTATCAATCACATACAGTGTTCCAGGTCCTTATATCCCCTCCACCTCTGCAGAGGTAGACATTCTTAATTTTGCAGTTATAGAAACACATTCAGCAATTTTAACTAAGCTTCCCAATACCACATAATTAATAAGTAGTCAAAATAGGATTTGAAATTAGATCACTCTGAATCAAAAATCATATTTATTAAAAACAAAAAACAAAACCCCGTAGTTGGAAAGAATCTCTCTCTCTCTCTCTCTCTCACTCTCTCTCTCTCTCTGCCCCACCCGGATCATTTATTTTCCTGAAATATTATCTCAATATCAGGAATAATTTGGAGTTTTTATACTCTTCAAGGATAAAGGTGTATGTGAAGTTTAAAGTATGAGGAGGAAGGAACTCATGGCTGGGTTGTAGGAACCTTGCTACAAAGGGTGTGGACTATTGCACAGAAGGTTAGATGAGAATGTGACGTTTCAACAGATCACCAAGGTCAAGGAGGACAACATTAGGACCAAATAATACTAGCTATAACTTAAAGGGGCAAGTAGTATGTGAAACAGAATACTAGCAATGGATTTTCCCTCATTACTAATGCCATCGATGACCATGGCTTAAGGCCTTCAGAGCCTCAACCTGGGAGGAGGAAGAAAAAGAAAGTAAAACAATCCTGACTGTGAGTGACAATCTCCAAAATGAAGTGACTAATAGTCAAATAAATTTTGATCAAATTTTTAGATTTCATTTGCAGTGTCATGAAGAAAGGGGATTGAGTTTCAAAAATGTAAATAAGCTGTAGAAAATAATTGTAAAATTTACAACAGACACCATGGAATTGAGCCCCAGTCATACTAGGTTAAAAGAGGAGATTACTGAGGATTTAGAGGCATAGCCAGCCTGCAGGTCTACTGGAAGTGAGAATAAGAAGGTGGAAAAGCAGGCTTCCCTCTGTCCCACTGGGACCCCATTCCTCCTTCATGTCTTGTCCTAGCTGATACGTGCTGCTCTGCCTCTTGGCCTCATCCTGGATGAAAGAGATGCTCTGCTGCTCCCTATAAGTGCTCACTGTCAGTCAAGAAGTCTCCAGCTCATAATACCAGTGACTCCTGCCATTCCAAATCCCATTTCCTCATTCCTCGCTTGACATTTCTGACTTAATGCACTCCTACTGATTTCTTACTCATCTCAGTCTGTCTTTCTCTCTGCCAGCACTTTTTTGTCTATCTTATACCTCAATGTAAATGTCATTTACATTGTCATTTGGTGGAGGTAGAACCCACATTGTGTGTGTGTGTGTGTGTGTGTGTGTGTGTGTGTGTGTGCCTGTGTATGTGTATGGTATATATAACACTGGATTTATGGAGTATATGAGGTAGATACAATTCTCAGTCCAAGTCTCGTGTTTTATAAGAAGTTATAACATATGTCTTTTTCTATAATTCAGTTTCTATTTCGAGTCCCCATTCTGCTATAGTGGTAGAAACTCCATATTAACCAGTTCATGCCCACCTTGCTCCCTATCCCTAGAATTATACCAACATTTTGGGACATGTGTAGTGCCAAGAACTATGGCCCCAGAAAATCTTCCATTTGCTCCTCCAGATTCATTCTCACCTCATCTCCACCTCAGCTCTTTGTCCTGGAGCCTGAATTGAAGGGAGCACGTTGACAGGGTTTCCTTCCTTCTGCTTCCAGACAGAATCAGCCTTCTCTATATGATTCTTTTTCTTCTGGTTTCAAATGTCATGCTCTCCCTTCAGCCTCTCAGGCCTAGCAGAGTTAACCGTGCTAGCCCCAGGCATCTGCACTCCACACTGTGCTCACATATTTGTAATCTTTCCTTTGGTAAATAATCCCTCCCCAAGCTAGCCCTCTGGGAGGATGCCAGTGGTTTCTTGCTGAGATGCAGTTCCAGATGTCCATTTTCCATGTAGAGATTCTGAGATATCTTTCATTCTGTCTGGTTCCTAGTTGTCAGATCATAAGGTTTCCACAGCAACTTTCCTCATGTTTGTTGTCCACTTCGACCTGCAGGTCTTGTAACTCTCCCTACTGTGTTTATGGGCCACACTGGGGACCAGAAATGCCTGTGGGGTTGTCAAGGCCTCCTCTGCTTAGACTTTGTGTGCACTCACTCTGTGCATCTAGAATTGCAAAAGGCAGGGAGATCCTGCTCTCTTTACTCTGTCTACCTTATGCAACCTGTACCAGGGGATATATTTAACAGGTGGGAGATGGGAGAGAAAAGGTACATGAAATACCAAGAAAGGAAAAATATATATCACAACATATAGAAGTGTATTAATATTTAAACATCACAACCCTGTAATAAATCTATAAAACTGAACATTTAACCATCCAGCTTGTGCATTCTAAAAATAAGGATTTAAAGATCCCTATTGCTAAATGTCAGGCTCTTCATTTATATAGCAAATTAAAGTTTGAAAAGCACGTCACATATAAAAGTCATTGGATCGTCAGACAAACCCTAAGAGGATTATAAAATATGCTCCATGTTATAGGTTGAACTGTGTCCCCCACAAAATTCATATGTTGAAGTCCCAGTTGCCAGTATCTCACAAAGTAACCATATTTGGAGATAAGGTCTTTAAAATAATAACTCAGTTAATATGAGGTCTTTAGAGTGGTTTCTAATTTAATATGACTGATGTCCCTTAAAAAAAGAGAAAATTTGGACACAGACACGTGCACATGCAGAGGAAAAGCCATGCAGAGACAGAGCGAAAAGACAGCCCTAGGAAACGTATACACTATTTATAGATCAAGAAGCTAAAATTTAGAGAATTTTAAAAGCCTACCAAAACCCTGAAGATTGTTTTACAGTAAATTATTTATAATGAATTTTACAGTAGCAATCTTAATAATACCTAAATCCAGGCTCTCTCGTACCTGTATTACCTCTCTCAGGAGTTCTCTGTAATGTGCTTTGCAACTGTATGATATTACTGTCATATGAGAATATTCATGAGAATATGTGTATACATTTCTTCAAAGTCAAGCAACGCATCTGTGGGCTTAGGCCACCAGGTAGTGGCTGCCTCCAGGCCGTTTCCAGACTCCTGCTTCCCTCCTCCCTCCACTCCATCTGCTGCCTTTCCAATCCTTTCATGCTCCCTGTCAATTTCCTGAATTACAGGTCCATTCAAAAGCTGAACAGAGGGAAAGAGGTGAGGAAGTAAACCTACCTAACACAGCAAGTGGACTGCACTGAAACGCTGTGAGGTACATGAAGGAAAGGACACTACTGCAAGTATTCAATTCACAAAATGTGGCCAGGCTTAAAGGTAGAAAATCGAGAAAGCAACAGGAAATTTTAATTTTGTTCCAAATCTAAGCATAAGAGATTTAGACTGTGGCGCCTGAGGGTTAAAGGACAAGAGGGAAATGAGAAATCTTGGGTTATGGGCTCAGATTTATGGATTCCTTATCAAGAAGTTTGAGCACATTAGTTTAAATTTTGGGTTTTCGTTTTCTTACCACCAAAATGACTATGTTATAGTCAAGGTTTCTACTATCTAACATTTGGTGAGATTTTTACCTGATACTGTGATTTTGTGCCTTTTCATGGAAGTATAGAATTATACCATATAGTGCCAATGCCATTTGAAACTCAGTTTCAAGTTTTGATGCTCATGGGGCATGATTTTTTTTAAATAAACAATAATCTCAGTTTAACAGTTATCTGGAAATCAATTATTCCAATTTCAATAAAGTAGAGAAAACTTTGATTTATTGTCTTATTTAACTGTAACCATAGCAAGTGTTCTATTCATTTATTCATTCATTTAACCAAAATGAAAAAACATCCTCTATGGGCTAAGTAATTACTATGCTTATGCTTTGGAGCTCAAAGTCCCTCTAGTGAGAAACAGACAGTACAGTATGGAAAATACTGTGGGGTTTGTTAGAATACAGGTAAGTTCAGAGTGGCATGGCAACCTCCAAAAGGGCAGAAAGGACATCTGCCCCAAGTCTTATAAGAACGAGAAATCAAATTCAAATAAGACAAAAGTAGTAATTTGTTAAAACATCCCAGAGAGGGCTGGGCATAGTTAAGAAAATAGGAGCTTAGCCTATCAAAAGGCTGGGTATTTTGAAGATTAAATCATGAAAGACTCCTATACACTGCTTACCAGCGAGCCAAAACACAGAAAACTAAATTCCTTTGCTATCATTACTGTTTTAAAGGCTTCCAAGAGATGTGAATCCTATATGCCAATCCCTCACACTTACTATATCCATCCTTGCTTTGGGAATCAAACATGCCTGAAATCTTAGGTATGGAAAGGACCTTATTAATCAGTTGGGTCAACCCACTTACTCAGAGATAAACTTATTGCTTCCAAGTCTCATAGTAGCAGAGAAAAATCTAGACCCAAAATATCTAGAATCCCATTTCGATGCTTTTTTTTTTCTACTGAACCTCCCTGTACTTCTCATCAGCCTATACACATAAATTTAAGAATGAAGTCAAGTGATCTCTGTTATTCAATTGATCAATAAATCAATAATTTAGGAGACATGTCAGGCCTATAAATGTCTTGGAATCAACCATGATTATATGCCAGTTGTGCTGGCATATATTTATTTGTTTATTCTACAAACTGAGTTATACCTTCTGTTGGAATTGCCTTGGATGCAAATATCATGAATGGAGACAATGAACGGACATTGAAATAACTTCCCCAGAGTCAAGTGAGAAAGTGGATAGATAGTGGCTATGGCCAGTGAACACTGATTTATGGTTTATTTGGCAAACATTTCATTAGCACCTAATACATGCCAGGCACCATCCTAAACAGCATCAGTGAAAAATAAAATAATTGTAATAAGACTGCATCCAGGCCACATGGTGCTTTTCAACTGAACGAAACAGACAATAAACAAAGAAACAAATATACATAATTATAATATCAAATATAATAAGTACATGACAAAGTTTCAAAATGCAAGAAGTGAAAAAAGTTTTCTTTAAATTCTGAAGGAACAGAAAGTGCAGTAAGAAGAAACTGTAATGACTCACTTCCAGAAAAGAAAGATACTTGGATATATTGAAGCCTTTCACATTCACCTTCCTCTGTGGTGGAGTCATTCTTAGAAACGTAGTGGGAAGAAGTAGGAGGCATTCTCAATTTTTTTTCTGGAGTGTCAAGAACCACCCTCCTAATTCTTATCAGACTGGTTTTTAGAGATACATCAAACCTCAGCACTTTCTTCTCCAAACATGAGGTATTCCATGTGTTTTTATACTATTGGGCAGTGGTTCTTTTAACATTCTTAGAAGAGTTCACAGTCCCCTTTGAATATCTGATTTAAAAAAGAGAACTTCCCTCACCTAAAATACCCACCGGTATCTATAGAGAAAATGTTGTATTAACTTCAGGAGGACCACTGAAGACCAATGATCCTCCTTGATACTACTCTAAAAAAATAATATTTTTCTGCATTATGGGCAGTGAGTTCTAACTGCTTAGACACAGTGGACTGTAATCCAAGACTTCTTCAGCTTAAAAACTGCACATGTTCAGAGATTTGTTGGCCAAAGGGCTTTAGTTTGCCAGTCTGTACTGCTCAGGGAGCAAAATTCTCAAAAGTCAATAGTACTGTTATATAAATGCTGAGTATTAAAGACCAAATAGGAATTCAATTCTCTCCATTTAAAAAAGAATTTTATGAATGTCTGGGTGGTGAATTTGGTTGAACAGCCAACTCTTGATTTCAGCTCAGGTCATGATCCCAGGGTCCTGGGATCAAGCCCTGCATCAGGGTCCACACTGAGCATAAGGCGTGATTGGGATTCTGTCTCTCTCTCTCTCTCTCTCTCTCCCTCCCTCCCTCTGTCCCTCTCCCCTACTCACTCTCTCCTAAAAATCAAAATTTAAATTAAATTAAGTTAAATTAAAAACAATTTTGAATACATATGTGAAATTAGTCATTCCTGAAATGCATAGAATAACAATGAAATTCATAAAACAGTAGTTTTCAATCCTACCCACATATTAGAATCACTTGAGGAGTTTTTAAAAAGACTGATACTGAGGCCCATATGAGACCAACTAAATCAAAATCTCTCAGAGTGGGGTCCAGGAACCAGGGGTGGTTAAAATATCCCCAGATAATTCCATTGAAGAGCTTAGTTGCAACCCAATGTTTTGGAAGGGCTCACTGACTTTCATGCCTTGTGAACTTGGTTTTATTGAATTAAGAAGAGAAATGGTTAAAACTAAATCCAGCTGATAAGAATTGTTTATGCAGTTTATCTGAACTCAAAGCTCAATAATTCTAATGGTTCTGAATAGTCCTAACATTTCACAGAACATATGAGAAATAGAAAAGCCTATCAATAACTAGATAATTGGTTTCCTTATAAGAATCAAACAAAAATACCTATGAATAAATATGCTTCCTACTCCTTCCTGGCATTCAAGGAACTAGCATAGACTCTGGCACATATAAAGGTTTAATTAATGTTTGCTGATTTAACCACACCATTTTGGTCTTTCTCTTCTCCATCAAACACTCTAAGAAAGAGAACATCAAGATCACTCAGTAAGCTATCTAATGGGGCATTTAACTGCACCCTTGAGAAGCAATATTATTAAATTCATTCTTTCATTAAAATATTGACTATCTACTTTGTGCCAATTACCATAATTGGTGCTAGGGATGATAATGATAATTTAATCCTTTCAAAATCATTTCCAACATCTTCTTTTAAACAGTTATTGGACTTTAGTTCCAAGAAGATTAAGAGACTCTCAAGACCACAGAATTAGTATGTGGCAGAAGGTAAACTGAAATTCCAATCTTCTAATTCCCAGTGCAATGCTATTTTGCAGGAAACAAAGTACATCACTTTTATTATATGTGTAAATTTAAAGAACTTCCCAGTTCTATCAGTTTTGTGTAAGTAAGTTTGGGATTAGAAATAGATTTTCTTTCACCTTTGGGTTGAAATGGATTTGTATTTACAGCAAATAATATCAAGTTCTTTGTAGGGTAAAGAAAATTGTTGGGGTGCCTGAGTGGCTCAGTCGGTTAAGCGTCCGACTTTGGCTCAGGTCATGATCTCATGGTTGGTGGGTTCGAGCCCTGCATATGGCTCTGTGCTGACAGTTCAGAGCCTGGAGCCTGCTTCAGATTCTGTGTCTCCTTCTCTCTCTGACCTTCCCCATTCATGCTCTTTCTCACTCTATCTCTCAAAAAAATAAATAAACGTATTAAAAATTAAAAAAAAAAAAAGAAAAGAAAATTGTCAGGGTGCCTGGGTGGTTCAGTCAGTTAAGTGTCCAGCTTTTGAGTTCCACTCAGGTCATGATCTCACAGTTGGTGGGGTCCAGCACCATGTCGAGCTCTGCACTGACAGCATGTAGCCTGCTTGGGATCGTCTCTCCCTCTCTCTCTGCCCATCCCTTGCTTGCACACAAACATGTTCTCTCTTTCTATCAAAATAAATAAATAAACTTAAAAAAGAGAAAAAAAGAAAATTGTCTCTGAGATTTTAGGAGAATAAGTGAGGTAAGTAAAGCAAAGAATAATTTGAGACTAGCACATAGGATTTAAGGAAAATAGACTATGAATATGTTGTTTTCAAAACAAGTCTCTAATTTCACAGAAAAATATTCAATTTTTCAGAGATTACAGTTATTCATATAGATTACTGTGAGAATTCTTAAGATTTAGAGGGGGAAAATCCCTAGTAATTACAGACACTGCTCCGTTTGCCAACCTCATCTACCACTCTTCCTTTCATTTTTCTCCAGTAGCTCTCACCTCCCAACATTCCTCAGGAAAGCCAAGGTCAAACCTCTCAGGGCATTTCTACAAAGGATTGCCTTTCCAGCTCTTCAAAAGGGGCATACCTTTGCTCTTTCAATCTCTGCTTAGTTTGCCCTCCCAAAGAGGTCTTTTCTGACCATACTATCTTCTGCCCCAACATTACCTATACCCCTATACTTCCCTTTGACTTTCTTCTGAGCACTTACCACTCCCAGAGATTATTTTACTTCCTCATTTACATGGAAGTCTCTTTTACTAGTGTGTATACTCTATGAAGGCAGAATTCTGGCTCTCTTTTTCATTGCTATATTGCTGTTACTAGAGCAATGCCTGCCTCACTGCATTCAATATTATTTTAATATTTGTAGTTGTTAACAAGGAAGAAAGGAACAAAAATTGGTAGAGTCAATGGTCAACATATAATACAAAAGTTCAGACAAATACAAAGATATCATGTCTTTCCCAGCTGATCAGTATAAAATTAAGATGAATAAAATTCAGTGTTGTCAAGGAGGTTAAAAAATGTACCCTATAACATGTTGCAAAACTCTAGATTGTTACAACTTTTGGAAGGAGGTATTTGGCAGTATCTAACAATTTTTTAATTTCGGTCTATATATTTCTCTTTCTTTCTATTGTCTCATTAATATAGTCAACATAAACCAATAATAAGTTGTACATGGATGTTTATATCAGATTATATGTACAGGTGAAAACTTTGCAAAGTTTTAAAATTTCCATCAGTGATTAAATTGTGATATATAGAAATTAATAACAAGTAGTTGTTAAAAAAGAATGAGGCAAATCTAAGTGGACGAGCACAGGATAATATCTGTGATACACTGTTAGTAATTATAAATGAGGTATACAACTATATGTCTATCAATGCATAAAAATAGACTTGTAAGGATACCAAACTGTCAACTACTTTTCTAAGTTGAGGGACTGTGGCAAGGAGATGGCAATGAGAAGAAATTTTTCACATTTTACATACTATCAATTTATATTTTTTTATTTTTTAAACTTTACTATAATTTGTTTCTAAGAAAAACATACTTGGCTCTTCCTTGGCTTAACTAATGTTTGAGAAACCTAGTATATGCTTTTGTCAGATGATTTTGCCAGAAAATAAATGCTAGATTAGAAATTTCTTGGGAACAGAGACCATGTGTGCCTAGGGCTCTATATGTCGGTTTGAAAATCTGACATAGAATGCACTCAATATAATACGTTGAATGAATGAAAGAAAACGTCAGGGAATAATTTGGCTAATGTAATTTCTAAATTAGTCAACAATATACGTTTTTAACTTTTTTTAACGTTTATTTATTTTTGAGACAGAGAAACAGAGCATGAGTGGGTAAGGGCAGAAAGAGAGGGAGATGCAGAAACCAAAGCAGGGTGCAGGCTCTGAGTTGTCAGCACAGAGCATGATGCGGGGCTTGAACTCACAAACTGTGAGATCATGACCTGAGCCAAAGTCGGACACTCAACTGACTGAGCCACTAAGGCGCCCCAGTATACATTTTTAAAATAAGAATATTCCTCATATTTGAAGTGATCAAAAAATTTAAAATATTTTTTAAATTTAGAATTATTTAATTTTTTTTTAATTCTCTAAATTCAAAAGCACACTGGTTAGGGTGTCATGAAGAGGCTATTCCTTCAAGCATTTTGGTAGAATTCTAAGAATTGAGACCAGGATTTTTTTTTTTAATTTTTTACTGTATTGTCAGAAATTTGTGTTGGTCTTCATTTTTTTATTGTGGTAAAAAGTATATAAAATTTACCAACTTAACCATTTTTAAGTGTACTGTTCAGTGGCATGAAGTACATCCATCTTCATTATTGTGTCATCCTCACTATCCTCCATCTCCAAACTCTTTTCATTTTGTACTCTGTATGCATTAAATAATAACTCTCTATTACCCCTCCATTCTACTTTGTACCTCTATGAATTGACAATTCTAGATACCTCCTTATATAAGCAAAATCACACAGTATTTGTTCTTTTAACATAATGTCCTCAAAATTCATCCATGTTGTTGCTTATGTTAGAATTTCCTTCCCTTTTAAGGCTGTATAATATCCCATCATATGAATACATCACATTTTGTTTATCTATTCATCTGTCAATGGATATTTGGGTTGCTTCTACCTTCTGGCTATTGCAAATAATGCTTTTACAGACATGGGTATATATGAACATCTCTTCGAATCCCTGCTTTCAATTAATATATATATATATATATATATATTCAGGAGTGGAATCGCCAGATCATATGGCAATTCTATTTTTTAATTTTTTGAGAAACTGCCATACTGTTTTCCATAGCAGGTGCACAATTTTACACTCCCACTAACAGTGCACAAGGATTCGAATTTCTGCACATCCTCCCTAACACTGGTTATTTTCTGGGTTTTTGATAGTAACCATCCTAATGGGTGTGAGATGTTATGTTGCTGCTTGCTTTTTGAAATCAAAAATCTGGGAAAACCTCAACCTAAATGACCAACAAAAAGAGATGATATTTTTATTCTAAGACATTTATTTTTTAATTCTATCATCTCTGAAATTAGGATGCATATTACATTACAACTGGTGTCATCTTATGATTATATTTAATAGCAGTATCTAATATCTCAATGGCATTTAAATCAATGATGTTTTAAAATTACTACTGCTTTAGATTCAATGAAATATGGAACATCCAAAATTTTAAACCACAAAGGATTAGACAAAGTATCTGAATTATATAGCAATAAGGATTAGTTGTAACAACCAACTTAAATGTACCCAAGAGAAAAAGTCACCAAGTAAAAAGAAAAGGAATAATTATCATGTATTTTAAAATATACTTAAAGTATTAGGATGCAGGTTATTCCAGATCCTACTAGATCCTGAGTTGTGTAACTTTTGGCAAGTTACTTACCTGCTCTGTGGTACAACTGCCAAATGGGAATAACAATATTTCTATAATATTACACCTATGGGCTTATATCTTGTTTGTTAGAACTTAGCAAATAGCAATAGGGATGAGAGGATAATTTATATTTTTCCCTAAGGTAAGAATCAGAGGTCCCTAAGGTAAAAATCAGAGCTTCTATTGTTAAAGAATAAAAGAAAAAGTAATAGGAAATAGTTTTCAGTCTTTATCAAAGGCATTAAAATTATTCCAATGAATACTCAGTAGTGGTGCACTATTTTTCTGAATTAACACCCTAACTTTAGATTTTTCATCCATTAAACCTTTATATTATAGATATTTCTGAGGTATAACAATGGCTGAGAAGAAAATAGAAATAAAAATTTAAAAAAGCAAATTTTTTTCTGAAAAAGATTTAAATTGCTAAAGATACACTTGCAAAGCCTCTCCCCAAATGCTCAAAAATATGATTACATAAAATGGTATATATGATAAAATTTCATGTAACTCAATTTTCCGTTGTTGTGAACCAAAATGATTTTGACCAATATGTGTAATCCTGCATGACACTATATGTTCAGACGGTGCATATGATCTTCTGGAATACTGTTTATGCAAATTTTATAAATGAAGTGCATACGTTTAGGTCCATGGTATCTGTCATGGATAAGAATAGATTTTGGAAAATTCTACCAAGGCATATGCCAGGAACAACAAGGGAATGGAAGGTGGGAAGGAAATAGCCCTTTACTGTGTCTTTCCTGCATTGGCTGTGGTGAGGAACCAAATAGACTGAACACGTCTCTCATGGAAGGTAACACAGAAGAAAGGCCTCAGCATGACATAGTCACCAGTCTACAACTAATTCAGTGTACTTAAGTCTGTGTTGAGCCACTTCTATCCTCAGAGCTTTTTCTTCTTTTTAAAGATTACATAGAAGCAGGACAAAACAGGAACTAACCCCAATTAACATTTTAAAATTCTGAAAGGTCTTCTGTACCTTTAAGAGTGGAGTGCCTGAGAAAAATTGTAAAGTGAAGTAACACACTAATTCAATATGGCATGAATTTAAAGTACCAAAGTTTAAGGTGGAATATGGTATGAATTTAAAGTACCAAAGTTTAAAGTGAAATATACCAAACTCCAGAAGACATAGTAAAATGCTAATGCCAAAATCAAAAATGAATAACCAAGTTGCCCTGCAGTGTAATTTCAAAGGAGAAGCACTTCTAGAATAACGGAGTAAGGACCTCCAAAAATCAGTTCCCACACTTAAAAAATGTCAGAATATTGACAATACTTGTCAAAATCAATTTTTTTCAGAACTTTGCATATTAAGCAAAGGCTTTCAATGATTCAGATAACATTTATTCAAGAAAAACAGTTGAATCTTGATAAGAACATCAACATTTGTGGGTAATTTACCTTATTCCTATTCCCCTCTCACCAGCTTCGTGATAGCCTTGACAACCAGCAGCCCCAAAACAATGGTAACTGTGAACAACAGATGCCATGATTTAAAAGGGGCAAAAGGCCTGAATAGACACCTCATGAAAGAAGATAGATCAAAAATAAGCATTTAAAGACATAATCAATATCCTATGTCATCAAGAACTGCAAGTTAAAACAATGAGATACCAATACCCACCTATTAGAATGGCCAAAATCCAAAACCTGACAATACCAAAGGCTGGTAAAGCAGCAGGAACTCTCTAATACATTGTCAGTGTGAATGCAAAATGGTAATGGTACAGCCACTTTAGAAGACAATTGGGCAGTTTTGTACAAAACTAAACATACTCTTACCATACAATTCAGCAATCATAGTCCTTGGTATTGACCCAAAGGAGCTGAAAACACATGCACACAGAAAACTGCACATGAATGTTTATAGCAGCTTTATTCTGAATTGCTAAAACTTGGAAGCAACCAAAATGCCCTTTAGTAGGTGAGTGAATAAACTGTGGTGCATCCAGACATTATAATATTTTTCAGCACTAAAAAGCAATCAGCAATCAAATCATGAAAATACATGGAGAAAACTTGAATGTATATTACTAAATGAAAGAAGCCAATCTGAAAAGAATGCATAGAGTATATGCATCCAACAAGGTGACATTCCATAAAAGACAAAATGATGGAGAAAGTGAAAAGATCTGGTTCCTAGGAGTTAGTATGAATAGATGAAGCATAGAGGGTTTTCAGGGCAGTGAAACAAGTCTGTATGATACTATAATGGTGGATACATGTCATCATACATTCGTCCAAATGCACAGAATATACAACAAGAGTGAACCCTAAAGTAAACTGGGGACTTTGGGTACCTTCATTGATTATAGCAAAAGTACCTGTCTGGTGTAGGATGTTGATAGTGGTAGAGGCTGTGTAGCAGAGGGGATGAACAGTCCCTGTACTTTCTTTTCATCTTTTTGGTGAACTAAAAGTGCTTAATAAAATAAAATCTATTTTTTAAAAAAGAAATTAATTAAGTACTGATTCTTGCTACAACATGTATGAACCTTGAAAACATGAGAAGAGAAAAAGCCAATCACAAAAAACCATATATTGTTTGATTCCATTTACTTGAAATGTACAAAAATGGCAAGTCTATTGAGAAATAAGGCAGATTAGTGGTTGCCATGGCCTGGAGGTTAAGGGGTAACAGACAGTGCTAATGGCTATAAAATTTGGAGGCAGGGAGGGTGATGAAAATGTTCTAAAATTGGATAGTGTTGATGATTGCACAATTCTGTGAATATACTAAAAAGTAATTAATTGTGAGGATTAAATGGGTGAATTTCTAGGATGTGAATTATATCTCAATAATGTTATTTTAAAAGACCAGCTCTAAAAATACTTTGAGTAAGGAGAGTTTTAGCATAGTAAGCATATATCCTTAAACATAAGTCAATGAGTAATCATGACATTTAGATAACTTTGAATCCACTGGCTCCACCATTTAGTTTCTTTAGGCCTGGAAACAATCACTTAAGCTTATTAAGTTAAGTGTTTCTTCATCAGTAAAATGGAGATAATCTCCAAAGCATAGCTGAAACAACTTAATATGATATCACAAAAAAACCACCTGGCATGAGTTTCCTCACTGTTGGAGAATAAAATTACAAATGAATAAGAGGCGAAGGCTGAAACAAATCCTGTGGTACTGGATTAGAGTCAAAGATATCAGTATCAACTCGTTTTTATTTTTAGATGTTTGAAGATAGATACAGGAGTAATTATAGATGTCTGTGTATACATGGTTGAATACACATACAGAGATTTCTGAGCTCTGTGAGCAGAGAGGACCTAGAAGCAGTAACACTCCAGTAGCTGTCAGCACACTGAAGGTCTAGATCTGAGTTTCTAAATACCACTCCCCAATGAAAGGAACTAGGATTTCCTGGAGAAAATGAAAGATTCTAGAACTGCAACAAGAAAAAATGCTGATAAATCTGACCATCTTATAAGGATGTAAAAGAAAGTGCCTTAAGGAAAAAAAAATGGGTACATGGGAAAAAGACATAAAAGTCAATTTGAAAGAGTCTGAAATAGCCAAAACTGGAACAATTTGAAGAGCTCAATAAATAAAGTTAGTGTTGGACTATGATCCAAAAAATAAATATCCATGTGCCCATACTGATCTACACAAATGACTAAAACCATTAATAAACTGGGGAGAAAAATAAACATTCTTTACGAAAGCATCCCAAAGGATAAATAGAAAAAGATTAAGGGAAAAGAATATCACCATTAGACACAGAAACAATGGCTTCAAGCAAGACCCATAGCTTAATGTTCAAATAGATAAACCTTTATGGGGTAAGAAGGTAATTCCTTTACATCAGAGTATTGCCCCTGAAATATTCATTCCTTACTGTAGTGGTTTTAGCATTTGCTTTCAAAGGTATAGTAACTCTTCAGTGAAGAAACCTAGCAGACACCACCTTAACCAAGTGATGAAGGTTTATATCCCCAGTCATAAGTCATGTTCCTCTCTTGTTCCTCTGGTAACACGACCATGATATGAAGAAAGGACATATCACCTCTCTGGTATTCTCTGCACCCATAACACCATTCTAATCATGAGAAAACATCAGATAAACCCAAACTGATGGACATTCTACAAATACTTGACAAGTACTCTTCAAAAGAGTCAAGATAACAAGGAACAAGGGAAGACTGAGAAACTGTCCTTGATTGGAGAAGACCATGGTAACATGATAACTATATGCAATAGGTGGTATCCTGGACCAAATCCTAGAATGGAAAAAGGTCATTAGTGGGAACACGGGTATAATCAGGGTAAAGTCTATAATTTAGATAATAGTGTACAATGTTAATTCTTAGTTTCAGTAAGTGTGCCACAGTTATATAAGATTTTAGTATTGGGGAAGCTGGATGAACTATATTCAGAAATTCTGTGTACTATCTGTACAACTCTTCTATGAATCTGTAGTAATTTTAAAATAAAAAGATAAAAAAATAAAACAAGGACCTGGCTTGTTTAACATGGTCAATAAATTACCTCAATAATATACCCTCAAGTTAGATATCACCATAGTCTTCTAAACTGACACCTCCTAAATTGATTAGCTTTCCCCTTTCCTGAAAATCCCCTCCCCAGACTCAAATATCCCTTTGGTTATAATGGGAAGGCTCCAAGGAATCACATCAGCAAATATGATGCTTTCTACCCCGTTTCCTATCCTCTCCCCTGTCATAATTGATTGAACTAAGAATGGACACTTGACCCAAACAAAGCTGATGAGCCCCTTCCTCCAGGAATTTTAGATTCCAGGTACATTTGTCTGATCTCTTGAATGGAGTAAATCTACTTAAGAGCCATTAGAAGTTATTTGCTCACTCACAGGTCTAACAGGAGAAACCTAACAAGGGACCATGCGAAGGTGGCGGGGGGGGGGGGGGGAGTTAGGGAGAGGGAGTGAGGCAAATCATGAGAGACTCTTGAATACTGAAAACAAACTGAGGGCTGAAGAGGGAGGGGGAAAGGGGAAAGGGGGGTGATGGTCATGGAGGAGGGCACTTGTGGGGAAGAGCACTGGGTGTTATATGGAAACCAACTTGGGAATAAACTATTTAAAAAAAAAAAGTTATTTTCTAATATCTGGCCTGGGAAGCAGGAAAGCCATTTGTTACAGACTGAATGTTCATACTCCCTCAATATTCTTATGTTGAAATGCTAACCCCCAATGTGATAACATTAAGTGGTGGGCCTTTGGAAGGTAATTAGTTCATGATGGTGGGGCCCTCGTGAATGGGATTAGTAATCATATAAAAGGACCCCAGATAACTCTCTTGCTTTCTTTCTGCCATGTGAGAATACAATGAGAAGTCAAAAGAGGGTTCTCACCAAAACCTGACTATGCTGGTGCACTGACCTTGGAATTCCAGCCTCTAGAATTGTGAAAAATAAATTTCTGTTGTTTATAAGGCATCAGGCCTATATTTATTGTAGCAGCCTAAATCACCAGACTAAGACACCACAGCAAGAGAGCAGAATGAACCAGATATGCTTGAGAATCAGAACTGATAAATAGGAACTGAGAGGATTACCTGGGTCACTATGGAGCAGCACACTTTAGTCCCCACTGGTTCCCAAAGCCTACCTGTTCATGTCCCCCTTAGATTTCATGAAATACCCAGTCACCCTATTTCTCTCTGGGCTTAAACTGGCTAGATTTGGATTCTGTTAATATAACTTGAAAAGGGCTATTCAATACAACTACTTCATAGGAAATGTCATATATTTAGATTTATGTTTTCTGTTTGTTTCCTTTTTAATAGTCAAGGTCAGTAATTTTTTAGTCACAGTTCCTGTAAACTACCTGATTAAATTACCCCTATCCTTACACATTTACCACATCTTTTCAATTCTGGCCATTTGTTTATTCTGTGCTTGCTCAAGGAAATGCCTTCAATCTATCTCATCATGTCCAGATTCCACCCATACAGCCAGGTTTGGTTTAAATGCCCTCTCTTCCATGTAACCTTCCCTGCTACCTATGTAAAAAAAAGATAAAATGTGTATTATATGCCATGTTTCCTTATCTTACATCTTTTATTTCATTCTATATTTGTGTAGTCATTTACTTATTCTCATAATCTTCCTTCTCAGATATGAAGATTGAGAAGGAAGAAGAAGATCTCAAGATCAACTTCCCTGTTCTTGTGTAAGCACCATTTCAGGGAGTATTTATACATAATATAAATACATAAATTAAAGCTATTTAAGAAAGATAGAAATACAAGATATTATTGACATTTATCTGTATTATTTTACTGTACTAAGCAAGAATCTCATTTCTAAGAAGTAAAGCTATCTCACACATACTTCTAAAAGAAAATATTGGAGAGTATCTTCATCACTTGGGCAGGCAAAGATGTCTTAAACAGGTCACAGAAAAGCACTAGAGAGGAAAAGTGGATACATTGCTACTATATTACAGTTAAGGGTTTCAGCTCATCAAAAACCATCATTAAGAAAAAGAAAAGGGAGGGCACCTGGGTGGCTCAGTCAGTTAAGCATCTGACTCTGGATTTCAGCTCAGGTCATGATCTTATGGTTTGTGAGTTCGAGCCCCGCATCACTGACAGTGTAGAGGCTGCTTAGGATTCTCTCTCTCTGCCTCTCTTTCTGCCCCTTCCTCTCTCTCTCTCTCTCTCTCTCTCTCTCTCTCTCTCTCTCTCTCAGAATAAATAAATAAACTAAAAACAAAGGGAAAAGGTAAGCCATAGAGGGAGAGAAAAAACTGTAGTAAACATAGAAGACTCAAACTCATTGGGGTCCCTGGTTGGCTCAGTCGGTTAAGTGCCAAGTCTTGATTTTAGCTCAGGTCATGATCACAGGAGTGTAGGATCCATGCCTGCTTATGATTCTCTCTCTATCCCTCTGCCTCTCTCTCTCTCTCTTGCTCTCAAAATTAAAAACAAATTAAAAAAAAGACTCAAACCCAGACATTGAAAAAAAACTTTTGAAAATCAAGGTTTTTTTTTTTAATAAAGATAAATATCCCAACAGAAAATTGGGCAGAAGACTTGATCAGGTACTTCAGAGAAAGGGATACACAGGGCCAACATATTATGTAATATAATATGTTATATTAATATATAATAATATATATCATTAATCATCAAGGAAATTATGTATATTAAAAGCACAAAGAGCTACCACTACATACCCACCAGAATGGCTAAAATTAAAAAGATGGAGAAAGTAGTTGAGGAAGTAAACAAAAGATGACAAAGTAGTTGAGGAAGTAAACAAGAATGCACTGCTACTAGGAGTACATGATAGCACTTTAGTTGGTACTAAAGTTGTACCCAGGCACACATGCTCTTTGACTTAGCAGCGATCCATGGCTAGGCATGCATTCATGTGTTCATCAAAGACTATTCATAATCCCACTGCTCATAAGAGCTAGAACCTGGAAACAAATGTCCATCAACCAAAAATGGATAAAGTTATTGTGGCACATTCATACAGAGGTATGTTATACAGCAATGAACAAATCACTGCTAAATCCAAACACAAGGGTGAAGTGCATAAACACAATGTTGCACAATGTTGGGGGGATTTTTTTTTTTAGAGCAGGCATGACAATTTTTCCCATTATGGGATTCAACTTATGTAAAGGCCAAATTAATCAATGGTGTTAGAAATGAGACTGCAGCTATCTTTTCAGGGGCTAGTGACTAGGAGGGAAAAGAGGGAAGTTTCTGGGGTGCTGGTATATTTTATTATTCCTTAATCTAGAGTCTATATATGTGTGTTCACTTTGTGAAAATACATCAAATTGAAAACTTAAAAGATTTGTGTGCACATTTCTGTAAGACTGCTATATTTCTATAAAAAATTTTAAAAGGTTTTCATACATTATTTGTAATAATAATCTCCATTGCCTTAGGCATCTTGCCAAAGGGTTGTGTATGTATAAATTACATATCTTTTTAGAAGTACAAAAACTATTAAAATCAATATTTTTATATTACACCTTTGAGAATTAAGAGGTAAAATTATACAGTGATTTATTCAGAGGTACAAGTAGAAACAATAATAAATGTTTATTGATTTTAAAATTATGGAGGCTTGAAAATTTAAATCAGTTTCAGTATGCAAAAGCAATTGATTTCTTCAATGACTTTGGTATTTATGATTAGCTCGGAATTTGATTAAGCACAAGCATATGTTATCATCCTACAACGTGAAAGTGTTTCCCCCATCCCTCTTTTTTTCTTTTGCTGTATGTTCTGGGAATATCCTTAACATTATAAATGTACAAAGAAATGTAGGTGATGATTAAAATCCAGCTAAATGGGTTACGTACGGCTCCATTAAAACTATCAGAAAGAACCAGAATTAAGTATTAAGAATCTTTCTAGGCCAAGAGAGAAAATGTGCATTGTATGTATTCTGAGGTAATACATACAGAAGAACATGGAGAAGATGTTTTGGTTTTTTGGGTTTTGTTATTGTTGTTGTTGTTGTTTACCTAAATGAACTAAAAAAAAAATTCCTAGGACTTCAAGGCCTAGAACAAAACATTTTGTTAGGTCTTCTGTGTTCTAGCATTTTTACTCAGTAATCAAATTTAAATTTAAATAGACATTGGTCACAATCTTGAAAGATAACAGAAGCCACAACAGGGCAAAGAGTAGCATGCAGTAGGACACCTCTGAGTAGTGGCTGCTAGGCACGGAAAGGAAAGGGGACACCTTAGATTTACTGTCTTAGTCCACTAGGGCCGCTATAACAAAATACCATAGATTGGGTGGTTTATAAACAACAGTCATTTATTTCTTCTAGTTCTCAAGGCTGAGAAGTGCAAGATCAAGGCAATAGCAGTTCCAGTGTCTAGTGAGAACCTGCTCCCTGGTTCACAGACAGCTCTCTCACAGGGCAGAAGGGGTGGGGGGCTTCTTTTGTGAAAGCACTAATCCCATTTGTGAGGGCTCCACCTTAGTGATCTAATCACCTCCCAAGAGCCCCACTCCAAACACCATCATGTCAGGGATTAGGTTTCCACACACGAATTTGGGGGAACATAAACATTCATTCTATAGCACTTGCCATACTTTTTTTTTAAACTCAAAGATTTAAGTGATGGTTCTGGCCAATTCCCCCTGACATGTTAAAAACCAAAAGGCCCACCACTCGATGCCTTCAAAATGGGCATTAATGTTGTGAATAATCTTACTCTTTCCCCTCTCCTCCCCACAAACAGTCCTGGTCTCCCTCTAGGCCCTGAGCTTTAGAGGGCCCCATATAGCCCTAGCATGCACATGCTCACACTCACACACACACACACACACAAATTCAGAGAATGCACGTGAAAACTACAAATAGAAGTGTTACTACTGAAATGATGAAATTTTATCTGACTGTAGACCAGCCTTTAACCTTTCCAAAATCCAGGGGAAGATAAAAAAAAAAAAAAAAGAAAAAGAAAGGAGGCCCATATACCATATGTCTAAATATGTAAATATTATAAATCAACCTAAAAACTGTGACAAAAAATGTTTTGTCTTCCTATTCTTATAAATATAATTTTCATAGCATATATTTTGGGCTCATATGCCTGGGCTGGGAAGCTCTGTCTCCTGTGTCTCATTCTGGGAGCCATGCTAGAGGAACAGCACTGTGCAGGGTATGCTCTTTCAGTGATACAGATGCACAGAGAGCACGCCCAACCTAGCAAGCATATTTCAATGCTCTGCTTTCACCATTTTTACTAACTTCCCATAGGTTAAAGCAAGTTACATAGCCAAATACAGAGTCAAGGAGACAGGAAGCACATACTATCTAAAACAAAGGTGGCAAAGGAATAAATAGATTATCTCACTGGAGCAAAGGAAGATTTGGGATTGTAATTAAATCTACCTCATTCAAAGGCACAGTTCTTCCTATTCAATCACACTACTTTGACCTTGGACTTTGGCACAGGCTTTTTAAAAAAAATTAATTAATTGTTTTAATTTACATCCAAATTAGTTAGCCTATAGTGAAATAATGATTTCAGGAATAGAATCCAGTGATTCATCCCCTACATATAACACCCAGTGCTCATCCCAACTAGTGTCCTCCTTATTGCCCCTTGCCCATTTAGCCCATCCCTCCACCCAAAAGCCCTCCAGTAATCCTCAGTTTTTTCTCTGTATTTAAGAAGCTCCTTTGGTTTGTCTCCCTTCCTGTTTTTATATTATTTTTGCTTCCCTTCCCTTATGTTCATCTGTTTTGTATCTTAAATTCCACATATAAGTGGTCATATGATATTTGTCTTTCTCTGACTAATTTTGCTTAGCATAATACTAGCATAATACACTCTAGTTCCATCCATGTTGTTACAAGTGGCAAGATTTCATTCATTTTGATTGCCAAGTAATAGTCCAGGGTGTGTGTGTGTGTGTGTGTGTGTGTGTGTGTGTGTGTGTGTACACCACATCTTTATCCATTCATCAGTCGATGGACAACATTTGGGCTCTTTCCATATTTTGGCTATTGTTGATAGTGCTGCTATACACAATGGGGTACATGGCACAGACTTATTTTCATGGATTGCCCTGGCTACTTTAAAATTTGCTTCTTGGGAAAGGAGTAATTTTACAAAAACTATATAATTAAAAACCCATCACAAATTAATGTGTCACCTTTTGTAAAAATGATAAATAAGTACCAAAAATTTTTTAGTAGATTAAAAAAAATGAATACAGTTCAGTTACTGAATCTGTCATAAAATAATGTTACCTACTGAAATTTGTCTACTGTCTGACTAAACAGTAAAGGGCTTTCTTTTAAGCACATCCACAAATAATAGTACAATAGCCAAGAATTTGCAATTGTAAATTTAAGCTTGGAGGATAAAAAATAATTATAAATGTTCAGGCAGTTACATATTTTGAATTATTTTTTGTTTCCTTTTCCAAATATTACTAGAAAGTTTATGAAAAATAGATGTCATGCCATATTCAGCAGACATATATTTTTCAGGAAAAAAATGTAATAATAACATTATAGATTAATCACCAGGCAGGAATTTTTTATAATGGAATTCCTTGAATGAATGATATTTTTCAAAAGATGTTTTTAATCCATGTCTAATTCTGAGAATTTTTTTTAATGTTTATTTTTTGAGAGAGAGAGAGTGTGAACGGGGGAGGTGTAGAGAAAGAGGGAGAGAGAGATTGAATCTCAAGCAGGCTCTACACCATCAGCACAGAGCCCAATGTGGGGCTTGAATTTATGAACCCCGAGATTATGACCTGAGCTGAAATCAAGAGTCAGATGCTTAAATGACTGAGCTATCCAGCCACCCCTAAGCAGGATTTTTTTAACTGGTAAAAGGTAGTATCTGGCATCATGACATTTAGAATCCAATTGGCCAGTTAAAATATAGTTGGAAAACAGGCATAAAACTAACTGATACCAAGTTCCTTTTGAGAAGTGGTGAAATAAAATAGATTTTATTATTAGTTCAAATATTATCTTCCTCTACATTGGGGAGGACTAAAAAGAATGATCATCTAAGACATAAAATGACTCTTAATTTTTAACTTTCAGTGGACAGTTCTATCAACTGAGGCTAAGTCAGGAAACCAGAGTGAGTCTAAGTATTACAGGGAATGATGTAATATGGGAATTACAGCTTATCTAAATGTAGGTGGAGCTAGGAAAGTGAAGGTCTTGGAAGTAGGAGTTGAAGGATCAGAGAAATAGTTATTAATGTCTTTCATCTGAAGCCCTGGCACAGAGACAAGTTGGATCTTGCAGGAAAATACAAGGACTGTGCTTCTCACTGCCAGAGAGGACCTGGCAAAGGAAGGCTTCTGGAGGGTTCTATGTAAGTTTCTGTGGGCCTATAGCCAAGCTTTTGTGCATTGAGGCAGCTGTTGGTCAGCATGGCCAGCAACCAAGAAGATGAGCTGGAGCAGAAAGAAAGAACAGACAGCCCACCAGGCACCTCTGCTGCACATCATGTCTGACCATCATAACTTTCACAGAGTAATGTCCTTGGCTCTCATCTTCTTTCCAAGTGTAGTGAAAGTTCATCTAACTGGCCAACTCTATCCCACGACTATCGAGAGAAGAGGATTTTGAGAAATGTAGTTCCCAACCATAGACACGAGTTCAGGTGCTAAATCAACAATACACAGTCTAGCACAGGCTGAGGGACTGCTTAGCTCACAAGGAGAGTATTTTCAGATGTCATCAAGAACAATAATGGAAAAGATATGAACTCCCAGAAGGTAGAGGTAACAGAAAATACAGCAAACTGAAAATCTACTCATAGGAACAAAAACTAGCATGCAAACTTGGAACAGTCCCCATTCCAAAGCAGGAGGATCTTGCTCAATAGGATTTCAGAATTCCTATATACCAGTAACTGTTCTGTGCCTCCCACTGTTCTCCTTTCCAAATAGAAGAGCTTACTCTGGTCGTCCTGTCCCTATTTTCCCACCCAGTTAGTGTTCAATTTGTCTCATGTATTTCTTTTAATAGTTTTCAGGTATCAACAAACTATAGCCTGCAGTCTGAATCCAGTTGTTGCTCATTTTTGTAAGTAAAGTTTTATTGAACACAGCCACATGCAGCCCATTTGTTGACATATTGTCTATGGCTATTTTTGCATTATAAAGGCAGTGTTGAATAGTTGTGACAGAGAGTGTATGACTCACAAAGCCTAAAATATTTACTAATCTGTATCTTAAGAGAAAGTTCAATTCATGAATAAGATCTATACATTATAATAAATGGCTGTCTCTCAAGTCTTTCTCTTTATTAATTCCAGTTATAAGACTTTATAGTAGTATATAATAATCCTTCTCATTTCTCTTTACCACTTCATAGAATAGTATCTCATTGAGTGGATGTAATATAACCAGTCCCCAAATAACAGCTAATTTGGGTTTTTCCAGTTTTTTGCTACAATGAATTGCCTTGTGCAAATGTCTTCTTCTTTCCCACCTTATTTCCCTGTGGTTTATTAAAAATAGGTTCCTAAAATTAAAGATTTTCTGCAAACTAATGGGCATAGCCAACTTGCCCTCCACTTGAAATTATACAGTCTGGGTTTCAACCAGCCGTGTTTGGGCGTGCATCATCCACCCAGGAGGTGATGCTGTCAAACTTTTATATTTTGGCCAATCTCATAAGCGGGAAATGGGATCTCAGTATAGCTTCAAATTGCATTTCTTTTACTATCAATGATGTTTAGCATCTTTGCAAATAAGGGCTATTTATATTTCCTTTTCTATTATCTGTCCATTTAAATCTCTTGTCCATTTCTCTATAGGACCTGTGGAATGTTTTTCTTCTCTATATTTATAAGCTCTTTATATATAAGTATTATCAACCTTTACCTCTAATATAAATTACAAATATTTTCCCCATTTCCCCATTTGTTCTTTGCTCATGATATGTATTCTTTATTTACTTGTTTTTTCATTCATAGAAAAGTTTATTGTTGCTTTTAAATTTTTTGCTGTCAAATTATCAATATTTTCTCTTAATGCTTTTATATCTTGAATTATAGTGTAGAAAGTTTCTCTTATGCCTAAGCTACAGACAGTGTTTGGCTTTAGTACTTTGGCAGTTTAATTTAACTCTCTGATACATTTGGAATTTGTTCTGCATGCAGGATGGAAATTGGGACTGATTTTTCTCTTTTTCTCTATTATTATCCATTTATGCCAATACCAGGTATTTAAATCAGTTCACCTTTTCCCTACTGATGTGAAATTATTTTAAACTACATTTTTATATGTATTTGAGTCTATTTTTTCCTTCTACTCATGCTGTAATGCTGTACTATTTTAATTACAGAGGTTTCGTAATATGATTTAATGTATCTCAGGATTAGGCTCTGCTTACTGTTCTTTTCCTTTTTTTAAGATTCTTCTGTCTATTTTCACTTTTTTCTTTCCAGATCAACTTTATAGATATCTTTTCTAGCATCAGGAAAGAAAAACAATAATGGCGCTTTTATTGAGATTGTATTAAATGTATCAAATTAAAAACAACTGACATCTTTTTTTTAATGTTTATTTTTGAGAGAGAGAGAGAGAGATTGAGCAAGCAGGGAAGGGGCAGAGAGAGACAGAGACACAGAATCTGAAGCAGGATCCAGGCTCTGAGCTGTCAGCACAGAGCCTGATGTAGGGCTCAAACTCACAAACTGTGAGATCATGACTTAAGCCGAAGTCAGACACTTAACTGACAGAGCCACCCAGGCTCCTCATGACATCTTTTTAAAAATATTTTTTTAATGTTTATTTATTTTTGAGACACAGAGAGAGACAGAGCGCAAGCAGAGGAGGGGCAGAGAGTGAGGGAGACCCAGAATCCAAAGCAGACTCCAGGCTCTGACCTGTCAGCAGAGAGCCCGATGCAGGGATCAAACCCACAAACCATGAGATTGTGACCTGAGCCAAAGTCGTTTACTTAACCAACTGAGCCACCCAGGCGTCCCCCCAAAATAACTGACATTTTTATGATGTTAAGCTGTCTTGTCCAAAAATATATCTTTTCGATTTGTTCAAATGTACTTCTAAATCTTTCAGAAGTTATTTATAATTTTCCTTACAGAGGTTTTGCAATTTCTTATTGAGCTTATGCCTAGATGTATCTGTGTGTCTGTGTTTAATCATGTATTGGTTCTTCTATTGTATTATAACTTGAAATAGTTTTTGTTTATATACATTTAAATTTATATATGAAGTTTATTCAACTTTTGTCTGTCAATTTTAACTAAATTACACCATTGCTTGTAGTAGTTTTTACATAGGTTCTTTGGGGTTCTTAGTCATATAATCACACCATCCGAAAACAGAGATACTTTAATGCTTTAATTTATAGCTTAAAAGTCAACCATAATTATTACTAAATTAATCAGATTACCCAGGGATAAAAAAATCTGTTTTTTACTTTTCAAAAAAGTCTAAGAATCTGAATTGAAAGATTGGCTTTCTTTTTCTTTTTCTTTTTTGTTCTTACTAATTCAATAAGTCAAATGCTAATTGAGTTGCAATTTACCCAAATATTTTAGAGTGAAATCTTTAAAGATACTTTAAAGCTCTTAGGTATATTTTTTAAAGATGTGACCTTGAATTTACAGGTATTATTTATTACTTAATTAGATAAGTAATACAAAAACAGAACAGGACCAGCCCTAGGAAAATGGCTACTATCCAATGGTTACTTTGAATTCTTCATCTACAATTGATAATTGTTTCTTAGGTCTCTGTGTTCTTCAAGGACCTTGGTTATCTAACTGACCCATTACACTCTAAGAACCCTAAAAAAGAGGCCACCTAATTCAGAAATCACCCTTATTCCTGTCCTTTCTGGTTCCCATCTGAAATGGCAGAAGCTGAACTGGTATTAAAATAATAACTTTACTCAACCACTATAAGCAAAACCTGACTCTAGTTCATCTAGCATGTAAATATAGTTTTGGAAAGGAAACAAAACAAAAAAACAAAACAGAACAAAACCAAAAATAAAACCACCAAAAAAAACGAAAAAATCTAGTGAGAATAAAACAGTGATGATTAAATAAACTCAGAATGACCTTTAAAACCTTCAACAGGGACACCTGGATGGCTCAGTTGGTTAAGCGTCCGACTTTGGCTCAGGTCATCATCTCATGGTTCATGGGTTCAAGCCCCGCATGGGGCTCTGTGCTGACAGCTAGCTCAAAGTCTGGAGCCTGTCTTCAGATTCTGTATCTCCCTCTCTCTCTGACCCTCCCCTGCTCACGCTGTCTCTCTCTCTCTCTCAAAAATAAACAAACAAACAAACAAACAAAAACCCTTTAACAAAAATTACATTCTTTCTTTAGAGAGCAATCTTTTAACCAGCCATAGGCATCCCAGAGTTATAGGTTTGGAACACCATCTAGCTCCCTTCAACTCTCTCCCATCCTTATCCCATTCAGGCTTGAATTTTCTAAATAACAGTGAATAACTGACAACAAAAATGCCTGACAGAGATTTCTGATTATATTTATATGTATATATAAATTTATATTTAATATATTTATTTATTTGTATAAATATAAAATATATTGATACAATCTATATATTATTTATAATTATATATTATATATAATTATAAATTTCTATAATTTATATAAAATTTAATTATATATAATTTAAATAATTATTACATGTTTATATAATCTATATGATTATAATTTATATAAATTTTAATTGATATATAATTTAAATAATTATAAATTTATATAATTTATATATAAATTATAACTTATGTAATATATAAGCTATATATTACATATATTATATATTACATAAATATATTAAATTATATAAATGTAGTGACTCAATCTTAAAATCTGAGTATATATTATACATTATTTATATGGAAATAAAACTCATTTAATAGATATAATTGAAAAAATTATATTTAGCTTATTATATAAAATGTATTTATATATGTGACATATATCTTTTTTTGTGACTTCTGTCTCTCTTTAGTATCTTTTGAAAATTTGAAAAGTAGAGCCTTTCAATTCCAGTGGGATCAAGCTAGAATGTATGCAAAAATTAGTGCAAAATCATCTCCATGATTGTTGAAATGAAATAGATGTTAAGTATCTATCTGTTGAATTAACATACTATTGATAACTTTATGTCAATACTAGCACATTTGTCAATGAAAGATACTGCATTTTGTTAAATATCCAGAGATTTACTGAGAAGACTTTATGGCTAGAATCAAACTCTATAATAAACTTTGTATATTCATTTTCTCTGATATGAATGAAGTAGAGATTTTCTTCAAGTAGAGAAAAATGTTGCTACAGCCAATGTCAGATAAATTATTGTCTGTATTCTCTTCTAGGATTTTTATGATTTCAGGTCTCACATTTAGGTCTTTAATCTATTTTGAGTTTATTTTTGTGTAAGTGTGAGAAAGTGGTCCAGTTTTCCCAACACCATTTGTTGAAGAGACTTTTTCCCATTGCATATCCTTGTCTCCTTTGTCAAAGATTAATTGACCACATAATCATGGATTATTTCTGAACTCCCCATTCTGTTCCATTGAACTATGCATCTATTCTTATGTCAGTACCATTCTGTTTTGATTACTACAGATTTGTAGTAGATCTTGAAATCTGGGATTGTTATACCTACAGTTTTGGTCTTCTTTTTCAAGATTGCTTTGGCAATTTGGGTCTTTTGTGATTCCATAGAAATTTTAAGGTTATTTTTCTACTTCTGTGAAAAGCGCTTTGGTATTTTAATAGGGATTGCATTAAATCTGTAGATTACTTGGGGTATACTGACATTTTAACAAGATTTGTTCTTCCGATCCATGAGCATCATATATCTTTCCATTTCTTAGAGTCATCTTCAATTTCTTTCATCAAATTTTAGTTTTCAGAGTACAGGTCTTTCACTTCTTTGGTTAAGTTTATTCCTAGGTAGCTTATTTTTAGTGCAATTGTAAATGGGATTGTTTTCATTTCTCTTTCTACTGCTTCATTATTGGTGTATAAAAATGCAACACATTTCTATATTGATTTGTGTCCTGTGACTTTACTGAATTAATTTATCAGTTCTATCCGTTTTTTGGTAGAGTCTTTTGGATTTTAAATATATAGAATCATGTCATCTCCAAATAATGAAAGTTTTACTCCTTCCTTATGAATTTGGATGCCTTTTATTCCTATTTCTTGTCTGATTGCTGTGGCTAGGACTTCCAAGACAACATTGAATAAAAATGTTGAGGGGGTGCCTAGGTGACTCAGTTGGGTCAGTAAGAAATTCTTGATTTTGGCTCAAGTCATGATCTCACAGTTCGTGAGTTCGGGCTCCACATCAGTTTCCATGTTGACAGTGTGGAGCTTGCCTGGGATTCTCTCTCTCTCTCTCTCTCTCTCTCTCTGTCCCTCCCCTGCTTGCATGCTATCTCTCTCTCTCAAAATAAATAAACATTTTTAAAAAAATGTTGGGAGTGGACATCTTTATCTTGTTCCTGATCATAGGGGAAAAGCTCTCAGCTTTTTACAATTGAGTATGATATTAGCTGTGGGTTTTTCATAAATGGCCTTTATTACATTAAGGTATGTTTCCTCTAAACCTACTTTACTAAGTGTTTTTTATCATGAATGGATGTAGAACTTTGTCAGTGTTTTTTCTGCATCTATAGAAATGATCATATGGTTTTTATCCTTTCTCTTATTAATGTGATGTATCTTGGTGATTGAATTGCAAATATTGCACGACGTTGTATCCTGGGAATAAATTCCATTTGCTTGTGGTGAATGATTTTTTTGATGTATTGTTGAATTCAGTTTACTAACATTTGTTGAGGATTTTTGCATCTATGTTCATCAGAGATATTGGCCTATAATTCTTTTTTTTGTGTGTCTTTATCTGGTTTTGATAATAGGGTAATGCTGGCCTTGTAGAATGTATTTGGAAGCTTTCCTTCTTTTTCTATTTTTTGGAATAATTTGAGAAGAATAGGTATTATCTGTTCTTTAAACGTTTGGTAACATTGACCTGTGAACCCATCTTGTTCTGGACTTTTATTTGTTAGGAGTTTTTTGATTACTGATTCAATTTCATTGCTGATAATTGGTCTGTTCAAATTTCCTATTTCTTCCTGATTCATCTTTATAACATTATATGTTTCTAGGAATTTACTCATTTCTTCTAGGTTGTCAAATTTGTTGGCATATAATTTTTCATATTTTTTATAATCTTTTGTATTTCTGCAGTGCCAGTTATTTCTCATCTTCATTTCTGATTTTGTTTATTTGAGTTCTCTCTTTTGTTTGTTTCTTTTCTTTTAATGAGTCTGGCTAAAGGTTTATCAATTTTGTTGATCTTTTCAAAGAACCAGCTTCAGCTCTCATTGACCTGTTCTATTGGTTTTTTTGTGTGTTTGTTTTTTAGTTACTATTTATTTCTGCTCTAATCTTTATTATTTCCTCCCTTTTACTGATTGTTCTTCTTTTTCTAACTCCTTTAGGTGTAAGGCTGAGTTGTTTATTTGAGATTTTTCTTGCTTCTTGAGGTAGGCCTGCATTTCCGTACTTCCCTCTTAAAACAGCTTTTGCTGTGTATCAAAGGTTTTGGACTATTGTGTTTTCATTTTAATTTGTTTCCATGTATTTTTTTTCCTCTTCTTAATTGACCCATTCTTTATTTATTAGCATGTCATTTAACCTCTATGTATTCTAGTTTCATAGCGTTATGTTTGGAAAAGATACATTGTCTGACTTCAATCTTTTTGAATTTGTTGGGACTTGTTTTGTGGCCTAATATGTGATCTATTCTGGAGAATGTCCCATGTGCAACTGAGAAGAAGGTGTACTCTCCTGTTTTTAGATAAAATGTTCTGAATATACTTGTTGGATCCATCTGGTCCAATGTGTCATTCCAAGCCACTGTTTCCTTGTTTTCTGTTTGGATAATCTATCCATTGATGTAAATGGGGAGTTAAAGTCCCCTACTATTATTGTGTTATTATCAATTAATTCCTTTATGTTTGTTATTATGTATTTATGTATTTGGGTGCTCTCATGTTGGGTACATAAATTCACAATTGTTACATCTTCTTCTTGTATTGTGCTCTTTATGATAATATAGTTTCCTTCTTTGTCTCTTGTTACAATCTCTGTTTTCCAATCTATTTTGTCTGATATAAGTATTGTTATCCCAGCCTTTTTTTTTTTTCACTTCCATTTGCATGATATGTGTTTTTACATCCCTTCACTTCCAATCTGCATGTGTCTTTAAGTCTGGAATGAGTCTCTTGTAGGCAGCATATATATGGGTCTTGCATTTTATCCATTCTGTCACTCTTGACTGGAGCATTTAATCCATTTACATTCAAAGTAATTATTGATAGGTATGTATTTGTTGTCATTTTGTCTCTGTTACTTTCTTCTCTTATGGTTTGCTGGCTCTCTAGAGATATACTTGGGTTCTTTTCTCTATTTTTTGCCTATCTATTACTGGCTTTTGATTTGTGGTTACCATTAGGTTTATTCATAACGTTATATGCATACAGCAGTCTATATTAAATTGGTGGTCTCTTGAGTTTGAACGCATTCTTTATTCTTCTCCCTGCTCCACATGTTTTGGGTATATGGTGTCATACTTTATATCCTTTTGTTTTGTGAAAACCTTGACTGATTTTTTATAAATATGCTTAATTTTACTGCCTTTTGTTGCTCCTACATTTCTTACTCCTACCTCTGGTCTTTCCTTTCCACTCAAAAAGTCCCCTTTAACATTTCCTTCAGGACTGGTTTGTGGCCTCATGGCCACATTAAATTCCTTTAATTTTTGTTTGTCTGAGAAACTCTTTATCTTTTCTTCTATCCTGAATGATAGACTTCCTGGATAGAGTATTCTTAGTTGCAGTTTTATTTTTTTCTTTGAGCACTTTGAATATGCCACTGCCTTCTGGCCTACAAAGTTTCTGCTGAAGAATCCACTGATAGCCTTATGAGGTTTTCCTCATATGTAACTGTCATCTTTTCTCTTTATAATTTTAAAATGATATCTTTATCACTACTTCTTTCCATTTTAATTACTAGGTGTCTTGGTGTGAATCTATTTGGGTTGAATTTGCTGGGCGCTGTCTGTGCCTCTTGGAATTGGATATTTGTTTCTTTCCCCAGACTAGTAAAGTTTTCAGCTATTATTTCTTCAAATAAGTTTTCCATCCCTTTTCTCTCTCCTTCTTCTCTTGGGATACCTATAATGCAAATGTTATCAGACTTGAGGGAGTCACTAAATTCCCTAAGTCTATTCTCATTTTCCACCTGTTCAGCTTGATTACTTTCCTTTACTCTATCTTCCAAGGCACTAATTCATTCTTTGGCTTCCTCTAACCTGCTATCTATTCCATTTAGTGTATTTTTAAATCAATTTACTGTGTTCATCATCTCTGGTTGGTTCTTTTTTAATCTCTTTGTTAAGAGAGTAATGGATTTCACTCTTTTCTCAAGTCAAGTGAGTATCTTTATTACTGTTACTTTAAATTCTCTATCAGGCATATTACTTATATACATTTTGCTTAGGTCTCTTGCTGTGGTTTGTCTTGTTCTTAGATTAGGGACATATCCTTCTATCTTATCATTTTGCCTAACTCTCTAACTATTTCCATATGTTAGGAAAGTCTCCCACTCTGTCTCTTGCTCTTGAAAATAGTGCCCTTATGAAGAAGAGGTCTTGTATGCCCTTCAGTGCAATGTTCTCTGTTCACCAGAACCTGGTGCTTCAGGGGTATCTCTTATATGTGTCCCCGGCACCCCACTGTTGTGGCTGAGCTAAATTTGAGTTAGGCTCCGCATTTGGATTGAGGTCAAATGTCATAGTTTTAATGACTCTTAATCTTAAATCATCTCTGAATTATAGGTTGAAGGGGACCCACCACATGTTGGAAGCACTTTTAGTCACAAGGAAATCTTTCTTAGGTTTCCTCTCTGACCATTCCTTAACTTAATAAATATGTACAGTTTAGCATTAGTAGGGCATAATATGTAAATATACAGTGGCCAATGAGCTCAGTTCTTTGAATTCAGAGACCCTTAATATACTTTCCTTGTACCGTCCACAAAACCTAATAAAGATCAGAGAACAAGATGCTGTTCAAGTCTCATGGAAAATTGACCTATTTAGATCAGTGAGTCTTATAAAATAATAAATACACTAAAATTATGGCTGGAAACCCTGAATTTAACCTAGAAACAGAGATTCAGGTTTCCTGAATAAAATAATAAATGGTTTCCTGAAGCCAGGAATCATACAATCCTCATGGTATCATATCTTCCTCATTTTTTTTTGTTTAGAATATACTGAGCATGATGAGAGACCTTCCCCAGTGCTATACATCTAGGAAGGAAGGTTTGTTCCAGACATTTTTCTCCCTACCCTGAATAAGCACAGATCTCTGGTTCTGTTCTTCCTCTTTCTCAGATGCCTGTAATTTTTGCAAGTTAACTCCACAATTCTGGTCACTGATAAGTTTTAAGAAGTAACCCCTTCAGAGACACTTGGATTATCAATGTCCTCTTAATAATTCAAATAGAGGATTTGAATCGTGGACTTTAAGCACTAAATTAACCAGTGTCTATAGTGTGGGATTTGCATACACAGGTAAGAAAGTCAGCTTAATGTTCTGTCTCCAAACCTTACAACAGCCCACTGAAGTAGATACAATTATCCCCATTTTAAAGATGAGAACACCAAGAATTACTGTGGTGTTTCTCAAAGCATGGCCCTAGACTGGTAGTGTTAGCATCACCTGGGTTGATTCTTGGGTCTAATCTAGACCTATTAAATCAGAGACTCTGAGGAGAGGACCAGAACTCTTGGGTTTTAAAAAGCATGCTAAATTTTCAGAACCACTGCATTAGAAAATTTAAGTGGTCTAGTTTGCCCAAGGTCAGTTACAAATGGGAAAGGCAGAGCTGGGAATTGAATCCAGACATCTCATGACAATCTCTCACTCTTTATTGCACCCTACTTTTTCATGTTGGGGAGTCAACCTCAAAAGACCAGCCCTATGGGGTGCCTGGATGGCTCAGTTGGTTAAGTGTCCAACTTTGGCTCAGGGCATGATCTCGCTATTCATGGGTTCGAGCCCCGCATCAGACTCTGCTGTTAGCATAGAGCCTGGAGCCTACTTCAGATTCTCTGTCTCTTTCTCTCTCTGCCCCTCCCCCACTCTCTCTCTCTCTCTCTCTCTCTCTCTCTCTCTTTCTCTCTCTCTTAAAAATAAACATTAAAAATTTTTAAATAAAAGGCCAACCCTATACTACAGTTGAAATTCAGGAAGAGAAAAGATGAATGCAGTTCCTAGAAAAGCCTCACAATTCGAGAATTTTAAAGACTCTAAAGAATAAGTTTACACATAAACCAAAAGAAGTAAATAAGACCAAACAGGGTAAATATATAATTTTCTTAATTAAAATAAAACACATAATGGTTTCTGATCTAAAAGTAGAGATCAGGAGGGACTTATTAAGTAGAAGTCTAATTCATTTTATTCAGTGCTTTCTTCAAAATTTCTCTTTATTGGGTCTTAAAAATAACTTTTTTCTTTTTATCTGATCTGATGTTGACAATGAGTAGATGCTCAGTAGGTATAGTAGTTCACAGAGTTCATGGGGTTTGAATACATGTAATTTGTTTCCTAATTAGGGATTTTTTCTTATTTGACTTGAGCAGACCTATAAAATACTCTAAGAAGAGTACAAAAATTAAAGAAAACTCTGAACTGGTTTTGTTGCATAGAATGACCCAGGTTTTGGCATCAGAGAAACAGGAATTTGACACAACTTCCAAGAACTTACTAGTCAAATATTTTTATTTAGGTTCCTTATTCCTAAGCTCACCATCTAAAACAAAATTAAGAACTGTACATACTTCATTTTGTGGTTTCAAGGAATGTATAAGATAACGCAATGAAGCACTTAACACAGTTCCTACACATAACAAAAGCTCAATAAATGCTTAACATTATTAGTATTATTACTATTATTATCCATGTGAAATACTACATCTGAGTTCCTGTTTTGTCATTTGTACGTATATTGTTTATTCAGAATGCTGTTTCCCTCATAATGTTTTATAGAACTGTTTTAATTTTCAGTAACAATTTCTTCTGCATTTTGTCTTCCCCACTACACAAACCCATACACTCATATATCCACTAATCCTTATGATTTAGGATTTTACACTCACAGTCCAGTGTAGAGACCTCTTTCCCAAAGCTGATTATAAGAATGAAGATTATTATGGAAGACTCCTTCTGTGAAAGTATCCTTGCCACCAATCACTGGAATTCTTTCATTTTTAGTCATTCATTCTATTGTGTTAAGATCAGTTCTTCCCTCTTCACCCTCTCCGTTTCAAACAAAAATGCTAACTGAAAATGGGAACTTACTAAACCATTGGCATAAATAAATGATCAAACTGAATGAGAGAAGTGTGGATCTTGAGTGTATTGGATTCTCCTGGGATACAGAGTGAAAGAATTGAAAGTTCTCCAATGGATGATTCCAGGCATCAAAAGCAAACCTGTGAATTAGACATTAGTCTGCAAAAGCTGGAGGCCTTTGTTTCTGAAATTAATACAAAGTTTCAGAAGTATCTTTCTATGTACACAGTTTCATTTGAGAATACTAGCTCCATGATCCACACAGGATTAAGGTAAAAATATTAAGTACAAATATTGTCAAACATACACATAGCAGTGTCATACAGGTTATCTGAAACTAGCTTACATAAACCAAATAAATAAACAGAAAGGTAGAATGATAGACAATAATGATAGATAATTTCTATCTACATATCTACATGTATGTACTTCCCTGAAATCTTTAATCAGAACCAAACACACAAAGCTATGAAAATTAAACTTAAGAAACCCAATTCCAACCTTTCCATCTATACATATTAACCCAATAACTTTGGTCTAAATATCATCATAAAGGTGATAATAAATCATACTATTTAGGTAAAAAGTCAATGCCAACAACAAGATAAACAATGATGATGGTCAATCTCATTGGAGTCTCTTGACACTAAGGAGTCTGGGTCCTCATTAAATTAGCTGACTTGAGATCCCAAAGTTGCAAAATTAGCATCTCCACCCTCCCAAAGCCATCACTATGTAGCATGGCCAATTACACTCAACAAGCATCAGCATGTTTGGGCTTTAAATGCTACAGTCAGTTGCTGGGGATATGTTGGGCACGATTCCAATGCCTTTCTTAGTATGAAAATAAACATATATTCAAATGAGAGTAAACAATGACCTAATGGGAAATGTTCAGTCAAGCGTCTGAGAACCAGTTCAGACTGGCACCTTTATCCCTTGTAGTTTCATCTGCCCCTCCCAGTCAGTGGAATGACTAGGCACCAGTATAGGGTTGAGGTGGGGAGGGGAGTGGTGGTCCTTGCAGAAGTCCAGGTGTTTTGCCTAAACACTGATAATGACAACATATCCAAGAGTGGCAGGCATCCCATCTGCAAAAGCCTGATAGCTCTATCAGCCCCTGCTCATTCAAGCAACTCTGGAGGCCCCCTTTTCATCCTCAGCTTGAGGCTGATCTCCATGGGCTGAAGGAGTATGAGAAACTGAGATAAGTGCTAGCTAAAATTATAGAGATATGTTTGTGCTCCTGTAATTAGGGTTGTGTCAGCGCTTCCATTAACCTTTGCATTGCCAGCATTTTCCCAGTTGGCATTCCAAGTGAGTAACAGCATTTAAATTAGGAAGGAACATAGCTGCTGACTTACAGGCCCATGAAAAGGGTGAAAATGGACAGCAGTAGATAGGGACAGCCTCTCCTAAGCTGCTAAACAAGTAGAGCAGGGAATGGGAAGGTTTATGAGTGGTTCCCACACAACTGTTCTTGTGTTCTCTGATGTTGAAATGATTTCTGGTGTTGAGGTGGACTTCTGTGTCATATGACAGAATCTGGGTACTGAAAGGATCTGAAGAATTTACTGGGGCCTTCCTTCACCTGAGTTAGGTTCATTGAACAAATACTTCTTTTAAACAGTGTAGAATGATTTCAAACCATTTTGAAACAAAATATACAGATTTTTTAAAAATTATCAATGGAGTTTAATAACTCTTTTTATCTACACCCATTATTTCATTTGACCTTCACGATTCTCTTTAGTGCATGGAATATGTGTTGCTAGGTTTCTTTGACAGAGGTTGAAAATGAAAAGCAGACAAGTTAAGTAGTTTTCTCAAAATCACACAGGTTAATTCCAAAACCAATCCCTACCTAAGCATACTAATTAATATCCAAAACAAATCACATTAATCTTTATCACTAATAACTAAAAAGCTACAGTACTTTTTCTTCCCTGTACCATAAGCCAGCCTTAGTTGCTTAATCAAAAAATAAAAGAAAAAAAGTCCTGAGTTTGAGAAAGCTTATCATAATCATCATTAAAAAATAATTATCAGGCATTTTATATGTAAAACAATTTTTTTCTTTACTAACCTCCAGTATCTGAAAAATTTTTCACTAAAATTCCTGATCATTCCTATGTTTATTCAGCCTTCACCTATTAAAACTGAAAACAAAACAATGATCTCCTAAAACCCAGATTCCATTTTCCCCACTGCATTTGCTTTGCTTCAAATACCCATGCATAAAACTAAAATAAATGATACTGCCACTATCTTTATACCTACACCATCAGATTCTCTTCCCTTAAAAGCTAAGTCTTAGGGATTTTGAAATGGTACTAATTTGAATTCAGTTGTTCTTTTTTTCATTAATAGTTTAAAAATTAACCATGTTAAATTTTATTCACCTAAATCTGGTTTGGAAATGCTGTTTTGCCATCTAAATTTAAGGCCAATTTCAAGTCCATCTAGCCCTGTCAACCAACTGATGTTTACTACAGTGTCAAATCAGGTAGAATTGTGCAAGTCTAAATTGATTATCAAGAAATTCAAGGCTACATTTCAAATGTTTTTGGGCTAAATTAGGGATTCCCAAATTTGCTGATGATAAAAAATAACCTGGGGGCAGTATTAAAAATACAGACTTCCAGATTTTTCTGGGATCCCCAGTTGTAAGAAGTGTCCCCAGATGATTACCTTGCTCAACTAATTTTGGGAAACAGTGTCCATTTTAAATGAAAATCAAATATAATTCAGGAATCTTGGTTGCTTTTATTTTTAAAGATCTTAAAGGTTCTTCTTAATTCAATAAAGTAAAATTAATTTATGTATTAATTTTATTATTACATATTTATTATGTATTAATTTTATTTTGTATTAATTTATGTATTAAAAATAGTATGAAATATGGCTATTTCTCACTACATAAAATCTTTTACAAAATTTTGTTTATAATTTTGTCTATAGGCATCAATCCTTTTTAAAATCAGTGCTGCACAAGGAGCTAAGCCAGGTATAGCACTGTGCTTGGCATAGAGTATTAAAAACTTTTTTTCATTAAGGAATGAATGGAGAAACTCACTCAATTCCCTACCTCTCCATAAAGTCCTCACCCACCTATCTACCAATGTTTAATATCCTTTTCTCATATTCCTGTTATAAATACAGCTTACTCCACCCCCACAATGCACTTGATCCAATTATATTCTATTGGTCCTATAAGGCAGCACAATGTATAAGAAGAAATATGGCTTTAGATTCAGACAAATATGGACAAATTTCTCAAATCTAATCTATGAATGAGGATTACTAAGTATCTCAGGATTGTTAAGGGGATTAAATGAGCAATGTCTGCCAAGATATTGTCTGCCTAGACTATAAACTACTTGAAAACATGAATCTTTGTCTTCTCAGCACTAAAAACAATGCCAAGGTCACTGTAAGAGCTTTGTTTATTTCATTCTCCTTCCATCCTTCCTTTCTTAAATAATCTACTAATCCCTCAGAATCAGAAACCAAGTCTTACATTGCCTCATCATTGCCCTATCCTTCATCAATTATACTGAGCACATAACATATGCTCAAAGAATTGTTGATTTGGAAATAGCAAAAAAAAAAAAAAAAAAAGGGGGGGGGGGTCCTGAGTCGCTCAATCAGTTAAATGCCCCACTTTGGCTCAGGTCGTGATCTCGTGTTTCGTGGGTTATCGTCCTGCATTGGAACCCTGTGTTGACATCTCAGAGCCTGGAGTCTGCTTCAGATTCTGTGTCTCCCTCTCTTTCTGCCCCTTCCCCACTCACACTCTGTCTCCCTTTCTCTCTGCTTCTCCTCTGCTCACACTCTGCCTCTCTCTCAAAAATAAATAAACACTACAACATTTTTAAAAAAAATTAAATTAGAAATAGCAAAAAGAAATGGCACAGAAAAATAAGAGAAGAGGGAGAAAAAAAGATGAACACTGAAGGAAAAAAGAAAAGATACAAAGGAAAAGAATTGCATATATTAGGAAGAATTGTCTTATTCTCAATAGTTCTCCCAGGTGCCATGGAAGTAGCCCTCAGTGCAGATCAAAATTGGCATCCTAAGATTGCAAAGCAGAAGCTGTTTCTCACAGAAATAATTGTTTGCAATTTTTTTTTTACTTCTAATAACTTGAGTTTCAAAACCAAGAGTAAATGTTTGATTTTACCTACACTGCACATTATTCTCTCTGTAATACAGTTTTTATTTGCTGAGGCATCTCTGCTTATTTGTAAATCTCAAAGTTTCTTTCAAATATAATTCATATAATTTTTTTAATGTTTATTTTTGATACAGAGGGAGAGAGACAGAGTGTGAGTGGGGAGGGACAGAGAGAGAGACACACAAAATCTGAAGCAGTCCCCAGGCTCTGAGCTGTCAGCACAGGGCGGACATGGGGCTAGAACTCACAGACCACAAGATCATGATCTGAGCTGAAGTTAGGCACTTAATCGACTAGCCACCCTGGCACCCCTAATTCATGTAATTTTTAATCTTTAAAGTCAAATGGAAAGAAAAAGTAAGAATTATATACTATGAGTAGACCAGAAATCTTCCCATTCCTAGCTCCAAAGGAGGGGAAAAATAAAAACAAGTAGGAAAAACTTCTTTGGTGGTTTTTATTAATTAGTATCAGTGTTTTAGAGCTAAAAAGCTACTCAAAGTCATTTACAGTGGCCTCGTTTTATAGATGAAACCCCAAACTGACACCCAAAGAGTTTAAGTGACTCATATAAGAACAAATGAGTCAAAATTCCAAGCAAGACAAATAATTTATTCTTATAGAAATTTCATAAAATTCTTACATTTCAGATTCCTAAGTGATCTTAGAAACTCATATGTCTAACATATCACTCTCAAATAGAAATACCCAAGAGGATATTCCTGATGGTGCTACCTGAAGAGTACCTGTGAGAACTAATCACTCCCTTACAGATAGCCATCCCATTCAATTTATGAGATTTCATTTTTATATCAAACTGTAATATCTCTCCCTTTACCTTTTATTCCTAGTTCTGGTTTTTAAAGGGGTGGATTAATTCTGTTCCTTTTCCTAATGATATTTCACATAATAAATGTTCAAGCATTTATTATATTCCAGATTTCCAAATATTTCATGGTCTTGGTCTCCTCCAGATATTCTTTGGTCAGTATTTATACTGAAGAGAATGATAATAAAGATGAAAATAATAATGAGAACAACCTACATTTATTGAATGATTTGTATGTGTCAGACATTATAAAAAATCATTAGCATTTATTATCTCTATTTCATTTCTGTTATATGACCACATCACCTAGAAGAGTGCCTGACACATGTCACACATTCAACAAATATTGGTAGACTAAAGGCATCCTCAGCAAAACTTCCAACATATATGTTGTATGCACAGACTCTCACAATTACAAGTCCTGCCCACAACTCTCTCCCCATCCTCTTATCTATGTGTTCAGCAGAAAATAGAAATATAATTCCTGATCCCCTGTCACTCCTCACCCACTCTACCTCATCTGATGGAAACTTCATACTGCTCAGTGAAAAATCCTTGGAATCAACATTGACTCTTCTCTTCCAGTGTGTCAGAAAATCCTAATGGCAAAATACTTTTTTTTTACTTAAGAAAAAAAAAAAAACCTGATCATTTTACTCCTCCAGTAAAAACCTAAGAATGATTCTCCACTTCACTTAGAGTAAAAGCCAAACCTTACAATGACCTATCATGTCTTGCCTTAATCTGCCACTCTGTTACCTCTTTAACTTCATCTTCATTAACTCACTAAACCTAAAAACTCTATGACAGTTTGCTATCCCTGTTATGGATCAGGAGACTGAGACTCAAAGAAGTTGAGTAATTGAGCTAAGATTAAAAGGCCAGTGAATGGCATACAAGATGTAAACTCAAATAATTTTGCTCATTATCATCATCCCATCTGCTTAATCAAGAAGCAACTTGATTTTCATTGCAGAACCTCAAGGAGGCTCAGAAACTGGTAGTACTGGTACCCCGAAAAATAGAAGATGAAAGAGGGGGAGGTTGAGAACAGGAAGAGTCACCAGAAGTCTCATTAAAATTCCACTCTCCATCTTGTATATGGGCAATGGGTCCTCCCAAGCTTGGAAGAAGAATGGAGGTTACATGATGGTGATGGAGAGCCAGAAAAATACTGGATTGGAGAACACTGGGCATTAGAGAGGGCACAGGGAGCCATACCATTCCCCAGTCTAAAGTAAGAAAGTATTTTTCCTTATATTTCTCATCACTATTCCTATGAACATTTCAAAAACAAATTTTAGAGTATTAGCACAGAGGAGTATAGACCTGGCTAAACAGCTTAGTAAAAAAATTAATGAAAATGACAACTCTGCATTCAAAGACAAACTATTTAATGACTAATTTTTTTAATTGGTTCTAGACTGAGACCTTGTATAACAAGTTTCAGTCTGGAGAAAATTTTTTATGCTGCAGTTATGAACCTCTGATAATAGAAGATTTAATGGAATTTCAAATAGGCCATTAATTGTAACATGCCAATATAATAACAAGAAGATTAAAATATGTCTAAACTAAACAAGTTCAATACAGCTTAAATACTTTGCTTGAAATTAAACTTTCCCAAGTATATATTTTTATATCAAATCTCGAATAGTTAAATACTAAAACTGATAGCAAAAGTTTGTGGTGGCAAATTTCCATAAAATATGCCTGAAGAGCTTACTTTGAATATAACAACTTTGCAACCATATGAATTAGAAATTAGATTAAGTATTAAATAATTGGGGATAAGTTGGTTGTAGTATATGTATATTATAATTTTTATGCTTTTTGAAAAAAATTGAGGGGAAATGTAATTTTTCTTCAGAGTAAATTATGAGATGTTTATGACTTCTAATTTATTTCCCCCAAAACAAGTTTACAAAGTAGGAAAGGATTGGGTCCTAACAGACTGCTGTTATTGAGTGTATTGCATGTAAACCTTTGAAAAATAGATGTGTATAGAGGGAAGCTCATTCTATGATCATAAGGAAAAATTATGAGTTGTAATAGTTACTGTGTTCTTTTTTTAGGGTGGTGCAGTGGTGTTGGAAAGAATTATATAGATTCCAGCTGTATTTTGAGGTTGGTATCAAAAAGACTTGCTGGTGAGTTCAATGTGGAAAGTGAGGAGAAGGAGAAATTAAAGATGATGAACAAGTTCCTGTCTTGAACAAATGACAAAAGATGATGCTCTTTACTGAAAGCAGATAAGGGTAGGGTGAACAGGTTTGTGGGATGTGAAATCATGAGTTCTGTTTCGGACTTTCTAAGTTTGAGAAGCTGTGAGTCATCCAACTGGTGAGATCAAGTAGGATGTTGAATATCCCAGTCTGGAATCACTGCTACTAAATCAGCAGCAGTGAACACAATGTTAGTCAGTGTCGACATTACTTATGCACAGAGTAAGTGGCCATCCTGAATAGTGGTGTGATATAGCAGGAAAGTCAAGCAGAAAGTGAGGAAATCTAGTCTTTGTTTCCTCTCTTCAATTATTTAGATGTGGGATTCATTCTAATTTCTATAACTCAAAATGGTGCGATTGTTTATGATATGTACTCCAAATTCAGGATACTGGGGTCAAATTCCAACTATATCTCTTACTGGCTGCATAAGTTCATAAAAGGTACTTAAGTTCTCTGTGCCTTGAATACTGCATCTATAAAAAGGGAGTATGATTATAACTATTTCACAAGATTGTTTTGAGAATTAAAGTTTGTATACACACACATCACTTAATACCTGGCATATACGTGCTATGTAAGTGTTTGCTATTATTATGATTATAAGAAAGATTAGTCTACAATAATATTTTTTCAACCTTTATCTGTGGATAAGATCTTTGTTCAAAATAATATTATGCAGAAACCCAATATGTAAAAGAAATAAATACAGAATATCTGTGGCTGGAAGGCAGGACCTGAATCATCCCCACATCCCCCAGCTTAGCACTGTTCCTTCCCTTTCCCACCAGAGCATCCACTGAGAAAGGTCTGTGGAACTTCTGAAAACCACCAGACTAGATAATCTCTCAAAAGTGAGAGAAAAATAAAGATGTTTCCAGACATACAAACAACGAAGATTCTACCATCCATAAATCTCACTAAAAAACTCTGTACTTTGACAATAAGAAAAGTGAAGCTGGAAGTGCAGTCCACCTTACTGGAGTGATGTCTCTTCTCCACTCTTAGCTTTAGTACCGTATGGAAGATCCTCCCGCACATCACAATCCTGGCCTTACTCATCCCACTGCATCACCAGTTTACTTAATCCTCCTCTGAGGAAGAGTGAGTTAACATGACTGGAAATTTGAAAGGAGACACTGGGCTGAAGGGAGCCAGTCCTTTATTCTCCCCTTCTGCTTGGGACCTAGGCTGCCTGCAGTAAAGTACTTTATAAGGCACATGGGGACGAAGTGTAGGGAGGCCTGCACTCATCCAGTACTGCCTACAACTTGGTTACCTACTTGGTTACATACTAGGACAATAGTTTTGGGGACCTGGAAGCCCAGGAAGCCCACTTGTCCACCAATCCTTCCTGTATCAGCTATGTTAAAAAAAAAAAAAAAAGTCATATTTTGGTCTCCACGTACCTTACACATTGTCTTATTTCTCAATTGGCTTCAAACTTGGATGAGGAATAAGTGAATAAGTGTGTTATTTAGAAGACCTCTTTGACCTCTAATAGAGTGGGACAAAAGAACTAACAGTGAACTCAGAACTGGATCAAATATGCTGACAAATTCTTGAGATAAGAAAGGTCCAGATCACAAAAACAATTTTTTTTATCCTATTAAGGAAGTTGGATTTTATCCTACAAGCAGGCAAAAGCCATTAGCAGATTTTCAATTAAAGATGACATGACCCGATTAGTATTTTGATTATTTTCTTAGATATGGTCAGAGTAGAAGGAAGAAGCAATGAAAAATGGGATCAGGTTAGAAAGAGAAGATGGCATTTTCTGCAGGCCAAATTCACCTGCTTTATAACTTTGTCTAGGGCTATCTCAAATGATGATGTCATATTTTTTCAGCCTATTGCCTAATTTTGGACAGCTGGTCAACTGGTTTAGTAATATTTTATTAAGCCAAGCAATTAGGTAAGCAAATCTTGAACTGAGTTTGGAATCTTTATCACTGAATACCAAAATATACTTGACAACTTTCCATTAAAAAAAATGAAAATATGCTCTTTCTCTTCTGACCAAGAGTTTTCATTTTCATGGGTTATCCATGGCATATTATTATTTAGAATTTTAAAATACAAAATATTGATGGTCACAAAGTGATGGCTTGAAAATTAAATTTGTGCTATAAAATAGACCATTTTTCATTCACAGAATTAGCACAATATTAAACTTTGATATAAAACAGATGTATACTATGTTGCTACAGGGTTTTTTTTTTTTCCCTCTCTGGAGACAATTTTATAGCAATGTCAGAGTAGGTCACATGCCTAATGATGCGTCTAAGTCAACACTTGGTCCCTTACCTTTCTGAAACTTCTATTGTTGTGCCATTCCTCTGAGCAAGTTACTTCCATCACATCGAAGGCAACTGATTTTGACTCTGAGATAAAGTTACTGGTTTTTGCCACAAATATGTAATAAGTTCCCTGGATATTCAGCACCGTACAAGCCAATGGATGTAGTGGGATGAGCAAACAAGACATGATGCACTTCATGTTTCCAAAGAACTTTCAGTCTCCTGGGGGAAATCAAAAACTCAAATAGAGGGGGAGAGGACAAGATGGCGGAGAAGCAGGGAGCTCTGTAATCC
>CM053578.1:20120710-20170246 GCA_028646485.1 Cryptoprocta ferox
AAAAAAAAAAAAACAATGAAAAATAAAGATGCAGTTTTGAAACATAAAAAAAAAAAAAAGAAATAAACAGAAGATGGTAACAGTTATCCATAAAACCCAATTTCACGTTATTGAGCTCATCCAAACTGTCTCATTATTCTCATTAATCAGCTTATTTTAAGTAAGTGCTAAAAATTAGAAATTTTCAAATAAGTTATTATTAATTAAATACTGTTTTATATATGTTTTATATATGAGCAGTCCACAGAAGATATAATTTTTCATCAAAAATATTTCCCTTCCAAAAATCAGTTTTGAAAATCACTATTTAAGATGAACAAATAGTTTTGATGTTCAGAGAAACCCTAGATTACTTCTGGCTCAAATACTTTGCTTTTTCCTGGGTTTTCCTGTCTTTTTCTTTCTTGTCTTTCTGTAGTCTCTTCCCCCCATTTCTACTTCCTATTACATGCAAAAAAGCTACTTTTCATGTTTTCATAACCATGCTAATAATAGCTTGGATGCAACAAAATTTAATTAATGAACATTATTTTATTGATAAACATTTACTTTGTTTCCAATATTTCTTCATTATAATAAACACTATCATTAAGATAAAAAAAAAATAGAAACAGCAGTGATAATAACATCCAAACCTCACTTCCTAATGGTTCTTCCTTCCATTAGAAAATCCCAGCATTGTCTTCTACCTGATGAGGAACTTTGTGGGGAAAATAAAACAAACAGAGGGAAAGGACACAGCTAGCTGAACAAATCAGACCGATCAACTGGGGTGATAAATGTCATCATCAGATTGCTTTACCTCCAAGTAGGATCACTTGGGGACTTAAGTTCTTTAGCTCTCTTGTTGTTATTGTTTGTTTTGTTGTGTTTTTCTTAACATAGCTGCTAAGTGTTCCCTTTACTTGTTGACTACATTTATCTCCCCAATAGGGTCTTCTTTTCCAAATAGGCCTAGCTATTTCTGAAATCCAGCTATTTCTCTTATCCACCAATCCATAGGAGATATAATATATTTAATAAGGGAACTTTTTCAGTAACAGAAATCCTACCCAAAGTAGTTGAAACAAAGACTTTTCTAGCTTTCTAACTGAGAACATCAAACAATTAACTTCAGTTACTTAAACTATGTCCTCAAGGGTTTCACTTTCATACTGTTTGTTTTCTCTGGGCAGATTTTCTCTCACAAAGTGGCAAACATGGCCAGGAAGAGCTCTTGGATTACATCATCCTTATTAAATAATAATCCTATGTCCTTCTCCCACAAACCCTGCCCCCATTGTCTCTTTCATCAAAGCTACAGCAGAAGTTCAGGGATTGTTCACCAGAAAGATGCTAGGAAGAAAAAAATGTATAGCCACTTTACACAGAACTCCTTTAATATTTTCTCTTTCTTTTTTTTTTTTAACTAAAGAACACAACATGATTAAATTACAGTGAAAAGGAACTACATAGCTTAATAATTTTTGTGAACTTCTCTCTGGAGTTCATGGAAATGTAAAATGGAATTAAGTCAGCTATTTCTTAGCTTCTTTCACTGATTCATTTCTCATTGTACTCATTTAGAAACATCTCTACCCAATTCCTTTATTTAGGTTTTGCTTTCCAGAATGATGCTCATGGGCTTTCCCAACATCTTGGTTGGCATTCTTTCTTTCTGATTCATAGATACAATATCAGAATGGAACTATGTAGCTGCTAGTTATAGATGATAGATTTCAAGAGAACCAAGTAAAATTTATTTTCCTTCTCAGAGAAAAATTTTAGGCTGTCTATTTAGATCTAATGTCTTCTGACTTCATATAGGAAAAATCAACTTACTTAACTCCTTGATGGTTGACCTTTTCTTTACTCCAACATTCTTTAACAATGGTTGTCAAACACAGAGCTAGAAGGCTGTCTCCATGGACCAGAACATAGGGTGCCAAGCTTTGAGAGAGGGCAGATTTCAATCACACTAACCAAGATGAAGATTCCACATGTTTCCCTCAGCTGAGCTGTCCCACATTGGTCCAGCCATTCCCTCATGCTACAGAAAAGTAAATATAATGTAAAATACTCAGTCTCCCACTTGTAGGTGTGAAGAAAATAAATCTTCCTCACGTGGTTGGGAGAAGGTATCAACACTGTAGTATTACAACAATAGAGTATTACCTGAGCATGTTCAAGATAGAAATAACAGCATGGCCAAAATAAATACTTAATGCAAAGTAAAAGAATCCAACTTACAAGAAATTATAGCTTAAAATGAGAAAAAGAACTCCCAATTGTCTCAGGCTATAGACAAACTTAATAAGAATATAAATTTAACTTTTAAAAAATGACTCAAAAAGGAATTGATAACATTACAGTATGAGATAAAATGGGAATTTGGCAATCTGAGAAAACATAATTGAGGATGGATAACATTGTTCTCTGGCGGTTACATTTTTTGGCTCTTCTTTCTTCCTTTAAATAAAATTGAGCTGATAAACTAGGAAAATGAAGTGGATTCATTCTTTGGGGATATTCCCTAGGATACTACCTGTTTCCTTTGAAGATTAGACCTTCCTTCAAATTTAGAATGATAAGACTTCATGAAGACACTGGTGGGTACTTGGCAAATATATATATGTACATACATACACACACATAAACCACCAGTGGAAAGGAGTAAATATTTGAGACTTATTGAAGAGTTAAAATCTTTGATAAATTGATAGGTATGTGCTGGTTATTCTCATTGGCAACCTCCCACCCACCACTCTTAATACCACGATTCTCTGCTCCCACTCTGCCCTGCTTCTAGTCCAGGGGAGGCTGACCTTTGAACCTTTGTTTCCATGCCCTTTGGGCTTCCATATGGACAGGAGATCAGAGGGTAGGGAGAGGGAGAAGCTTAGGTATTTCTTCCCCTCTCTCCACATTTACACACACATCTCTGGCAATAAATGTGACCCTCCACACTTCTTGCTTACATTGGAAGGACCCTTCTTCCATATATCCACTGTCAGTGGACTCCACAAACACTATTTCCTCCCCTTGTCCCTGCAGTCCTAGAGGTGGTAGCAGCTTCAAGTGCCTGTAAGTCTCTAGGATCTTATTATTTCTTCATTTTTGTTGTTCTTTTTGTTTTTTTTAAATTTTATCTTAGCCTTGCCTCCACACTAACAGTAATTTTGTCTCTAATATCTCTAAATTGTAAGTATCTAGGGTGAATTCTGTTTTCTGCCAGGATTCTGAGTTGTAACAACAAAACTGATCTTGGTGAAACTGAGAAAAATAAATACAGTTGAAAGAAAACAAAATAAAAAAGGCTCTACTGTATATGGAATTGCTCTCAAAGAAAAGGCTAGAAATAATAATGATGCAAAAAAAGGAAGAAAGAAAGATCTAAGAGATTAGAGAAAAATTAATAGATATGAAAGATAGGTAAAAAGGGTCTAACAAATATATTAGATCATAAAGAATCAAACAAAGCAGAAAGAACATATGTGAAAATTTGAAACAGAAAAATTTCCCTGAAATGAAGAAAATAAATGGTGCATAATAGAGAAGCACACTGTTTTTAAAGTAAACTTGATTCAGAAAATCAACACCAATTTATACTCTAGTTATGCTATTCTCTATATGCTAGTTATGCTATTATCAAGAATAAAGAAAAATTTTTCAGGCATAGAACAGAAAAAGCCAGTCACTATCATGGGAGAAGAAATCACACGGGCCTCTGACTCTTTTACAGCAGAGCTTGGGTCTATAAAGTTCTAAGGGAAAGAAAATCATCATTATCTACCTTATATTTCTATATGGTAAAAAAAAATAATGTTTAAGTAAATATGGAAAGTGGATAGAGGGAGATGAGAGAAAATATGTGACTGCTAATGTCCTCATTATATATATGGCAGGAAGTCACTTTGTTCTATTAAAATTAAGACCTTAAAAAAATGACTCCAATTTCTTAAAGTTTGTTTTTTCCAAAATTTCTTTCATAAGCTTAGATGAGCCTTTTAGGAAATATCTTTTATATAGAAGGAGGAAATATGTATTTGAAGTTAACACTTCCATCAGGCTTGGGGAGAAGGGGGATGATTATTACTTGTTTCTGTTTTTTTTCTTTTTTGGTTGAATAGAAATTTGCTTTTATTTTTATTTTTTACTTTAGAAAAAGATATATAATATAATCATATTTAAAAGTATTTTTTCAGGGGGTGGTTCAGTCAGTTGAGTGCCAGACTTGCCTTAGGATCAGGTCATGATCCTAGGGTCGTGGGATGGAGCCCTACATGGGAGGCCTGTTTAAGCTTCTCTCTCTCTCTCTCTCCCTCTCTCTCTCTCTCCCTCTGCCCCTCCCCTGATAGTTCTCTCTCTCTGTCTCTCTCTCTCTCTCTCAATTTCTCTAAAAAAATATTTTTAAAGTATTTTTTTTCTGTGTATCTTTCTATTTTTAAAACAAATATGACTGGATGACATTCATTTAACATTACCAGTTTCTTTCTATGTGGTGATATTTAACTGATATTTACATCTTTGTGCTTTTCTGCAGTATTTGAATTATTTATAATAAATATACTTAATATTTATAAGAAAAGATAGAGTAATTTATTTTATTAAAAATAAGCTTGGAAACAAGCCCAAATGTTAACATTAGTAAATCTGGTTTGAAGGGAAATGAATCATTTTGATGTTCTTTTGCTTTTAATAAGTTTCATATTTCATGTCTTTGCAAAACAACATACTAGATTTCAGTTGAGGAGATATAGAAAGGTTCAATAATTTGAGACAGCATATTGTTGGATAAAGAGTACTCCAGCTTTAGACTGATCCTAAATTAAAAATCAATTACCTACTGTTGCATGATAAAGCCAATGCAAAGTTAGGTGGTATAAAGTGACAACTGTTTTATATACTTATGACTCTTGTAGGTCAGGAATTTAGGCAATGCACAGTTAGAATGATTTGTTTCTGGTGGCTTAAACACCTGAAAGATGGCTGGAATGACTCAACTGAGGCTACGTGCCTGCAATTCTGGTTCTAACCCTCAACTGGGCACCTCAATTCTCCTTCATATGGCCTGTCTAGGGTAGTCTCAGGGTTCCAAGAAACACTGCAAAGAAGACGAACCCCCAATGTGCAAGCGCTTATTAAGCCTCTGCTATGTCATGCTTGCTAAAATCCCATTGGCCAAAGAAAATCATGTGGTCAAGCCCAAACTCAGTGTGGAAAGGCATATATACCTTGGAGATATTGCAGGTATGGTTCTGGAAGATTGCAATAAAGCAAGTCAAATAATTTTTTATGGTTTTCCACCAGTACATATTCAAGTTATTATACTTTACTGTAGTCTATTAAGTGTGCAATAGCATTCTAAGAAATATACATACCTTAATTAAAAAATACTTTATTACTAAAAAATGTTAGCCATCATTGAGCTTTCAGTGAACTGTAATCTCTGATCATAGGTTACCATAACAAATATAATAATAAAGAAAAAGTGTGAAGTATCTGAGTTACCAAAATGTGACACAGAGACACAAAGTGAACAAATGCTGTTTGAAAAATGGTGCCAATAGACTTGCTGGAAGCAGTTGCACAAAACTTCAGTTTGTAAACACAATATCTGTAAAGTGCAAGAAAACAAAGTGGAATAAAACAAGGCATCCCTGTACCCAAAGAATTTGAATCTCAACTTGATCATTTTTTACCTTGATAAGTAATTTAATTTCTTAAATTACTGAAATATCTTAAATTCCTGAGAGGAAACCCTTAGTTTCCTCTATAAAATGAATACCTAGTTCACATCATTTGGGGGGTTAAATAAGACAGTGAAAATAAAGCTAATAGAAGTGCCAAGAAATAGGTAGGTAGGTTAACGATAGTAATTCCCACTTATTACATACTTGTAAAAATGTATTTCTTGCTAAAAAGAAAATTAGTTGCTCATCTAATAAAATTGTCCTTTGAAGAAGCATCACATTTTTGTACAGCTGTGATTAGCATTGTTTTAAATATGCTTCTCAGTTTTTTATTCCCCCATGCAAATTATGTAATGCCTTCCACGTGGCAATTGTATTATTTTCTATTTCTTTTGTTTGTCATATGATCTTGCTTTTACTTTTTCGGGTTTCTAATTTGAAAGGACATCACCCATATATATAAATGTTTAAGACAATAAGGTTAGCACATCCTCTACCCCACATAATTACTGTCTTGTTTTTGTTGTTGTTACAGTGAGAACACTTAAAATCTATTCTCCTAGCAAATTTCAAGTATACAATATACTATCGATAACTATAGTCACAATAGATCCCCAAAACTTATTCATCTTATAACTGAAAGTTTGTATCCTTTAACCAAAATATCTTCCAATTTCCCTCACCCCTAAATGCCTGGAAATCACCATTCTACTCTGTTTCTGTGAGTTCAATGTTTTTAGATTCCATATATAAGTGAAGTTACACGGTATTTGTCTTTCTCTGACTTACTTCACTTAGCATAATGAGAGGAAATCTCAAACTACATACAACTTTGTGTGAGGTTGATAAATTATCATCTTCACTCCACTGCTGGGAAAATTATGGCCATAAATGGTGAAATGAATATCAAAGCTCATCCAATGACAGAGGCAAGAGTAAGTCCGAAATCTTAGCCCTCCTAGACTTAGATCTCTAGACCATAATATGATTTTTGAAATTCTCTTAAGTCTCTTAAGGAATCTAAGCTGACATTCCAGAAATGTTGTTATGGTTATGCTTCCACAATATTTTTAATATTCCCTTGAAGTAAATTCATGGTAGTTAATAGAACTTAACTAGTTATTAGTTCTTTCTCTAGGTATCAAGCACAAACCTGTTATGAAATTTGTAAGTGTTTAGCATTATTTACTGATTTTTAAAAGAATAAAAGAGACTTTCTCTTCTCATTCGAGCCCTATTGTAAATTAGAGCTTACAAACTCACCAATGAACCTGAGAAAATGCTCAAGGGAGACTCCTCAGAATGCACCTGGTTTCTGCTTTAAGTCCAGTAATTTCCCCTAATTAAGAAAGATGAAGGCCTCATTAAGATGCTGGTGGAAACCTGGTATTTGTATTTGTGTCTTACATACCAACACACAAGTCACAAGCATGTACACATATACACATACATCTATGGAAAGAAGTAAAAATATTTCATATCTATATACTGATATGAAGTGTTAAATTCTGTATTTTCCTTTAGAAAAATAACACACATTTAGAAGGAGTGCAAGTTTTGAGTGCATCAGTCAGGGATCTTTAGTTGCAACAACCAAGTCCAGCTTTGGAAAACTTGAAAGAAAAAGGGACTTATTAGAAGGATATGGGGTGACTCAGAACCAAAGAAGCCGCTGCAGAAGTGTGCTCAGCAAAGAGATCCAGCGATGCTGGTAGCAAGAACCAGGTTATCAGGAACTAGCCAGAGTTTATCCAAGTCCTCTCTGTGAGGATGAATGGGCTCTATTTTTTCTTTCTTTCTATCACTCCTTTCAAGAGTCAAATCTTGGCTGACACTTAGGAGTACAAACAGTGGGCAGGGGTGCCTGGGTGGCTCAGCCGGTTGAGCATCCAACTGCAGCTCAGGTCATGTTCTCGCAGTTCGCAAGTTCAAGTCCTGCATCGGGCTCTGTGCTGACAGCTCTAAGCCTGGAGCCTGCTTCAGATTCTGCGTCTCCCTCTCTCTCTGTTCCTCTTCCTGTTTGCACTCTGTCTCTCTCTCTCTCAAAAATAAAGATTAAAAAAGAGTACAAACAGTGAGCAAGAAGAAATTCCTAACAGGAAACCATGGTGCTATAATCAAGAAACAGAAGAATGCTGGACTGCTGAAAATGAAATGAAATCAAATAAAATACCAAAATGTCTTATTTAGATTTACCATATTTTCTAAGGGAAAGATTTGCCTCAGGTAAAGCAAATAAATTAGGCTGATTTAATGTCCCATTTAATCATTTCAGAGACTTATTCTAGTAAGTCCTCAGTACCTCAAGTTAGATGTAGTTTTATATTATTCTCTTAGTATGCTATTTACAGTTACCTGTTTTATTGTTATTAAACCTGTCACTTAAAAACATAAGCAGCACAATACAGTTCATTCTAAACTACATTTTCTTTCATCACATAATTACATTAGAAAACACTAAGCCTTCTGCTACAATGAGATAATACAATTCCTAGGTGTTCAAAGACACATGGCAAACAATGCCTAAAAGGGGAATGTTATCTTACAGTAAAATATGCCTACCTCTGAGGGCTTTGTTTTACCACTGCTAATGTGCTTTTGGAATTCTGACAGAGATGTACCTATAGGAATGCCATTGACTGACAAATCATTACATACAGAACACTCAAAGAAAAAGACACTAAGAATACAAAACAAGACAATGAGTGCATTTTGAAATGAATTTTGAAAGGCATATTACATGCAAATTAAAACCTTTTTTGCAAACTGCAATAACTGTTTTCCTTGATTATAATGAGGCATTTGGTAGAATTAAGTATTTGATATCTATAAATCATTTAAAAGATGGAATAAAGAGCTGGGGTTATTGGAGTGTGATGTGTTGCTCCTGAATTTACTCACAGAATGAGTTACAGAGAAGTGATTCTGTGAGTTCTCCAACGAACAGAACACAGTTTTCCATAATGGTAGATAAGGACTCTGTGGGAACTCACAGAGCTTTAGAATTTTAGAGACCTTAGAATTAGAGAGAGTGCTCACTAACCATGCAGTACAGACTCTTCATATAACAGTTTTTCTTGTTGTCTTGTGGTTTACATGCAGTGTTCAAAGTTAGTAGCGATCCAAGTTTTACACTCTGGTTTCACTTTTGTATGGACCACAGTAGGAAGGAAACTTCTAGCAGAATATCTGGAAAGGGTTTCAAATTGTTCTACCCCACCAGGAACTTCCTGGGTTGAAGGTAAGAGAGAAAAATCATGATAACCGGGGTGCCTGGATGGCTCAGTCAGTTAAGTGTCCAACTCTTGATTTTGGCTCAGGTCATGATTTCACGGTTCATGAGTTTGAGCCCTGTATCGGGCTCTGCACTAACAGTGCAGAACCTACTTGGGATTCTCTCTCTCTCCCTCTCTCTCTGCCTACCCCCCAAATAAATCAATAAGCTTGGGAAAAAATAAAAATCATGATGAAAATATGAGCTAGTCCTCTGTCTTTTGAGTACATTCAAAACACTAAAAATGCCTGCAAGTTTGTAGGGACCTAAAGACATTACTTCTTTACACATTTCCTGCTTTGTTTTCTTTTTTCTTTCTTTTTTTTTTAAGTATATTTATTTTAAGAGAGAGAGAATGCATACAAGCAGGCTCTGTACCGTCAGCACAGAGCCTGCTGCAGGGCTCAAACTCATGAACCATGAGATGATGACCTGAGCCGAAATCAAGAGTCTGACACTTAACAGACTAAGCCACCCAGGCTCCCTTCCCTGCTTTGTTTTCAAAAACAATTTATGGTGGCTTTGGATGTCAGCTTGCAAAACCTTATTTACCAAAGAGAAAATCTGTGCCATCTCAAACTAGTGTTTTCTTTTTTTGCTCCTCGGACACATTTATCCACAAGCAACTTTCCCATAAAGCTAGTTATTAGTAGCTCTTAGGAAAGCCTCCATTATGTGGACTCACATCCTCTTTCCTATAACATACACTTAGTTTGATTTAATACAATCTACTTTCAGGACTTCTTTCAAGATCATAATCCCTCCATAAACTTCCCACAAACACTACAAACATCTATCATTCCCACCTGTCTGAGCCACCATCTTCTCTTGCCTGGATTATTGCAACAGGCTGCTAACAATCGGTTTCCCTGGTTCTATCCTCCACTCACTCTAATCCATTCTCAACACAAAACCCAAGGTATCCATTTAAAACTAAGCCCAAATATATTATTCCCTGCTCATAATTCTCTAGTATCTCCTCATCTCACTCAGAGTAAAAACCAAAGTCCTTGCCATTGCCTACAATATCCTACATAGATCTAGTTCCCCATGACCTCTAAGACCTTGTATCCCACTACTGTGCTCTCTGCTCCTTCATTCTGCCCCAGCCACCTAGCCCTGACCTCCCAAAGATGTTATCATACTCCTGTCTAGTAGCTTTGCACAAGCTTTCCCCAGATACTCTCATTCCTACTCCTTCACCCCCTCATGTTATTGCTCAAAAATGTCACCCTGTCAATGATAACTTCCCTGACTACTCTATTTAAAATTTACCCAAGGCTCCCAGAACTCATTACCCTCTTTTCCTGCTACTATGATCTAAATGTCCCTCCCCCACCTTACCCAATTGCATATGTTAAAATCCTAATGCCCAATATGACGGGTATTAGGAGGTAGAGCCTTTGGAAGGTACTTAGACCATGAGGGTGGAAACTTTATGAATGGGATTAATATAGTGCTTTTATTAAAAAAAAATAGAAAGAAAAAGACCCTACAGAGCTCCCTGGCCCCTTCTAGCATGTGAGGACACAGTGAGAAGGTGCCAACTATGAGCCAGGAAGAGCACCTTCACCAGAATGTGACCATATTGATGTTTTGATCTTGGACTATCGCCCTCTAGAACTGTGAGAAGTAAGTTTCTGCTATTTTTTTTTTAATGTTTATTTATCTTTGAGAGAGAGAGAGAGCAACAGAGCATGAGCAGGGGAGTGGGAAAGAGAGACACACACAGAATCTGAAACAGGCTCTAGGCTCCGATCCGTCAGCACAGAGCCTGATGTGGGGCTCGAACCCACAAGCCGTGAGGTCATGACCCGAGCTGAAGCTAGACTCTCAACCAATTGAACCACCTGGGCGCCCCAAGTTTCTGTTATTTTTAAGCTACCCGGTCTGTGATATTTTTTTATAGCAGCCCAAATAGACTAAGACACCTACATTATTTTTTTCTCATGTGTTGTCACCATTTTATAAATACATATACAGACATATATATATGATATATATATATCATATATATCTATCTGTGTGTGTGTGTGTGTATATATATATATATATATATATATATGTCTGTGTGTGTGTGTGTGTATACAAACTCCACTAAAGCAATGATTTTTGTGTTTCTTTCTTTCTTCCCCACTACTGTATTTCCAGTACCCAGAAAGTTCCTGGAACAAAATACATTTTTCAAATAAATGTTTTTGAATAAATCAGTTAATAAATTAAGAAGCCTAACTAACTCCATGGCCTTGATAACTTAAGTTCATATCCTCTATCCTTATTTGTAAAATGTGATTCATTATCCTTAAGATACAATCGCGCCTAGGTGGCTCAGTCGGTTAAGCGGCCGACTTCGGCTTGGGTCATGAGCTCATCTCACCGGTTCACGAGTTCGAGCCCCGCATTGGGCTCTGTGTGATATCTCAGGGCCTGGAGCCTGCTTTGGATTCTGTGTTTCCCTCTCTCTCTGACCCTTCCCTGCTCATGCTCTGTTTCTCTATGTCTCAATAATAAATAAAACATTAAAAAAAATTTTTTTTAAGATTTTATCCATGCTCTAAAATTAAAGTCACAACCATAGATCCACAGACATGGCAGGAAGCCCAATGAAGATCTGAGACAGAGTCTCACTATTGAACACTGTTGTAAAACCAAGCTAAAGTGGCTGTGAGAAGGGCACACAGTGGTCCCTGTGATTAAGACAGAGTTTCAAACTAACCAGGTGCCAAAGCGGATCTGAGGTTGCACTATCCTGTCTCAAAGAGTCATAAAGAAAATTTGTCTGATGGTTTTGTCCTTGCCTCCGTTCAGCATGATTTTGTAAATGCTAGCCACAAGATAGAGGTTCAAGAGATGAAATATCTAATTAAAATGAGATTTCTGGTGGGAATAGCTCTCGGGAATTAACGATGTGATGACTGGACAATATTTTAAAAGTCTAAGACTAGGAGTCAGGAAAACTACATCCTAAATCTTGTCTGTCACTATCTATGTGACTTCAGTGAAGCCACTTAACCTTTATGCCTCAGTTTCCTCATTTGTCAAAGAGGGATTTGCCACCCCTCATAGGGAATTGTGGGAATTGTAGAAGTAACAGACACAGAAGTACTTTTAAAGTTTACAAATGCCCTACACCTACATGTGTTAAAGAATTGTTTCCTCATTTTAAAGCACTAACAACATGTTAAGTGATGAAAATGACAGATAATTAAATGTGATCTTTGCTTATAAAACTATGAGATGCAGTCTTAAATGCTCAAAATCTACCTAACAGGATATGACATGCTCCCTGGGAGAGACTCCAGGGAAGAGGCTGTTGACAAAATGGAAAAGTCAGGCTTATGCAATTACAATGTTGAATTCAATCATCATCATGAATTCAGGGCAAGTATTTATGTATCATCATGGGGATCCATAGAAATTCTGAGTGGGCAGTAAGAGAAGATTTTCTTGAGGAAGGCAAAGTTATCAAAGACAAAGTAACTTCCAACTCAAGAATTGGATAGTTTACCAGTTGCACAGCTCATCTATTTAACAGGCCTAACATTTGCTACATTCAGAAATGGAGTTTGGTTGCCATGAGACTATAGTAGATGTTTTGAGTGCCACACTTGGTACCAGCACAGCTGTAATCAGGACAGATTGCAATCAGGACACTTTTCTCTGGCTCCATAAATACTGACAAAATTCATGTTTGCTTTTTCCAGGGCCCAGCTCAGAAATCAGTGCTGATCAAACACAGCACACATTCCCTTTGGCACTAAATTTGACTCGGCAGAGTCTGTATGGGGATCCTGGCAAGAAAAAGACTCATTTTTCTAAGCCATGGCCAGTGCTTGGAAGCAAATCTAATCCTAGTATGGTGTTCCAAGAAGAAGTGAGAAAATTTCAGAGATGGCCAGAAGGGAAAATATAAGAATAACCATAACAAGATCCTTAGTGGGGGAAAGCCATATTGGATTAAACTATATGCCCTAGAGTAGCTATACAATGCCTAAGTAATTGGCTATAAAAAACTAACTATGGATATTAATTAATGAAAGGATGAAATCCTAGTCAGGATAAAGTCTCTATGATTGTATTCATTTGTTTGCAGAATCGAAACATTCAGCCTTTAGAATCACCAGGGACTAGCCCATCACTGTATGGAGATACAACTGTTATTTCTGAATTCCATCCATGTGACACAGCCACCAAGAGGAAGTAACACTGGGAAAAAGCAAATTATGCTCTATGCTATGCCCAGTCTGATTTGGCCAAGGTCACTCAGATAGGACCTACAAATGAAGCATTAGTGCCATTGTCATTGAAACACAGACCTACTTTTGAAAAACAAATGCATTATAAATATACCATTTGAAAAACAAAGTGAATTCTAGCATATGTGAAAAAAGCAATTCTTCTTTTTTTAATTTAATTCTTAATTTTTCCAGCCTTATTGAGATATAATTGAGAAATAACATTGTGCAAATTTAAAGTCTACAATACGATGATTTGATACACTTATATTTGTGAAATACCACAAAAAGGTTAAATGAATCCTTCATATTACACAGTCACCAGTGTGTGTGAGGGTATGTGTGTGTATGGATATGTATGTGTGTGATGAGAACATTTAAGGTCTATTCTTTTAGGAAATTTCAAGTATACAATACAGAATCGTTAACTATAGTCACAATGCTGTACATGAAATTGCCAGAATTTATTCGTCTTATAATCAATGCCCTCTTCTACTTTTCTTACCAACCCTTTCAACCTTTAAAGTCCTCAAAACCTTCCTGTTTCATATCCTTGATTCTGGTTCCTTCAGTAACTTTAGCTGCTCTTTAACAGTTGTACACAGAACGTTTCTCATATAATTCAGTTAGCTAATACAATATCCAGGCCCTACAAATATTCTGGTTACTGGAAAATTATGCTTCTGACATACCATACAAGGTTCCCAACAGATTTCTAACAACAACAGTACATAGTTATCTATTTATGATTATATTACATTACAGTATATTATAATCATAACTATACCTGTGCTGGATGTAGTGTAATCTTCTCTTGGTGACTCATTAAGCACTTTAGGATCCTGGTGTGTCTCAGTTATTTTTGTGCTCACAGAAGCAAAACATCTGTGCCAAAGTGATGGTAAGTAGAGCATTTGTTTAATAAATTTCTAGTAAGCACAACTACATCTTTGCTCCAAAACTATTTGATATGTAGATAGCTTTTGGTGACCCTGTGCATTTTCTGTCTATAAACTTACCAAGATTAGCTCTACTTAGCTTCCCAGATCAAACAAAATCAGGTGTATGGTTTTAAATATTTGTTTGTGATTATATTCATTTGTACTCTAAGATTTTTTCATAATAGTGTCCTTTTTATGTCTTTATTTTAGATTCTCTCTAGGCTCAAAGATTTTATTTTCCATGAAATTTTCCTGAAATTTTCCGGCTTCTTTCCTTGGATGTTTATTTTAAGGCTATGTACAATGAGTCTTCCAAAAGCTTCCTGGTTACATCTTTATATAGCAAAAATAAACAATATATTATTAAGCAAACAATCAAAATTTTCTTGGAAATAATATATACATGGTTTTCCTAGCATGTTCTGCAGAGCTCTGGGATTCTATACATGTGCTTTGCTGGCCACCATGATATGAAGAGAAAGATAAACTCCTTTCTATGCATCCCATACTCCTCAACTTGAGCAATTCCTTATCTGTTTTTTTTTTTAAGTTTATTTTTTTTGGAGGGATCGGGGAGGGACAGAGAGAGAGAGAGAGAAAGAGAGAACACCAAGCAAGCTCCATGCTTTTAGCATAGAGCCCAATGCAGACTTGATCTCATGAACCGTGAAATCATGACCTGGCAGAAATAAGAATCCGATGCTTAACCAACTGAGCCACCCAGCGCCACCTGAAAGGAAAACTCTAAAGAGAAGATCTTCCCTCCCAAGTCAGAGAACCCCAAACAGGCTCTGTACTGACAATGTAGAGCCTGATGTGGGACTCAAACTCACGCAGCATGAGATCATGACCCAGGTCAATGCATCAGAAGCTTAACCAACTGAGCCACCCAGGCACCCTTAGCTATTTTATAAATTGGGATTCCACAGCATAAAAATAGTTTGACAATAAGTAATGTTGCCCCAACTACTGATGTGAATATTTCATTTGGTTGATCTAGTTGTGTCCTGACAAAGCTACTATTGAGTATTAGCAGGAGCACTAACAAAACTCCTTTATTCAGTGTAGAAATCTTTTTAAATACTAACCAAGGGTACGATGTTGAATATAGCCAATGTACTACTGCTGCTTACTGTCCAAAGTAACATTATACACAATACTTAACTGAGTTCCCACCCTACAATTGCAAAAGCTAAGCAAGAATGTGTTGTCATTTTGAAGATCTGGATTAGAAATTACTGCAGAAGCATGTTCAATGCAGTTTGACTCTTCTCCACATTAAAGTAATTACCCAGCATTGTAGCTAGACTCATGGGATTTTGAATGTAGTAATGAATTGTTGCAAACCTTCCAAAAAGTACAGAATCATATGTCTCTGGGATTTAGTTGGAGGCTGAAGGTATAGATAAGGATGGGGGAAAGGAATGATAGTACTTCTAAAGCCAAATGTGTAAAGTTATGAATTGGAATTTGTTGCTAATATGGATGAAGCTGGAATGAATTTTTCCCAGGTTGATTTGGGTAGAATTTATGATAGTAGTAAGAAATTGGATGCTAAACTTTACAATTTGCTTTCTAATGATTAAAGAACAGAATGTCCAGATTCTTAGAATTTTCATACTAGAAGTTCAAATTTATATATGGTTTATAGTATTTGGATGGCTACAATGAGAAACTCTCAAAGCTTAGGTAAGATCAGAAAAAAAAAACCCCTCAAAATATGAAAGTGAAAGTAATGAGAATGAAAACACAGTAGATAAAAGCAGCCATATTCAAAAGATTTTTTTTCTTGACAAGATCTAAATCCAAACAAAGAATCAAATGTAAATAAGAAAAGCAGTAACTTAATTATATCCATTTATTATCTGTAGAAAGGATGGGGATGTGCTTATGGAAGCACAGTCATTCAAACTAAGGCTAAAAAGGGGAGGAGGACCAAAAATAAATATTTATAAAAATTTATCCAACCCTATCTAAGAGATTACTATATGTAAGTCACCTGATCTAAGAGATACTCTAAGAGACTACTATATCTAAATCATTACTATATCTAAGTCAACTCTTACAGAATAAGGATGGCTCACCAAGCTTTTTTTACAGCCTTTAGACAACTTTCAGGATCTCAAGAAAGAATGAGAAAATAGACATCTATAATCATTTGACTTTGATTAAAAGAAATTATTATAGATACACTAATGGGCTTCATTTAATCAGTTGAAAGGCTCTAAGAACAGAACTGAGGTTTTCTGGAAGAAGAGAAGAATTCTACCTGTCAGTCACAGCCTCACTTCTGAGTCCTCCAACCTGCCTTTCCTGATAACCTACCCTATATATTTCAGACTTGCCTAATCAGCTCCCATGATTGTGTAAGTCAGCTCCTTGAAATAACTCTCTTATTGTATATTTCCTACTGGTTCTGTTTTTTCCTGGTTGAACCCTGACTAATATATGCTCATACAACCTTTCTCAGGCAACTAAAAGAGAATATACTTCATCAAAAAAGAAGAGAAAAACTAGGATCAAGCAAACACAGAATTTAACTTAAAGGAGAGATCAAAGAAATCCCAGGATAATGGTGACTAAAAATTCCTGGGATAACAGCTATGGACCATGTTGAATAGGATGTCTTATAACCATTAGGGAAACAAGGATGAATATTCACAAGATAAAAATTACTAATATGTCTCAGATTAGCAGAGATTAATAGCTTGAGAGGAAGGCAAAATCCAGGTTTTAAAACAATATTAAGAAGACTTCTTAGTGACCAAGACAAAAATAAGTTGCCTGGCTGCTTATTGGTGGAACCACAGAATTTTGTGATTCATTGTGACCATAGGAAGCAGGGACACCAATGAGACTCTTCCACTGCTCTAGATGTGTCATAATTATGCTTTTGCCTGAGAATATTATTGATTTTGTGTTCCATATTCTGAAGAATTCAATCTCTATTACAAGGGACAAGAATAAAAAAAGAGTCTGAGCAATGAATGCTTCTCTGATTTGATATATTAGAGAAAATGAAAATTTCTGAATAGGGTTGAAGAAATGATCTGGGAAAGATGCCAAGAAGGGAAAGATTTCTAGGAAGCTAAGGAGAATTAAAACATGTGGGTATAAAAATGCTTTTAGTAGATGGGAAGAATCTCCATACTACTAAAGTTGTGCTGTGGGGAATAAAACTCCAGTGCTAGAGGAACAACTTTGATATCTCTCAGCTGCCAGAGTCTATAAGATAAAACACATTATTTAAATGTCAGCATCATGTTTTTTCCTCAACTGGGTCAAAGACAAAATTTAAAACAACTTTAGGTATAGAATGGATTGTTAAGAGAAGGGATGCCTTCTGAAGTTAGGGGGAGTCCCAAAACTATCAAGCAATGGAATTATGAGCAGTTATTTCTGTTAGCCTTGGGTAGATATATGAAGTGTCACTGAGGGACATCATAGATCCAGAAGAAGATGGACAGGTTATAAACGGTAACTATAATTCTCTAAGGTCAATTGAATAATGATTTCAAGGGCTTCAAAGGGCTTCAGGACTACCTTCTTTCACATTAGTATTTGAGGATTCCAGGTAAAGTTAGAGATACAACGCCTTAATCTTTACTGAGTTCATCTTAAAGTACTGGAAGTAAATGCATTTATATGTGCATGTAGAGATAAATGCCGTAGTATCATAAATTGGGCAGATTGAGGCATGAAACATACTTAGCAACATGTATAACCAAGAAAAGAGAAGGTGAGGCTGAGGAACAGGGCATGAGAATACCACAACCAATCTTGAGCAGCTACTTCTCAGGGACTCCCCAGGAAACCAAATGCTCAAAAGCCAAAGGACATGGCAGCCCCAAGGCTGAGTAAGTAAGGGTTCTCATCAGTCAGGCGAAGAGCAACATCAGGAATCCATCTGATGTTGATTATAACTCTCTTCACAGGAAGCCTCTTGCCAGGACCCAGGGTCCACAGAAAAGAGGCTTGATGCAAACCAAATAAGGAATTGGAGCAACAGCTAAGTGAACTCCAGCTCAGGGAGCATCTCAAGTCCAACAAGGAAAGCAGAGCAAACGCGTAATCTAGACTAAGATGATGGGTAACAAGGAGGAAAAAATCTGCAACAAAATGTTTATAAGCTCCAACCCAAGGGCTACCAAACGCCACATCAATTATAAGCCAGGAAGAATAGTTGTAGGCTCTATCTACATAACAAAACTGCTCTTACCTCCTGACTGGTCAGACTCTGCTATGGAACCGCGGTTATCCTGGTCCAGCAGGAGAAGGATACTACTATCTCTAGCTTGGAAAAACTGGGGACAACAAAAGTAGGGAAAATAAGATCATTAAAGAAAACGTACATGTCTGTAGCTACATAAAAAGGAATGACACTTGAGTCTTATTTCAAAGCTGTTATATATGCTGAGAGTCCATGGAACCCTTGTCAGTGACAAATCAGTTTTTAATGAATAGGGTTATGGGAGTTCTATGTTATATATTTCTAAGAACTATGCTCCTGAGTAGGCCAATGAAAAGAAACTTCCACACATTTACTCAGGCAGATACTTGTTCGGAATGATAACAGAAATTGTTATGTTTTGATCTCAGTAATAGTTTATGAAGCTGACTAGAGAGTCATGGAAAGAATGATCAAAGCAAGGACAAAAATAATCTCTACTTTCTATTTCCCCATAGAGCCTGAAAAATCTTTTTTACCCACCTTTCATTATCCTTTGAAATAACTTGTAGGAAAATAAAAGCAGATGTCTGGAAAAGTCATCAAGAAAAGCCACAAAATCAAAAAGAGATTTCAAACATATGTTTTTAATGAACTGGCTAAAGGTTTTGTTTTTTTTTCTCCTGTTCCATTCCAACTGATCCCGGAGTGTTGGTGGTGAGGTGTTCTATCAATCAATACTTTCTCAAATCTAAATGTGCTGTCATTCTACTTCCTTTGGGAAGAGAAGACTTAAGAAAGTGGATGGAGGTTTCCTTAGAGTACCAAAAAAGCTTTCCTTTTCAGTCTAATCCAATTGCTTTCCTTTTAGACCATAGGAAACTTGGAATAAATCCTTACCCATCCTTCTGTGACACTTGCAAGGGAAAAATATGAAGTCACTCCTTATAAGAGCTGTCTGATTCACAGAACTTTCATTCATTGGTTTTTCTTCTTCTTTCTTTCCCAGAATCATTGTATTTACCAACAAATTTGAGATCTTTTGTTAACTTGAGTATGTTTTTTTCAAGAATTGGTAATTTTTTCTATCTAGCTAGGCATTTTGGATAGATAGACATATTATACCTAGATGAACAGATCTTCACCAAAAAATGTCAAGTATTTTCTACAACTTTCAGTTCCTAATATGACCCTAATTCTAAGTCAGCCAATGGTTTTAGTCTTAGAAGAGGTCTGAAAAGATCATCTTGTCCTAACTGCATTCTAATCAGTAAGCTGTAACTATGCCTGTGTCTTCATTTTATGGAGTGAAGTTCAATGTTATGCTGAGGTCTCTCTACAACTCAGGGGGCATGAGAATCCATTACAACTGCCTCTGTGGAAGGCTTGATCTGCCACCACACCATGCTATTTCTCTTTTGGGATCGTGGCTGATTTAAGCCATATTATTATAAACAAGGCCATAGACATTAACTTAGTAATTGAGTTCTGTGAAATTTTCTAGCTAGATAATGATGATTAAAGAGTGTCTTCAGAATAACAACTTCATGATTAACAAACGAAGGGTTTGTAAAATACTGTAGATGATAAAACACACTTTTTTCTTTTTAATAAAATAGTAAATAATAATAAGAGGCACTATTGGTAATTATTTAGGTTCTCATAGAATGCATATAATTATAGAAATCCTACATTATCATAGTGAATATTTCTGGTCTGATATAAAATTCTATGATCAAGAATTGTAATCAAAGAAACAAATTACTATATAGAAAAATGTGGTAGCACATGCTGGTGCATATGGTGAGAAATTTACTGTAGTCTCTATGTCTCTTGGTAAATGAATCTAGAATTAGTAGATATAGGATATAGGGCTGGACATTTCCAAATGGGAATGATGAGTTTTCAATATGCTACCCTTGCTCCAGAGAATGCCATCATTCTCCACTAAGCACAGCTTAGCCAAAACCCTGGTTTTCCAAGGGAGCAGATTACTGTACAGCATGCACCAAGAAGAGGGAAGTGGTATTTCCACAGATAGTCTCAAGCCATACTTTGAGAAATCCTCATATTCAGTGGAAAATGGTAATATTTAAAATATACTTTACTATTAAAAACACACCTTGCTATTAAATGCTATTAATGTAATCAAGACAGATATTTCCATGACATGCTTTTAGCATATTTTATGAAACTGGAGATTTGAGTCTTTATATTAACAGTACAGACAAATGCCTCTATCCGGTAAATTAATACTTCTATCTCCAACTGCAGGTGACCATGTATATTCTTTTCATGTTTTAGAATAAAATAGGAAAAGTTTTTTTTATTTTTTTGCAAAATATTCAGGTTTTATATTTCTTACAAAAATGCAGACATTTAAAAGAGAAGATATACAAACTGATTTTTTTAAACACTATGGTTTTGATATTTTAAAACAAATTAGTATAAAGTCTGTATGATTGGTAACATTAAGGAATTATTTTTATTTTTTAAAAAAATAATAGCTTTTACATTTATAATTATAGGTTAGAATATTTCTGGGCAGCATGTGCAGAGTTACTTATTTATATAAATATTATTTTATACATTGTTTTGTCCCTAAAAGAATGTAGGGTAGATTGAAGAGATATAAACCATGAGACTCTACCTTTAGATGATTAGGTTGACTCAAGTTTACATTGTAGACCATTGTATTTGTCAGTATAGGCTACATTATACTTCAGTTAAAAAACAAAACCAAAACACAACAAAAGCACAACCCTAAATCTTAGTAGCTTAATAAAACCAAAAGTTTATTTCTTGTTTGCTATAAATCTGTTGTGAGTCAAGGTAGCTAGCTCTTCAAGTGAATATGCTGAATTCATAAGGAGACTCAAGAAATTTAAGCGGCTTTTATCATCTTCTAATGGTTTTTCAGAGCATATGATTTTTCAAGTTTATTAAAATTACTTGAATGAGAGCATTTTTAAAATATACGTATGATGCTACCAACTGTAATTTTTATTCTAAGCTGCAAGTATCTATTTATATAACGTTAGAATAGGTTTTTTTAAAATCTATTTCCACCATATTTACACATGTTATGTTGCCTTTTTTTTAATTGATGCCACCCATGCCTGGGTGTCTCAGTCTGTTGACCATCGAACTCTTCATTTCGCCTCAGGTCATGATCACAGGGTCATGGAAGTGAGCCCTACATCTCTCTCTGTCTCTGTCTCTGTCTCTGTCTCTGTCTCTCTCTCTCCCCCCCTTCTCTGTCACACCCCGCCCCCCATGCCCTCTCCCTCTCTCTAAAAAAAATTACCTATAATTGACATACACCTATTCATTTCAGGTGTACATAGCAATTCAATATTTTTATACATTATGAAATGATCTCCATAAGTCTAGATACCATCTGTCATCATACAAAGTTGTTACAATATTATTGACTCTATTCCCTATGCTGTACATTACAACTCCATGACTTACTTATTTTTAAGTGGAGTTTGTATCTCTTAGTCCCCTTCACCTATTTTACCTGCTCCCCTACATTGCTTTTAATTGATATTTGAAAGGCTTGTTTCTTTGATTAACTTTGTAATTTTGAGGTCATAACCCACGGCCCAAAAAACTAAATCTGCTTACATTATTGTGTCTTCTTCCCCCCAACTTTAAAATAGTTCAGTCAAGTGACCTGTATAAACATTTAAAACTAGCATTGATTTTGGTAATTTCAGCTTAATTGTATTTCCCACACCATATTTGTTCAAAATAAAGTAATTTAGAAAATACCCTAAATTATGAACAACTTACAAGAATCTGAATGTAAGACAATATCCTATTATTCTGAGGCATACTTTTGGGTAAAGTATTAAGAGTCTATTATATTCTAGACATTGTGCCAAGTACAAAAACAAAGATAACACAAAGAGGCAAAGAGAGACCTGAAAACTGGGGGTGTGGGTATGGATGTGTGTACTATTTTGACTCTGATGAGGAGGGTAGGCCCCTCCCAGGGGGTGATGTGCATGCTGATGGCCAAAGAGAACCATGTGCAGTTTGGAGGATGAACATTCTAGCCACAAGAAATATTAAACAAAAATCATAAAAGCCTAAATGCATGAACAAGTTTAACTTGTTCCAGGGTCTGAAAGAAGGTCATTCTCTGCACAGAGAACTGAAGATTAGTTCAAACGGGCAGGAAAGGTGTGAATCATGCAGGGTCATGATGACCATGGCATAGAGTTTAGACTTAAGTGTGCTTAGAAAAAGTCCTTGGGGTATTTTTAGTAGGGATATAGTATGATTTGGTTCATATTTTACAAAGGCCACTCTGTCTTCTCCATGGAGAATAGTATCCAGGAGGCAGGAGTACAAGTAGAAATTTGGTAGGAGGCTAGGGCTCTAGTCCAGATGGGAGCTGATAGAGGGTTGGACCAACAGTGAATACAGAGTAATGAACAGAATTCCATAAGAATTCACAATAAAGGCACATAATAAACTAGAAAAATATTTGCACCTCATATCACAAAGGGCTGCAGATCAGAAGGAAAAAGACTGATAGACAAAAAAATACTAACATGCAGTTTGCAGAAAGGAAATAAAAACAGCTTCTAAATATGTTATACTCCCCAACCTCAGTCCTAACAAGATCAATGAAAACTAAAATTACACTGAAACACTTGTTTAACCAGAAGACTTGAAGAAAGCAAAGAGTTTAACAGAACATAGGATGGGGGAGGGCACGAAGAAATAGACATTAATACATTTCTGATATGAATCTAAGTATATGCTACGTGATGGACAATTTGGAGATGTCTATCAAAATCACAAATGTACTGGTCCTTAGATCCTGAAATTCTGCTTATGTAATTTATCCTACAGATAAACCTTTATTCTACATCCTTGTCTCAGAAGTTGTCAGTGCTTTGCCTATATCCTTGAGATCTGTAGCCCTTAATCAAGAACTCTCAGATGTTGGTGTATATTTACTTCAGCCTTCTCACCTTTGACATTGAATAATTGTAAGAAGTGTGTTTTGCTCCTATCTCAGTTTTCCCCATTTTTAACTTCCCATATGGTTAAGCTCCAGTATTGACTGAGGTACTTGGTTTAATAGTGCACCACTGGTTGACTTCTTTTCCCTGGATCACTTCCCTCTTCCTTTACTGGTTTTCTCAGCACCTTCAAATAAACCACTTGCAATCAATGTTGCTTCCTGGAGAAATCCAACTAAGAATCTTCAAGCTCTTTCCTGAATGTACTTTCCACCTTTATATTCCTAATAGGGGATACTATTGGCATTTGGACAGACAATTTCACAGGTCTGTCCCTACTTTTAGGACTGCTAACATCCCTCTTTCCTGAACAATAAACTTCTATGGCCCTCCAGTCGCTAGTCATTGTGACAACCCAAAACTTATTCCTTGCATTTCCATGTTTCCTTATTTCCCATCTCTTCCCTGGGAACAAAGCTTCTGCTATAGGTCTCACAAGTAGTGCCAATTACTTCTTTCAGGTGCCTCAAACCACTAGGCCTAGTAGTAGGCTAAGTGTCCTTCTTACAGCTCTTTATTGCTACTAGATCATTTTCCCCACCCTCTTCCCCCAAAACTCCATCTTTGAATCTCATATTTTCCCACCATAATGCCAGTATCTTTCATCCTAGGAGTATCCCCTTGAAGACTCCTCCTTATTCCTTGAAGATGTTAGCCCCTACTTCATTGTCATTCTATCCAACACTTCTATTATAATTTTTGGTGATTACATTTACCATGGCCTCTCAGTTCCTTGACCTCTCTTCCCTTTTCCAGTGACCTATATGTATATCAAAAGAGAACCTTGAGAAATTCCCACCACAGTATCTACCCATATCTCTGCATCTGTGCCACATGTTGCTTTTCTTTTTGTTACCAAAAATGACTGTCACTGCTTATAACATATCTAGACCAGTATGCTGTCTAGTATCTTCATCCCATACATTCTTGCCTATTAAAGGACCTCACTCCAGCAATTTGTATCTCTCTACCTGCATCATCAATTTTCCCTTTCCACTAAGCCATTACTTTCAAGATTCAAATATACTGCAGTTTCACCCATCTCAAAATGATAACATGCTCATTTTGTTTTTGTCCTACTTCACTGGCCATTTTATTATAGCTTTCCTTGTTGGTTCTGCCTTATTCTTCTGACTTCCAATGATTAGAGGGCCTCAGGTTCAGTCCATTGTCTTTTCTATATCCATGCTGCCTTCAGTGGTGACTTTATCCAGTTTCATGGCTTTAAGTAACACATATATACTGACAACTCGAGAATTTATTTCGCTAGCTGGGCTCTCATCAGAATTCATAACTCATATCTCCTACTTGATCTTACTTGGTATCTGATAAATGATTTTAACTGAAAATGGTCAAACTTCATATCTCCTACCCAAACATGCTTCTTCAATTGTCTCCTCATACTCAGGAAATGGCATAACCCTCCTTCCAGTTGCTCACCATACACCTGGTATAATTATTTGATTTTTCTCTTTATATTGTGCTCCACATCTACTTTAATAAGAAATTAATTTGGGTTTACATTAAAAATATATATAGAATTCAACCACCACTTACACCTCCATTGTCAACATGCTAGTCTTAACAATCACACTTTTAAAACTTTTTTTAAAGTTTTTATTTAAATTCCAGTTAGTTAACATAGAATATAATATTTGTTTCAGTTGTACAATATAATAATTAAACACTTCAATACATAACCTGGGGCTCATCACAAGTGCATTCTTTAATCTTCATCATATTATTTAATTCATCCCCCACCCACCTCCCTTCTGGTAACCATCAGTTTGTTCACTACACTTGATTCTGTTTCCTATTATGCATCTCTCTCTCTCTCTTTTTTCTCCTTTGCTCATTTGTTTTGTTTCTTAAATTCCACATTTGAGTGAGATTATATGGTATTTTTCTCTGACTGACTTACTTCCTTTAGCATAATACTCTCTGGCTGCATGCATTCCATTGCAAATGGCAAGGTTTCATACTTTTTTATGGATGAGTAATATTCCATTGTATGTATATGTGGAGAAAAGTGCATATATATACACACACACATATATATGTGTGTGTGTGTGTGTGTGTATACATACACATCACATCTTCTTTATCCATTCATCTATCAGTTGGCTCTTGGGCTGTTTCCATAATTTGGCTATTGCAGATAATCCTGCTATGAACATCAGGGTGCATGTATCCCTTTGAATTAGTTTTTTGTATTCTTGGGGTAAATACCCAATAGTTCAATACCTAAATTGTAGGGTAGTTCCATTTTTAACTTTTTGAGGAATCTCCATCCTGTTTTTCAGAGTGACTGCTCTAGTTTGGATCCTTACTAACACTGCAAGAGGATTCCTCTTTCTCCACATCCCTGCCAACACCTGTGCTTCTTGTGTTGTTGATTTTAGCCATTCTGACAGGTGTGAGGTGATATCTCATTGTAGTTTTGATTTGCATTTCCCTGATGATGAATGATGTTGGCCATCTTTTCATGTGTCTGTTGTCTTCCACGGAAAAACATCTATTCATGTCTTCTGCCCATTTTTAAATTGGAATATTTGTTTTTGGAGTATTAAGTTTTATAAGTTCTTTATATATTTTGAATATTAGCCCCTTACTGGATATAGCATTTGCAAATATCTTTTCCCATTCAGTGAGTTGTCTTTTAGTTTTATTTGTTGTTTCATTTGCTGTTAAGATGCTTTTTATTTTATTGATATTTTAGCAATATTTGTTATTCTAATCCATGAACATGGAATGTCTTTCTTTCCATTTCTTTGCGTCATCTTAAACTTCTTTCATCAGTGTTTTATAGTTTTCAGAGTACAGGTCTTTAACCTCTTTGGTTAGGTTTATTCCAAAGTATCTTATGGTTTTTGGTGCAATTGCTAATAGGATTGATTTTTAATTTCTCTTTCTGCTGCTTCATTATTGATGTATGGAAATGCAACACATTGTTGTACATTGATTTTATATCATGTGACTTTACTTAATTCATTTTTTAATTCTAGCAGTTTCTTGGTGGAGTCTTTTGGGTTTTCTATATATAGTATTATGCCATCTGCAAATAGGGAGAATTTTACTTCTTCCTTGCTGATTTGGATGCTTTTTATTTTTTTGTTTTCTGTTTGCCTTAGCTAGAACTTTTAGTACTATGTTGAATAATAAATGGTGAGAGTGGGCATCCTTGTTTTGTTCCTGACCTTAGGAGAAAGGCTTTCAGTCTTTGAGGCCTACATCTCATTGAGGATAATGTTTGCTGTAGGATTTTCAGATATGGCTTTTATTATGTTGAAGCATGTTCCCTCTACATCTACTTTGTTGAGGGTTTTTATCAGGAATGGATGTAGACATTTGCAAATACATTTTCTTCATCTATTGAAATGATCATGATTCTTATCCTTTCTTTTATTAATATATGTGTCATGATGATTGATCTATGAATATTGAACTACTCTTGCATTCCAGGAATAAATCCTATTTTATTGTGGCGAATGATTTTTTATGTATTGTTGGATTCAGTTTGGTAGTATTTTTGTTGAGGATTTCTGCATCTATATTCATTAGAGATATTGGCCTATAGTTCTCTTTTTTTGTGGTGTCTTTGTATGGTGTTGGTATTAGGGTAATGCTGGACTCATAGAATGTATTTGGAAGTTTTCCTTCTTTTTCCATTTTTTGGAATAGTTTGAGAAGAATAGGTATTAACCGTTCTTTAAATGTATGGTACAATTCACCTGTGAAGCCATCTGATCCTGGACTTCTGTTTGATGGAAGTTCTTAAATTTTCAATGCAATTTCTTTGCTGGTTATCAGTTTGATCACGTTTTCTATTTCTTCCTGTTTCAGTTTTGGTACTTTTATTTCTAGGAATTTGTTGATTTCTTCTAGGTTTTTCTCCAATTTGTTAGCATATAGTTTTTCATAATATTCTCTTATAATTGTTTGTATTTCTGTGGTGTGTTTGTTATTTCTCTTCTCTCATTTGTGATTTTATTTATTTGGGTCTTTTCTCTTTTCTTTTTGGTAAGTCTGGCTAGAGGCTTATCAATTTTGTCAGACTTTTCAAAGAACCAGCTCCTGGTTTCATTGATACGGCCTATTGTTTTTGTTTGTTTGATTTTTAGTTTTTATATCATTTATTTCTGCTCTAATCTTTATTATTTCCTTCCTTTTGCTGGCCTTATGCTTCATTTATTTATTTTTTCTAGCTCTTTTAAGTGTAAAGTTGGTTGCTTATTAGATATTTCTCTTGCTTCTTGATGTAGGCCCATATTGCTATATACTTCACTCTTAGGACCTCTATTGCTGCATCCCAAAGTTTTGGACCATGGTGTTTTCACTTTCATTTGTTTCTATGTATTTTTTGATTTCCTGGTTGACCCATTCATTGTTTAGTAGCATGTTGTTTAACTTCCATGTATTTGTGGTCTTTCCAATTTTTTTCTTGTGGTTGATTTCTAGTTTCATAGCATTGTGGTCAGAAAAGGTGCATGGTATGATTTCAGTCTTCTTGTATTTGTTAAGACTTCTTTACAGGCTAATTTGTAATCTATTCTGGAGAAAGTCCCAATTGAAAAGAATGTGTATTCTGCTGTTTTAGGATGGAATGTTCTGAATATGTTAAGTCCATGATCCAGTGTGTCATTAAAAGCCATTGTTTATTTGGTGATTTTCTATTTAGATAATCTGTCTATTGATGTAACTGGGGTGTTAAAGTTCCCTACTATTATTATATTCTTATGACATTTATTTAGGTGTTTCCATGTTTGGTGTATAAATATTTACAATTGTTATATCTTCTTGTTGTTGATTGTCTCCTTTATTATAATATAATGCCCTTCTTTGTCTCTTATTACAGTCTTTGTTTTAAAGTGTAGTTTTTCCAATATAAATATTGCTACTCCAGCTTTCATTTGACATCCATTTGCATGATAAATCTTTCTCCATCCCTCACTTTCAATCTGCAGGTGTTTTTAGGTCTAAAATGAGTCTTGTAGGCAACATATAGATGGGTCTTATTTTTTTATACATTCTGACACCCTAAGTCTTTTGATTGGAGTGTTTAGTCCATTTACATTCAAAGTAATTATTGATAGATATCTATTTATTGCCATTTTATTACATGTTTTGTCATTGTTTCTAGAGATTTCCTCTGATCCTTTGTCTTTGTCACTTTTGGTCTCTCCTTTGCACTCAGAGTATCCTTTAATATTTCTTGTAAGAGCTGGTTTATGAACTCCACTAAACCAGCCCTTACAAGAAATACTTAGTTTTTGCTTGTCTGGGAAACTCTTTATCTCTCCTTCTATTCTGAATGGTATCCTTGCTGGATAAAGTATTCTTGGCTACAGATTTTTCCCACTCAGCACTTTGAATATATCATGCCATTTCCTTCTGGCCTGCCAAGTTTCTGTTGAGAAATTTTCAGTTAGCCTTATGTGTCTTCCTTTAAAAGTTAAGGACTTTTTTGTCTTGTTGTTTTTAAGATTTATTCTTTATCACTATATTTTGCAAATTTAATTACAATATGTCTTGGTGTAGGCCTGCTTTTGTTGATTTTGATGGGAGTTCTCTGTGCCTCTGGGATCTAGATGTTTGTTTCCTTCCCCAGATTAAGTTTTCAGCTATTATTTTCTCCAATAAATTTTCTGACACCTTTCCTCTGTCTTCCTCTTCTGGGACTCCTATGATACAAATGTTATCATTATGTTTGATGGAGTCAGTAAGTTCTCTAGGTCTATTCTTGTTTTGCATAATTCTTATTTCTCTCTTTTGTTCAGCTTCATTGTTTCCCATTACTTTTTATTATAAGTCATCAATTCATTTTTTTGCTTCTTCCAGCCTCTTGATTGCATGAAGCTTGGTTTTAATCTCATTTACTTCACTCTTCACCTCTGATTATTTTTTTAAAATTTTAATCTCTGTGGTAAAGGTCTCACTGATTTCTTCCAGTCTTTTCTCAAGTCCCAGTGAGTACCTTTACAATCATTATTTTAAATCCTCCAGAGGAAAAAAAATCCTCCATCAGCCATATTACTTTTGTCTGTTTCACTTATTTCTCTGTCCATGATATTATCTTGTTCTTTCATTTTGTATAATTTCCTCTGTCTTCTCATTTTGTTTAAGTCTCTGCCGCTTCTGTTAGAGAAGCTGGTTTTGTCTCCTGTTCCTGAAAGTAAGTAGTGGCCTAATGAAGAAGAGGTCATAGAGTGCCTAAACCTGTCACTCAAAGGGAGTGTCTTCAGTGTATTTTGCATGCACTCCCTATTGTGTTCTGGCGTCACTATCCTTCATGCTAATTATCTACAGATGCTCTCTCCTTGTCTGCTGTGGGCAGTGTTTGGTCTCTGGCCTGAAAGTGGTGAGTTTTAACCAGGTGTGCTTGGATCTGCTGGTGCAATGAGATGTGTCACCACCTCCACCAGAACTGAGGCTCTGCAAAACTCTCTGGTCAGGAGATGTGGTGTGGGCAAGGGTTTGTGCTGATCTTCTATGGAAGAAGCCTGCTGCTCCTTCTATGGAAGGAGCCTGCTGCACTGGGGACTGAGGCAAGAAGAACTGAGAAGAGCGGTTCCACAGCAGCACAGAGGGCTGGGAGTAGTGTAAGGAAGTTAGGGAGCTAGAGTCCACACTGGGCTGCTTCCCACAGGTGGCTTTGCATTTTTACTGAGGGGTGAGGGACGGAAATGATCTCAGCCAGCTCCTTTGCATCTCTGTATATGTTGCCTCTCAGGGACATGCCCCAAGAGGAGTAAATAATCTTCCTATTGTCTCCCTCAAGTGCTCTTCAGTTTACTATTTCCACAGTGTCCACCCCCAGGTTGTTTGCCTGCCTTCTTTCCAAGAGCAGTGCAGTGCCCTCTGGGCTCCATCCCAGCCAAGACTGCTGACCTTTAAAACTCCAGGCTTTAAGCCCTGCTGGTTGCAAGAACTCATAAAATTCAGCCCTTCTTGTTTTTCAAGCCAGTGGCTATTGGGGACATTCACCTTATGCATTTCCCTGTATGTTCTTCTCTCTTGCCCTTCTCCACAACCACAGTTCCCTCCCCTCAGCAGTAGCTAGGATTCATTTCTCCCCAGAAACCATGTTTCCACACTTCCTACCTTCTTCGATGTGGCCTCTTCTCTGTCTTTAGTTGTGGAGGTTGTTCTGTCAGTCTTCAGGTCAATTTCTGGGGTATTTAGAATGATTTCATAGTTATCTAGGTGTGTTCATGGAACAAGGTGAGCCTAGAGTCCTACTACTCTGCCACCACCTTCCTGTCTCTCAGCATTTTTTTTTTTTTTACTAATTTTGTTTCAGAAGACTCTAAGAATGAACTAGTGTTCTAATCCTAAATAAGTGGAAAATTATTTCCTGCCAAGTTGTCAATAGAAGAGCAACTCTTTATCATCTTTAGCAGAGTTGTTTTTTTCCCCCAACATATACAAAATATACCAGTCTCTCACTTCTTGCAGAGATCTAGTAGGAACATGGCCTGACCTCCAGAATATAGCCAGGCATCCACTCAGCCCATCCTGATGACCCACACTTTTAAAACTTGTAACGGGCCTCCTCATTGAGTTCCCTATTTTTCTTTTATGCACTTCTCCATATAGTTTAGTTTCAACACAGAAATCAGAATGATCTTTAAAGATGTAAGCTAGATCATGTTACAATTTTGGGCAAATCTTGTATTTCACTTAAACTAAAGATGAAAGTCCTTACAATGGCCCAGGACACCACATGCAATATCCCAGGCACTGTTCCACATAGACTCCTTGACGTCTTTGAATAAATGAGAGTTGGACAGGTTCAGTATATATTTTGGGAGTAAAACTACTAAGATCTGCCAATGAATTGGATGTGGTAGGATCAGGGAAAGAAAACAATCAAATTTGGCCAATGACTCCTTAGTTTTTGGCATGAGAACCTAGGTGATCATGTGTTCACTTTTCAGGAGAAAGAACAGGTAAGGATTCTATCATACACATTTGAAATTTTAGGGACCTAGAAATCTAGCTGAAGAGTAGGAATATGCAGCTGGTTATACAGATCTGGTAAGAGAAAACTAGGTGAGTGTGATTTCATGGAACTCTAGAAAAATGCTATTTCAAAAAGGTTGCAGTGGTAAATGATTTTTGATGCTGCTAAGGTTGAGTAAAATTAGGACAGAAGTTGACAATGGATTACACAAATGCAAGTTATTGGTGATCTTGAAAAGATCATGTCAGTGGAGTGGTGAATGGATTAAGAGAGAATGGGAGGAGTTAAATGGAGGAGAGATTATACAACTGATTTGATGGTGGCAAGATAGGTCAGTTCCCGTCTGACTGCATCCATTTTTTAAACATTTTTATTGCAATATATTTAACAAGCAGTACATTTATCCTTCAAAGTGTACAGTTTAGTGGTATTTAATATATCTGGAAGGTTATACAACAATTACCACTATTGTAATTCTAGGACATTTTCAATATCCCCCAATCCCAAAACCCCATCTCATTAGAAGTCACCTTCCATCTTCTCCAACCCATCCCCTTATGTCCAATTCCTAGCAACTATTAATTTGCTTTCTGTCTCTATGGATTTGCCTATTCTGGACATTTAATGTATGTAGAATCATACAATATGTGGCCTTTTTTGTCTGAGTTTTTTCACTTAGCATGTTTTCAACGTTCATCTATGTTGTATTATGTGTCAGTATTTCATTCTTTTTATGGCTGAATATTATTCCATTGTATGGATATACCACATTTTGTTTATCTATTCATCAGTATATAGACATTTGAATTGTTTCCACCAGTTGGCTATTATGAGTAATGTTGCTATAGACACTTATATATTGTGTGTAGACATAGTTTTCATTTCTTTTGGGTATACCTAAGAGTAGAATTGCTAGGTCATATAGTAGCCGTATGTTTGGCAATTTGAAGAACTGCCAGACGGTTTTCCAAAGAGGCTGTGCCAATTTATATCCCCACAAGAAATACACAAGGAATGTGTATTTCTCCACATCCTCACCAACACCTATTATTATCTGACTTTATGATTACAGCCATGCTGGTGGGTGTGAAGTGGTATCTGACTGTGGTTTTGATGTCTATTTTTCAGATAACCATTAATATTAAACATCTTTTAAAATATTGTATTTATTGACCATTAGTATATCTTTAGAGAAATGTCTATTCAAATCATTTGCCCATTCTTAAAAATATGTATGTACTTATTTAATCTTCACAACCCTAAAATATGGGTAGCACCATCACCCCCATTTTACGCATTAGGAAACTAAGGCATAGAGAGTTTAGGTAACTTGCCCAAAAATGTATAGTTACTAAGGTCTGGCTTGAGATTTAATGCTCTAAGCTACAATGCTAAATCACGGTGTATATACTCCTGTTTCTAAATTGTATCCAATCTTACTCAACCAATCTCTGCTTATACCTGCACCAACCTTATACTTTCTACCATTTCTTTCTTCTGAGTTTTGCAAGCTATTACTTTCCTACCATTTGGCCTATAGAATCAACTTAACTTTCATAAACAATGATTAGGATTGCATTACATTTCTAAATTACCTTGGGGAGGATTTGTTTCAAAAGTCCTGTCTTTTTATTTAGGAATAAGCTATGTATGCACATTTATCAGATCTTTTATTGTTTTCCTGTAGTTTTATAGTTTTTAACATATGAATCATATTTTTGTAGTTTTTATTGTTATTGAGAATAGGTTCCTTTTTCTGTTTCACTCTTTAACATATTGTTGATAATATACAGGAAAACATTGGTTTTTCTATGCTAATTTTGTATCTAACCATCATACTGAACTCTTCATTGAGTCTAGTTAATTTTTTCGTGGATTTTCATTTTGTTAATTTTATTTAAATCCAAGTTAGTTAACATATAGTGTAATAATGATTTTAGGAGTAGAATTTGGTGATTTATCACTTACATATAACATACAGTGCTTATCCCAAGTGACCTCCTTAATGCCCGTCACCGATTTAGCCCATCCCCTCACTTAACACTCCTCCAGCAACCCTCATTTTGTTCTCTGTATTTAAGAGTCTCTTATGGTTTGCCTCACTCTCTGTAACTTATTTTTCCTTCCCTTCCCCTATGTTCATCTGTTTTGTTTCTTAAATTCCACATATGATTGAAACCATATGATATTTATCTTTCTCTGACTTATTTTGCTTAGCATGATACACTCTAGTTCCATCCACATTGCTGCTCTTGGGTTATCAGGACAGTTGTTTGCAAATAGTTATACCTGTCTTTTGTCAATTTTATTTTATTTTATTTTATTAAATTTTTAAAAATGTTTATTTATTTTTGAGTGAGAGAAAGCATGAGCAGGAGAGGGGCAGAGAGAGAGGGAGACAGAGGATCTTAAGCAGGCTCTGCACTGACAGCAGAGAGCCTACTCTGGGGCTCAAACTATGAGATCACAACCTGAGCCAAAGTTAGACACTGAACCAAGTGAGCCACCCAGGTGCCCCTTCTGTCCATTTTTAAATTGAGTCGTTCATCTTTTTATTTTTTAGTTGTAAAGATCCTATATAAAAGTTCCTTATCAAATATATGATTTGCCAATATTTTCTCCCATTCTATTGGTTGCATCCAATATGCAAGAGTTTTTCATTTTGATGAAGTCAAATGTATCTGGATTTTCTTTGGTTGTTTTTGCTTTGGTACTATATCTAAGAAACTGTTGCTTAAGCCTAGGTCATGAATATTTACATCCATGTTTTCTTTGAACTGTTTTATAGTTATAGCTCTGACATTTTGTCTTCCATCTATTTTGAGTTAATTTTGATATATGTTATGTGATAGTATAATTTTGATAGCATTGTACATAGAATTCTTAACTTCATTTTTCAGATTATTCACTGCTAGTGTAGAGAAACACATGGATTTTTCTGTATTGATCTTGATCCTGAAATATTGCTGAACTTGCTTACCATGATATTGATTGCTCTAGCACTACAGTAATTCTTGAAATCAGAGACTATTAACTATCTTTATCTTTTTATTTTTCAGAGCTGTTTATGTAGTGCCTTTGTCCAGTTTTGATATTAGGATAATATTGACCTCATAGAATGAGTTGTCATGTATTTCCTTGCCTTCAATTTTTTGGGAAAGTTTGAGTAGAATCAAAATTATTCCTCATTAAAAATCTGATAGAATTCACCTGTGAAGCCATGTGGGCCTGCAATTTTCTTTACAGGAAGTTTTTTTTGGGAGGAAGAAAGGCTTTCCAATTTCTTTAACATATATCATTTTTTTCCAGGTTCCTGAGTGTGTTTTTAAGGAATATATCTATTTTATCCAAACTGTCAAATGAGTTGTCATAAAACTTTTCAAAACTGTTATCCTTTCACTGTCTGTAGATTCTGCAGTGATGTCCTTAATCCTGATGTTGATATTACTACGTATCTTTTCTCTGTTTTCCCTGATCCGTCCAACTATAGGTATATCAGTCTTAGTGATCTCAAAGACTCCTCTTTTAGTTTCATTGATTTTTCTCTATCTTTTACATTTTATTTGTTTTGATATGTATTTCATGCCTACCATTTACTCTGGGTTTAATTTCCTTTACTTTGTTAGTTTCTCATGGTGAAAGGTCACTGACTCAAGACCTTCCTTTTTTTTTTTAATATAGGTTTGATGATATGAATTTCCAAGGGAAATATCCCATAGATTCTTTTATGTTTCTATTTTCATTCAATTCAAACTAATTTTTAATTTCTCTTTTGACTTCTTTGATTAATGGATGATTTAAAATTCCTTTATTTAATTTTGAAGTATTTAGTATTTTTCCCAGGATCTTTATGTTATTGATTTTCATTTTAATTCCGTGGTCAGAGAACACAGAGAACTCTGTATGATGGAATGAGATTTGTTTTATAGCAGAGTGGGATCTATCTTGGCAATTGATTCATGTGCACTTGAGAAGAATGTGTATTCTACTCTTGATGAGTACAGTGTTATATAAAGGTCAATCAGATCAAGTTTGTCACGAGTATTCAAGTCTCCAATTTCATTTGTCTATTTCCCCTTGCAGTTCTATCAATTTTTACCTCATGTGTTTTGAAGCAGTTAATAAGTGCATAAATCTTTAGGATTACATTCTTTTGATGAGTTGACTAATTAATCCTTATGAAATGACCATCATAATCATTACAAAATGAAAATTTTACAATAGACATAAAAATAATTTCTTAAGGATTATGAAGGATTATGCCTGGTAATAATCTTGCTCTGAAAATTTTTGTCTGATCACCATCTCAGTGTTCTTATGCCTAGTGTTAGCATGTTATATATTTTCTCCTCTTCTAACATATTTCTGTTTTTATGTATGAAGTGCATTTCCTTTTTTTTTTCATTTATTTTTCAGAGAGAGAGAGCATGAGCAGGGGAGGGGTAGAGAGAGGGGACAGAGAATCTGAAGTGGGCTCTGCACTAACAGCAATGACCCTATGCCAGGCTTGAACTCATAAACTGTGAGATCATGACCTGAGCTGAAGTCGAATGTTCAACTGACTGAGCCACACAGGTACCCCTGAAGTACATTTTTTGTAGGCAGCATATAGTTGGATCTTGCTTTTAAATCCAATCTGATAATTTTACTGTTTTAACGGCAATGTTTACAATATTTACATATAATGTGATAATTAATATGGTTTGGTTTGTTTTCTATTTATCTTTGTTAAATATGTTCTTTGCTCCCCCTTTCCTTTTTTCTACCATCTTTTGGATTATTATTATTTTTTAGGAATTTGCTTTCTGCCTTATTGGGTTATTCACTATGCTTTTCTTTAGTTATTTTATTGATTGCTTGATCTTATTACAGTCTATGTTCAAGTGATAGTGTAATGCTTAAGTTCCTCAAAAATAATTTTATAATAGCATACATTAATTTCTCTCCTCCTGACTTTATGCTAACATCATGCATTTTACTTTTACATGTTATAAACCCCACAGTACGCTGTCATTTTTTTTGTTTAAACAGTAAATTATCTTTTAAAGGATTTGAATAAGAAAAACAATTTATATATTTATCTAAGTAGTCACCAATTCTGGAGTTATTTATTCCTTTGTGTATATCTATATTTCCATCTAGTATTATTTTCCTTCTGCTTTAATAACTTCTTACAACATTTCTTATATGTCCACTGGTAATGAATTCTTCCAGCTTGTATACATCTAAAAATATCTTTACATCACTGGTGTTGAAAAGTATTTTAGCAGGACATAAAATTCTAAGCTGACAAGTTTTTTTTTCATTACTTTAAAGATGCTGCTCCACTGTGTTCTCACTTGGATTACTTCCAATTAAAACAAACAAATAAACAAACAAACAAACAAACAGAAAACTCTTTTCAGTCTGTTGTTTTCTACATGTATATTAACTTTGGGTACTTTTAGGTTTTTCCTTTTTTAATCACCATTTTTCAAACAATTTGGTGATGATTAACCTTGGTGTAATTTTCTTCATGTTTTTTGCAGCTGGGTTTCATTGAGCCTCTTGAATTTGTGGGTTTATAACTGTTAAATTTGAAAAGGCTCTTGACATATTTTTTTTCAAAAAATTTTTTTTGCCCCTACACCTCTTTCTCCTGTGGGGGACTCTAATTACCCACACCACATGTTAGTCCACTTAAAGTTGTCCCACAACTCACTAATACTCTTTAATTGGGGAGGGAGGGCCCTTTTACTCTGTTTCATTCTGGATAATTTTTATTGTTATGCCTCCAAATTCACTGATCTTATCTTCTGCCATATATAATTTGCTATTAATCCCGTCGACTGTATTTTTCATCCTAAACACTGTAGCTTTAATCTCTAGAAATTTCGGGTCTTTTTTTTGTTTGTTTGTTTATTTCTACTTACCCCTTTAAATATATAGAATATAATCACAAAAATTGTTTTGATGTTCATTGCTATTAACTGTATCATCTGTGTCAATTTGGGGACAGTTTTGACCAATTTGTTATTCTCATTGTAGGTTGTTTTCCTATGTCTTTGCATGCCTGGTAGTCTTTGACTAAATGCATACTTTCTGATTTTATTTTCTTGGGTGCTGGATACTTTTGAATTTTCATAAATCTTCTTGAGCTTTGTTCAGGAATGATGCTAAGTTATTGGAAACAGATAATCCTTTCAGGCTTTGCTTCTACAGTTTGTTTAACAGACTGGGAGCAGTTCTCAGAGCTAATTATTCCCCACTAATGAAGCAAGACATTTTGAGTAATCTACCAAAATAGTGCCTTATGAACTATGAATGTTTCTACTTGGGCTGAAGGGAACAGGCACTATTTCTGGCCCTATATGTGCTCCATGCATAGGTTCTCTTTATTCCATCTAGAGGATTATTTCCTGAGTCTCAGGCAGTTTCCTCACAGCATGTGCTGATCAGGATTTTGATAACTATTTGACACCGCTACCCCTACACATTGCTAGTTTGCTTTCTGTGCAGTTCTCTGTTCTTTGTCTCTCGTCCTATCAATTCTCACTGCCCTGATATCCCTGGAGTCTCATGTGTGTCTCTTTAATTCAAGGTCCTAACTGGGCTTCACCTCAGTTTCCCTTTCATGTCAGGGCCTGAAAACTCTGTAAGTTAGTGTGCTGGGGCAACAGAGCTCATCTCTTTTGTTTCTTGTCTTTCCAGAATCACTATCCTTTATTACCTGATACACAGTGTCTTAAAAACCGTTGTTTAATGTATTTGGTCTGTTTTGTTTTTGTTTGTTTTGGTTGTTACAGGTGGAAAGGTTAATCTAGACTCTGTAACTCCCATCTGTGAGCTTTTCTTAAGAATCAAAGGTAGTAGCAGGAAGGACTTTGAAATGGCCTATCATCAATGTCTTTATATATAATGAGAATAGGTGGGATATTTGGCTTAGATTATATATATATATTTGTGTGTTTACATAGTTTTTTGTTTCTAAGATTGTAAAAAACAAAACAAAATAAAACACAGATGAAGCAAACACTGATACCACAAACACATTCCTTCTCCAGAAAGAAGAGACTTCCACAGCGGAATGCTCTTTTATGGTGTGGTATCCTAGCCCAAGCTTTGTCCTGACAGTTTATACATCCAAATTTCTCCACAGGGGTCTGATAGATGGGAAGTTTACAGACCAGATATAATATGTAATTAACTGGGGAAATGGCAGCGAATGTAGAGATAGGCCTGAACTAAAATCATTCAAATTCAGTAGTACGACAACAAACAAGAAGGCCCTAAATTTCCGGCCCAACTTAATTGCAGTGTCTTCATCCTAAACTCCTACCACTTAACTCAATCATTAAGACTGTTTTTATTAAAATACTCTATGAAAAAAAAAAAACCCTTAAAAGAAGAATATATAATATTAATAATTATAGTAGTATTATTCATGCTGATAAATCCTTCAAAGAGGGTCCATAGTCCCCCAAAGAAAGTTTAACCAGGAGAATGTAAATCATATATGAGGACATGAATCTAATTGTTTGGAAGCAGTAAGTGTCCTTTTTACCAGTCTTGGAGATGCTATGTGTCCACAAAGCTTAGCAAAATACTCAGGTGAAGGATAGTACATCTCTTCTGTCTTCCCAACAAAAGTATCCCTATTACTACAACCTGCTTCTCCTGTTTTACAATCTGCTTTGGTCAATATTTTCTTAAGCTACGAAGAAAGCTAACCAACACAGTTGGACACGAGAAACTGGTCTTAGAAACCTGCTGACAATACAAGATAAAAGACACATGTTTGGAAAACTGGAATCAATATTTTTAAAATAATAATTTCTAGATTTTAAATATCTATGGTTTGATCCCCAATGGTAAGTCAATGGAGCTAAGAGTATCATATTAGGAATTATAATAATATGAAGGATTCTACTGATTATGGCCTAGTCATGATGCTCATAAAATTCTAACTCCTGCTGCTACTAAAGGTAGTCTACACAAGAAGAGGCCCAGAATATCTGAGTCATATTATGACTGACTAGTACCTACTAGTATTCAATGATGCCTTAAAGGACATCAAAAGACATCAACATATGATAGTCAGATATAAAGTGTTAGTGTGTTTTTTAATACCTAATATAAATAACAAAAGGAATTAATTATATGAAGAAAGCTCATCTTGGTTAGGTAGCCCAACCTCAGTACTAAGCAGGAAGATTAATCTCTCCAACAAAAATACATAGTGAGACACATCACTGCTGTGACAATAACTGACTTTCACTGCAAGGTTTATTGATCTCTTAAGACAGGTTATGTTTCACGGCTACATTTTAAAAAAATTGTTTTATTTATTTTTGAGAGAGAGAGAGACACAGTGAGCAGGGAAGGAGCAGAGAGGGAGACACAAAATCTGAAACAGGCTCCAGGCTCTGAGCTGTGAGCACAGAGCCTGATGTGGGGCTTGAACTTGTGAACCATGAGATCATGACCGGAACTGAAGTTGGACGCTTAACTGATTAAGCCACGCAGGTGCCTCCATTGCTACATTTTAAAAAGTCCTTCCCCGTAATCTTCTTTAGAAAGCCAAACTCCTTTATTTACTTTTTTAACAACTTAAATTTAAAAAAAGGTGACATTTTTCCAAGTAGGTTTGCTTAGATCAGTCGTTCTCAATTTGGAGTATTTTTGCTCATCCCTCTCTCCCAGGGGACACTTGGCAATGTTTACAGATGTTCTGGCTGTCAAAACTGAAGGCAAGGGTGCTAACTGACATCTAGCAGATAGATGGAAGGATTCCACTAAACATTTTACCTTGTACAGAACGGCCCCCTAGAATAAAGAATTATCTAGTCTCAAGTGTCAACATAACTGAGATTAAGAAGTGATGTGTTAGATGTGATGCCACTAAACTCAGAATAAATTCCAATTGGAAAATGCTTTTGCTGCTAACTTTTAAAATTACACTTGTTTTAAGAAAAAATAACTAGTCTTATTTACTGTTTTAAAATACCCTCTTGCAGTTGCTTAGCATTTTATCATTTAAAAAATCCTTTCATATGTTTTAATCGCATATGCTTTTAGATCTGATGAAGTTATATTTTTTCCTGTTTTATGACCAAGGGTCCTACTGTACAAGAGGCTTACGGATTCAAGCAAGGTCATGCAGATTCAAATTCTGGATGAACAATTCAGTGCCCTTTTTTGGTATCCTACAGCTGTGGCACTCTTGTTAAGAACATTATATAAAAAGGAATTTAAACATTAAAAAAGCAAATCATTTTGCATCCATGGTGATATGACTCCAGAAGATAGATGTCATATGCTCTAAGGATGGAAGGTGGCAGAGAAAAGGGAATGGGTTGCGTATTATGGGAGGTGGGAAGCAAGTATGGGAGATAAGAAGCAGAAAGAACAAAGACATTAGTCAAGCCATGTGAATAAGCACAGACAGATCCGTAAGTTTAAAATGACTACTTCTCTGTGAAAATCATTCTTTGTCTGATAAACAGGATAAGGTTCTTATGAAAACATAAAATGGATAAATGTGCTAAGTCCTACCAGAAAAAAATGAAACCACATTCATTACTTCAAACAGAGAATTTGATACAGAGAATCTTATTGTATAGGTGATGGAAAAACAGAATCCAGGGAGTAGCAACCACAGGACTCCATAACACTTTTAAACAGGCAAGCGAGAGTATTGCCAAGGCCCAGGGCTAATTCCATGGTAGACTTACTCAGCAGGAGATGGGACCTGGGAGGATACTTAGTTGTTGCAGGGAACAATGCCTAAGGGCGAAAGAGAAGGGGAGAAATACACTGGTTTCTCCCTCTTCCCACCCTCAAGGCTCCTGACAGTGCTTCCTATTGGCCTAACTCTGCAGGAAGTCAACTGACTCAGGAGCTTGGGAAACAACCTGGAACTGACTAAGATTTGGAGCAGAGAAGAGCAAGGGAAGGATCTGAAGGAAACAAGCTCAGAACCATCACACTGTCCTGTGGGCATTTTGCCAATGCGAAGATACCACAAATTAGATCAAGACATCAAGTAAACATTTTAGTACTAAATCACCTTTTCCTTCAGGGTAAGAGAAACATCTTAGGTTTATCCTGGACCAAATAAAAATTAAATGTACACTAAAAAACTCAGAAAAGGAATTTCACAGATGAAACACAAAAACATTTTGTGTAAATATCTAGACCTAAGTAATTATAACTAGGAGAAATAAAAAATAGAAACAACAACAACAACAACAACCCAGCTCTAATATGTGTTCAGAAAGGACACTTGGATTTTGTCACATCTCTTTTGCACACAGTAGGCTCCACATTCAAAATAGAAGCAATTTCTTGCTGAGCTCTTGACAACATGAAAATGAAAACATTCATCACCTTTCCTCTCTAATTCGTAGACTACAGCAGAACACAATTTTTAAAAGCCTAGCCTAATTTTCTTTCTGGGGGAAAAAAACTGAGAAAGTACACTAAAGAGGCAATAATGTATTGCTGGAGACTCTTCCTCTTAACTGGTTCAGTATGTGCCCGAATATGCATAATTTGATTTTAAGAAGTTACTGAAATTGTAGAATCACTACTATAAAACCAGAAATCATGGAAAGTAAAAGCCAAACTTCTAGTGGCTATTTCAGCTAAGTATTGGTTAATATTTAGAAGGGACATAATCCAGGATAATTACTGGGGGCATTTGGTTTCTTGTATATACTCTCCATCTGCAATAGTGAGTGATCAGAAAAACCTCCAGAAAAGTATAGCAGTGATGCTGTTGGTAACAGAGGCATAAAAGGCCTCCAGGGAAGGAGATACCTAAAGCAGATAAATGTGAACAGGCACTTAAGTGCAAAAATGTAAAGTATGATTTCTGGTAGCTATCCTGCCTCTGATACAAGTGGGCCTCACTGGTCAGTCCCAGCAGTCAGGGTAAGACTGAAGCATCCAAAACGCAATACTGGACCTGTCCCTTTGAATGGAGGAGCCACCAGAGAGCTGGATGCAGCTGCAGACTCACAAGAGTCCAGCGTGCGACATCATCAGAGCTATGGGGTCAAGCAAACAAATGCCATAATCCAAAACTGTGGTCTCCTGGGGGTAGGGGGCTTTATGATAGTAATGGTGGACCCAGAGTGGTAGAAGGAGCACTGTAAAAGCAAATCCAGGGTCATGTGATGCTGTGAAATCCCAGCAGGCCAGCTGGCATTTGGAATAAAAGGAGTGTCTGTGTGAACAGAGTGAATAAAAGGTGAATGACCGAGGCAGGGGATCAAACAGAGAAGCCCAGTTATTAAAAACTGGAAAAGATTTAAGTGATGATAGGAATTAGAGGGGAGGGCTTGAACCTGAATCAAGTGTGGAAGTGCTTATGGCCTTTCCTTCCAGAGACATTTTTTAAATCCTTTTAAGGTTCAGGTTCTCACTAAAGGCACAGCCCCCAGAGCCTATATGTTTTTACAGGTTTTATCAGATTGAGCGCAGGAAAAGAAAATGTTTTGGCTCTAAAATATACAGAAAAATGCTAAATGACATTAATAAATATTTCAAGAGGAAAATTATATGAATCTCTTTTATTTTGCACATTTTTCATGTGGGATATGGCTATATTTTCGTGTTTGACAGGATGTGGGATAAGGCCTCTGAAAGAATTTCCAGGGATTATATAGCCCTTGAGTTGGTTCTCCTTTAGCCTAACATAGTTCAGGCAGGGAAGGTCAAGAATGTGTTAGAAATTCAGTAAGGATGGGCAGGCAAGGACAGGAAGGCAGAAACCCAAATCACGAAGCCCAGAAACGTGGGGGTGGGAAAAGATGGAGGCTTGGGGAAGGGTGTCTGACACAGATGCGGAGGTTGGGCTTGACCGGGTGCTGGGAGGTGCAGCAGTGTCCTTGAAGATGCCCAGACTGGTTTCTAATTTTGGAAATGGCCATACCAGGGTTTCCAAAATGGCAGGCAAGCTGGCAGTAAAGGGCTCTGACTAGCCGCAAGAACCGTTTGGAGGTAGGTGGCCACTCGATGTTATGGAGGGGTATAATGTAGAATTGGTAAGAGCTAGACAGCAGGCCTTAGTTTCTCCAGGGAGAAGATGCAAGAAGGGAAGAGAGGACTGAGCGGAACTCAGTCCTTCTAAAGCAGCAAGTCAGTGAAAGTCAGTGAGTCAAGGAACACTGGGGGCACGGAAGTTCCAAGGCTCCCAGGTTCACCTAGTGTGATTGGCTACTGGGCAATCCCAGGAACACTGCTAGAGCCCATCCAGTGGGACCTCTAGGACTTCTAGATTGGGGGTCTGGGAGCAGGGCCCAATTCTATATGCCTCCCCCTTGAGAGGAGGGGTGTCTTTGAGTGAAACAGGAGGTCAATCGAGATTACTCTGGAGGCAGGGCCCTTAATGTGTCCAGGGAAAATGGCCATGGAGCTGTTTTTCTTAAGGCATGGTCAGAGGGGAGTCAAGTGAAGTGATCCCAATTTTCAAGGACAAAGCTAGACAGGGAAACACCCAATGGGTTTTGCAGGGGCAGATATTTAAATAAACTCCTCTAGCCATAAATTGCCCTAATAGGCAGAAGGGTGTGTCTCTCTGGGAGGGGACCAAAGACTCTGACCTGGAGACATTGTGATGACTGAGCAGAGATAAAAGAGGAGGAGACTGAGTAGCTGTACCTCTAGCGCCATTTGAGGCTGCTGCAGAGGCTGGTGACCTCTGGCTGGAGAGCACACTGGAGAGCTCTAGGCTTCCCTTGGGACTATTTCCAAGTTCCAGAATCAACCGCAACTTCTCGAGTTACCTGAGAGCAGAGCAGGGGCAGGGCCAGCGCACCAGCAGAGGAGAAAGAGCTTAGCTAACCAAGCTGAAGAAGACAGAGGTCACCAGGGACTACTAGACCACGGCAGCAGCAACCGCCTGCATCCTGGCACAGTAAAAGATTTCGAGAAACTGTAACCTTGGTGAGAGTAAGTTCTCAGGGAATGCCTGGAGGGATGCTGTAGGAGCTTTGGATAATCCTGTCAAAGAGATCATTTTTGTTGTATTTCTCCTACAGAGAACTTGTAGATGGGGTAACCAAGATTTTTCCAAGACAATTTATTGCCTAGGTAGAGGTACAGTATTGCTATTTCTCATTCATTGGATATTAGTGATCCAGAATCTAGGGATAACTAATGTTTTAAGATCCTCAGAATGTTTCAAAACTAATTAAAATTAATATTCAATTGAGTGGCTATAAAATGTAACAGAATGCCAACCAGTGAACTGCAATTCAACCCTTATTCTTCAAATGATGATAGAAGAAAAACAGCAAAAATCATCTCTCTTACAGTAGACCTCATATATTATCCAAAGGACCAAAGCATTAAATACATGAATGTATATTTAATTTGAAACAAGAGAGTATTCTGAAATATTTGACATAATGTGGCTGGGGACATGAAAATAAAGGTGCCAAGGAAGGACTTAACCAAAAATGATCCTGTTCTCAGAATTCTGGGTGGGTCCTATCTCAGTTTTCTGGGAATGATTTTTGAATAGTAAGTACATCAAACTTACTGAAACTTTCTTGGCATAGGCATCACTACACAAGGGTTTTAAGTATAATTCTAGAATTCTAAAGTTTTTGGATCTTCAAAAACTTTTTTTTTAATGTTTACTTGTTTTTGAGAGAGGGAGAGAGAGCGACTATGCAGGGGAGGGGCAGAGAGAGAGGGAGACACAGAATCTGAAGTAGGCTCTAGGCTCTGAGCTGTCAGCACAGAGCTTGATACAGGGCTTGAACTCGTGAGCTGCGAGATCATGACCTGAGCCGAAGTCTGACGCTTAACCAACTGAGTCACTCAGGTGCCCCAAGTTTTCAGATCTTTAAAAAATGAGTATCATATAATGCAAAAGTACTACAAAACTAGGAATTCACAAACAAGGTAAAAAGCCAGAGATCGAGAAAGAAATGGAGACATGGGGAGAGAAAATGAAATTACATGTAAAATAACTCATAAGTTATTAAACAAGAGCTTTACTAGGGCGCCTGGGTGGCTCAGTCAGTTGAGCGTCCAGCTTCGGCTCAGGTCATGATCTCGTGGTTCGTGGGTTCGGGCCCGGCATCAGCCTCTGTGCTGACAGCTAGCTCAGAGCCTGGAGCCTTTCTTCAGATTCTGTTTCTCCCTCTCTCTGACCCTCCCCTGCTCACGCTGTCTCTCTCTCTCTCAAAAATAAATAAAACATTAAAAAATAAATAAACAAGAGCTTTAGTGTTTTCTTTCAAATAAAGAAGCTAAAATGTATAACAGTGAAAAATAATGAACAACCAAGTTATTCTTTTCTTTGCAAATAAATTCCAAAAGCTAAATGTTATGTTAAATGTTTAATCACAAGTGTTAGTTTATGAACGTGAGGGCTGAGTCTGGTTCTTCAAGGGAACCAAAGAAAAATATGGGGAAGCTAGCTCACTAGGAGAGAAGAGTTTGGTAGACCACTTTATTAGGAAGGGTGGGGGTAATAGCAAAATGTCCAGGGAAGCACAGAGAGTATCCTCACTTAGGATTCATGAATTACATCATGTTTGCTAAAAAGCATGTTACCACTGTCTGGACTCTAAACCCCATATAATAATGAATTTGCAAACTGTTTGCCACTCACTGCATACTTTAGTTTTTGACAGTTAGCATTGGAAAATGATAGTACGAAACATGCAGTAGTACGAAAGGCAGTGGTGAGTCCATTGTATGGTTACCCAGCCATGAAATGGGGAGCATCTCTGAATTTAGAAGAGAGGAATAAAATGCTGCAGTCACTAAACTATCAAAGTGGGATGTTTGGTTGGCTCTTCAGATGATCCTCATAGAGTTGGGTCAAGAAGATCCAAAGGCTAGTTCTCATCTGTGCTCATGAAGCTCAGAGAATGGCTCTACTGATTTTACTGACTGCCAACCTATTAATTACAATAAGTAGAACTTCCAAGTCGTCCACTGAGGAACCTGAATGGTTTTCCACAGAAAGCTGACAATGAACAGAAAAATTAGTACCAAAAGTTTCTTGTTGTCTAAAGAATTGGATGGCCCTAATGGTCAATGTCGTAAGCAATGCAAACCTGATAAATGACCTGTGGAAACATACTATGCTCTATACCAATGATAAAGCTGTTACTCGTATAAAAGCCACTTACAGCAGCAATAAACTATAGCCTAGAAGAGTATAGTTTTTCAATAGGTATCCAATAACTTTAAAATCAAATCAAGAAAGTGGTAGTTTAGGGGACTGGTACTATAGCACAAGCTTTAATCCAAGCTTACTGACCACAGACCCATCTTTTACTTTGCCAAACCATCACAGTTTTATTATCATTAGTTACAAGTCATATTTATTCTTTATCAGAGGATAAAGTCACCAAGAAAAAGAATGGTGTGTCCTAACATTACAAAGAGATCAAGCCTAGGGAAAGGACTCTATGAGAATACTTTGAGGAGCTATTTGACATACTTGCAGTAAAACCACCCCTAACTAGAACCCAGTCAAGTGTCAAGGGTAAGCCAAGTATCACTCATTTCTTCATTCCCAATTGAAAATCTACTTCAAGGATTTATTATAATTTGATTGAGTATATTACATGTATTAGTGCCTAACAAGGACTGATCAGTGGAAGAGAGGCGTGATATAATATTAAGGGGCTGAAAGAGCTATAGGGCCTGGGCAAAAATTATACATAATTTTTCCTATCACATATCATAAAGTTAACAGAGACCTACAACTAGTACAGCAAATAGTTTTAAAGGTTTTATGTTTGGAGAACTTGAACTTCTGCATTAATATTTCCTCTCCCCACCAGTCCCTAGCACACTAAGGGTCACTTCCACTTCTGCTTTTTAACTCTTGGCTAAGGTAATTTTGAATTTTATGATTATGCTGATCTTACCTTTTTTCTGAAAATCTTTGATGCTGGTTGTATCCCACATGTTTTGGGTGTTAAGTACGTTGAATAAGATAGCCAAATTTGAAGTGAGGGGACCTCTGTTTTCCCAGTATTCAAACTCCATTCACCCTTGAATGAGTTACTCATTACTTCTGATCCTCAGTTGCTTTATCTGTGAGATGTGAAGAATCTCTACCATGAAACTGCAATGAAGTTGAGAGGATTTAGAAAGATCTTACAAGTCTGTGATTACAGTGCTTTTCAAAATAATGTTTTTCTTCCACCTCTCTTTTTTGGGGGTAAAGGAGGTAAACAGTTCACTGATGCGCAGTTAAAATGAAAGGTACTGGGCGGGGCGGGGGGGAGTCCTTCAATGATATTCGTGCCTCCTTTCGTCCCTCAAACCTCTTTAATCGTTTTAAATGTTTTTTATTTATTTTTGAGAGACAGAGACAGCATGAGCGGGGGAGGGTCAGAGAGAAAGGGAGACACAGAATCCAACCACAGGCTCCAGGCTCTGAGCTGTCAGCACAGAGCCTGACGCGAGATCATGACCTGAGCTGAAGTCGGACGCTTAACCGTCTGAGCCATCCAGGCGCCCCCCCCCCAAACCTCTTTAAAGAGAATATTCTTGGCAGCTAGAACAAGTTTTCTCTTACGAGTCCTGAATGACGTTCCGTTGCCACCTTTCTTTCAACTCCATAAGGCAGTCTCCTCATCTCTTCAGACATTTGCTTAGATATAGCATAATTTGCCGACGTCAGTCATGGGATGCCACCTGTTCTTCAGTGCTTTGCAAGCAACCTCGGCTGCCTCTCAGCGGACCCCTCCCTTCCTAGGCCTGAGAGACTTCCTTTTGAGGCTCATCTCCTCCAACCGAAAATCGTTCCACTGTGGCACTTCATTTGCCTACCCGGAGTTGTCTTTCTCACTGGAGACTGTACACTGCTGTTTTTGTTTTAGCCCTTCCCATAGTTATGGGCTCGCAACAAGGATTCAGTAAAAGTTGCATACTGGCTTTCTAGTCTGCTACAACCTCAAGGAAACGGTACGGAGAAATAGTTGCCTCCTTTCGCACCTTACGTCTATCGATTTAAGAGGCGTTAGCAGCGGGCTTTTTAGGTAAGGAAAGTTTAATGCTGCGTCGAAGGGAGATCCCCGCCAGGCGAGGTAACAACTTGTCCTCTCCACAGCGGCCGCTGCGGTGGACGCGCCCGGCCGAGAGCCCAGTGCCTGGCGCAAGCGGCGGCGGTGGCTTCCAAAACCCGGCGACGAATCCGGCCCGGCCCGGAAGTGCCCGGCGCCGGAGGGAGGGAGGAAGAGCTTTGCGAGCCCACGCCGCCGCCGCGCGCACGCGCCTTCGCTGGCTGGGGCTGGGGCTGGAGTCGCAACTCGGAAGCCGGAGCCCGGACGGGCCCGGGGCCGGGTGGGGGGGGCTACGCGGGGGCGGGAGCAGCGGAGGCAGCCGCCCCTGGCGGCGGGTTTGTTTATCCCGGGGAAGAAGTTTAGGAGCGGGAGATAGGGAAGGAGGGCGGGCCGGGGAGGAGGGATGCGGCTCGGTGGAGGCGGCCGCCACAGGGACTCGCCGCCATCACCTCCGCCGCCGCCGCCGCGGCCGCCGCAGCCGCCGCCTCAGCGGGAGAGGAGCCGCTGCCGGGACTGCCCGCCGCCGCCCCGCACGTCAGGGTAGGTGCCCCTCCCCCTCCGAGGTCCCCGCCGCACCTCGGTCGCTCGCTCCTCCAAGCCCCCGCCCCTCCAACTCGCCTGCGCTGGAGCCAGGAGGCCTTCTCACTCACTGCGCCCCCATCCCTTTTGGCCTGGGACCCCTGCTCCAGCGGCGTGCCTTCCCTTTCTCAGAGCTGCCTTCCGCTCCCCCCCCCAGCCCCACCCTCCACCCTCCCGGCCTGTCTTCCCCTCCCCAGTCTCGGCTTCCCCTGGCGATCCCCCCCCCCTCATCGATTTCCCAGCCTCCGCCTACCAGGATCCCCTAGACTTTCCTCCACAAGCCTCGCCCCTTTTCCTTCCCCAGTCGGCCTCCTCTGTACCTGTAATACCTCCACTCCCGCCCTTTTATAGCTTGTCGGATTTTTTCCCACCGGGAGTACTGCTCAAAAGAGGAAGCCCCTACCCGCCCCCACCCGCCCCCGCCAACGTCCTCACCCACATCTCTCATTCCCAAACATATGTATGTGTGAAGTTATCTCTATAAGCCCATTTTAGGGTAAATTCTCCACTCTCCAACCAGACCATTCAGCGTTTACTGCGGTGTTCATGCAACCTACCTCTCTACCTCCAAGCACACATTGCCATGTCACAAATTCTTTCTCAGGTTCACCAGGTTACATCAGGCCAACTCTGCG
>CM053578.1:20170346-20193926 GCA_028646485.1 Cryptoprocta ferox
GGTTTTTGATTCTTTGTCTGTATTTGAATAATCCTGGGCCTACATTTCCATTATAGTACTTGTCTTCCCAGTTTTTCCTTGCAGCATCAGAATCCACTGTTTCTTAGACAGGAAATTTAATAAAAGGTTTATACCTTGGCATTACATCTCCGCTGCCATAATGGGAAAGGTGGAATATTTCAAATTATCATTCTATTTATTCTTGAGAGAAATGGTGCCAAATGGTTCACAGCTCAGATGTAGCTGAACTTGCCAGGGTCTAAACCCCAGCCTTGCCACCTACCAGCTCTGGCCTTGGGCAAGTTATTTAATCTCGCTATACCTCAGTAGGGATATACTTGATAAGATGGTAGTGATAGTTGCATAACTTAAATATTCTTTATCATCATCTCAGCTTAACTTGGTTTCACTAATGGTAGGTTAATTTTGGGGAAGGAAGGTGGGAATGAATACAAAGCTGCTTTTTGCTCTTTTTCATTTAACACCTTTTTTGATGTAAATATGATTCATATTTTGTTACCATATAAATTAATTCCTTCTAGTGTGAAAAGTGCAGCTTTAGCTCCCTATTTTCGGGTAAGTTACCAGGCTACAAGCAGGTCAGTCCCAGCTTCTGGTATCTTTGTTTCAGGAATAAATGAAATTGAAATACACAGAAGATTTATCATAGTGGAAAATTAGGGTTTTACTGATAAGAATTTTAGTATACTACAAATTAAATCCTGAAAACTGTTCACACCTATCTGTCCTTTATGTTGAATTGCTATTTAAGAGCTTGGCTTCATTCAAAAGACTAGTGGCTTTTCCCTAGTAAGATGCTGTTTGTTAACAGGACCATGCTTTGATGTTTCCCAGCTTTTACTCAACTCTTTAAAACCCTGACAATTTTTGTCATATCTGTTTACCTGCTGGGCGTTATTTTCTTGATACTTTTTGTTTTTAACAACACAGTTAAAATCCAAATAAGTACTGTTTAGTATTGTTATAAATAGTGATATATGCAACTATCAAAATAAAGTTGTTTGCCCACATATAGCTTAAAATTATTTTTTCTGTCACCAATGAAATATACTCCAAACTTTTGAGTTACAGCACCTTTGCTTATGCTGTTCTCTGGCCTAAAATAGCCTCTACTGTTTTCCCCACATATCCAGATTCTACCTATCTTCCACATCGTTTCTGTCAACACTGGTTTCTTTGTCTCTTGGCTTTCTTGCTGTCTATATTCTGCATTTTTTACTTTGAATAATACAAGTCCTGGTTCAAGAAAAATGACCCCCCCTAGAATAAGACTTTGGAAGTTTATGGGAACTTTGAAGGGGTGGAATAAAATTGACACTCAGCATCTACTCTGTGTTAAACACTCTTCCTTTGGTTTTATATACATTCATTCATTCTAAAAATATTTAATGAGCACTTACTTCATGCCAGGCATTAAAGATACATAAGAGCAGCCCTTCTGAACCAAGAGTTCCAGTGAATATCAAGCCCTAATGGTCTAAGCCTTCCAAGGTGTATAATGAATTAACTTCTATGTACCTGAAATGGTACTAGCTGTGTACCTTGAGAGCAAGAACTGAGGAAATAATCACTTAACTCAGTTTCTGTGGGCTTAATTCTTAGAGAACCCTGACTGAGAAAACTCCATCAGCAAATAATAATATAGATTCTTTTTTTTTTTGTAGTTTATTTTAGAGAGGCACTGATAGACAATAAGCAAGTAAGCAAGATAAAATTATTTTATAGGAGAGCACTGGTAATATTATGGATAACGAGAATCACTAACACTTACAAACCCTGCGCCAGGCATGGTTTCAAATAACTTAATGTCTTGTTTAAACCTCCTAACAGCCCCTTGAAGAAGGCTTTATTATAACTCCAGTTCACAAATAAGGAACCTGAGAAAGTGAGAAATTATTTAACTTCCACAAACTCATACAGCTTTGTGAGCAATGAAGCCAGACGGTATTGTTGTGGTCTGTTACCTTTTGTTGCCTCTCAGATCTTCCAGTTCCTTGTTGGTTACTTAACACAAAGTTCTTTAGCATTCTGGATTTTTTTTTTAATTTTGACAATGAGGTATTCCTGTGTTTTCAGGTTATTTAGGGAGTAAAGGAGATGTAACTTTTGCAAAGTGCGGGGTACACAGACTTATCCCAAATCTTGTGTATGACTAGATATTGAAGATATTTGCATTGTATTCACTTATGGAAAGGTTATTGAACAACTGATCTGTGCCAGGCACTATGCTCGGCTCTGGTGAGGTAATCGAAGGAGTCTACCTGTATTCATGGAAGCACAGCTATTGGAATAAAGAAACTAAACAGATAATTACAAAAATAATAGTTACAATTATAATAACTGCCACAAAAGAAAGTTATTGTAAGCAATGAAAGTCCACTAATATATCAGAGAATGCTTCTCTGAAGAAATGAATATTAGGCTAAACCTGAAGGAAAAACTGGAGTTACCCAAGTGATGTTGGCAATTTTAGCTTTTCAGAACTGAAAAGTCCTGTAGGGGCTGGACCTTAGCACGTGAAGCTGGGTGATGTAAAACATACCACAATGGTTAATCATTGCTGAGCATTTTGTACTTAAATCCCAAGTGTAGTGGGAAGCCACTCGGTAATGTTAAAAGGCTGAATAAGTTACTTACATCATTACTATAAAATATCACTTGGCTGCTCTGCAGAGGACAGATTGGAGAATGGCAAGCGTAAATGCAGGGAGACCACTTAGGCCAGTGCTTCTCAAACTCCTCCGTGGAGAAGGACCCGTTTTGGATTGGTTTCGTTTCTAATCGGTACTAGTACTTCAGTGACACAGAATAAAATGGATGTTGTGGCAGTGTCAAATTGGTATAAATATTTCTAATTGCTTCTCTCAGTTTCTGTATTTACCTTGTCTCAGACCCGTAACAGTAGTTTAGGGACCAGTGTTGGTCTACAGACCACACCTTTGCCAGGATGGCAGTGATAGAAAGTAGCTGGATGGGGGGAAGTAAAATTGATAGGATTTGGTGGTAAATTAAACTAAGGGATCTGGAGGGAGGAGAAGACATATTTCCAGGTTGGTGGTTTTTGTGCCTAACATAGGGAATACTGGGGAGAGGAGCAGTTTCTTGTTAGTTTCTGGGAAGCAGAGAGAGTATTGATGATAGTTCAGTTGGGAATTGTCAGTGTATGGCTTACAGTTGATATCTTAGTGTGGGTGGTGGGGGATGAGATTGCCTAAGGAGAGAGATGATAAAGGGATATTGTAAGTAATCGCTGATGAATCTTCAACATTAAACATTGGGAAAAAGAAATGGAGCAAAGGTGACTGAGAAGATGTAACCAGAGTTGGGAAGAAATTTTCCTTGGCATCACTGAAGCCAAGGCAGTAGACTATTTGAGAAAGGAAGGAGTAGGTGATCAACTATGCCAACTATATTGAATCAAGCTGAGAAATCAATTAAGTTGGTAACTAAAAAGCAACTTTTGATTGAGCAACATGAAGAAAATTTTATATTTCTCAGTAGTTGTCCATCCATAAACTAGCTGATGATGAATTTTGTTTTAATCTGACAAAGCAACAGTCCTAAATTTAGGATAAAATTATCATATCTATAGCATGAGCTGTCTTCCTTCCTCGGTTCAGACCCATGTTTCCATTTATCACCATCTAGATGTTCTATAAGCATCTCACATTCTTTCTATAGCTCATTTATTCAGAGCATATTCAAACAATATGTTTTTTAAGTACTATTTATCAGGCATTGAATATTACACTTTTAGAAATGCAATTACACTTCAGAAACTAGGGGCAATGGACGGTTAAATATTGTTATAGTGTGATTAGTGCTGTCATTGCAGCTTATGCAGGTTGCCTTGGAAGCACAGAGAGGTGGCATCAGAGAAGGCTTTCTTAGGAAAATGACACTTGAGCAGAGTGGTTCTGAAAGACAAGTAGAGAGGTAGAGAGGGCAATGCAGTGGTGAGGGGTTCAAAGAAATGATACTTCAGGTATTTTGGAAGCCTGGCAAGGCAAGGAATTGTGGCTCTAGCATGTACATCACAGGTTAGAGAGCTTGGCCGTGCCATTCGAAAGTTCTTTTCTTGAACTCATATACCTCTTTCTGTTTTCCGTTTTGATTAATATCATCACCACCCATGTAGGCACCAAACATGGAGATATCTGTTGAATGTCTTCAAGAATTAGAGGTTATCTTTGTTGTAGCATTTATTGTCCAAGCTGAAGTTTTAGTTTTACTGGTTAGCTTTATATTTTATATATTATACTCATAGAATCATTAAGTAATTGATAGCATAACGTAAATATCTGTTATGCTTTAGTGATTTTTTTTACAGGAGAAATTTTGTATGTATAACTTTTTCTCAAATGTAGAGAGCTGAAAATGAAGGTCCTTGGTAAGTATTGCTAAGATTTTGCTACTAAACCTCAGGTATATGGTCAATGATAGTGCTTTTGGACTCAGTACCCTGACCATAAATACTACTTTAGATAGTTGTCTAAAAGTCCCTGGATTTACCCTCTTGCCCCGTAGTAGAACACAGTTTATCTGCAGGGATTACTTTCTGAAAAATACTATAGTTGGCAAAACCTAATTGGCAAGATCAGTCTCATAGAAAATAGTGTACTAAAAGGGAAAATGATGTTAAATGGATTTTAAAAACACAGTAAATAGTCTAGAATTCATCTGCTTGTGTTTATGTATTTATCTTGAGAGAGGGACAGAGAGAGGGTGCATGAGGAGGGAGAGAAAGAACCTGAAGCAGGTTCTGTGCTGTCAGTGCAGAGCCCAGCACGGGACTCGAACTCAGGAACGGTGAGATCATGACAGCCAAAATCAAGAGTCGGTTGCTTAATCAACTAAGCCTCCTAGGCACCCCTTGAATTCACCTACTTTAAAATAAGAGAGGAATGGGCTTTACCAAAACTTGTTTCTGAATTCAGTGAGTTATTGTAGAAATGAGAGAGTTTAGAAAGAGAGAGAGTCCCAAGCTACACTACACTGTCAGCGTAGAGCCTGATGTGGGGCTTGAACTCACAAACTGAGATCATGACCTGAGCTGAAATCAACAGACACTTAACCAACTAAGCCACCCAAAATGTTGCTGTTCTAATCTGCTGAGCAGTCTTCCTTAAATTTTGTATCAAGAAAATTGTAACTTTTTAAAAAATTATGTAAGAAAATTGTAACTCTTTATTTTTATTATTCTTACTGGCTTTAATATCTTTTGCTCTTGCCTTCTCTCTGGTTTTTAGTTCTTTAAATTGTACTAAATTCTTGTAAAACTACTGTGTATTTTTCGTATGCTACTATGAGTCTTACAGGTATACTTTTTCAGGCCTTTTATTTATATCCGTGTGGAGAGCTCCTCTCTGATATTCTTCAAACTTGCCTACATGTTCTAAAGGAGGACAGAATAATTATTAGCATTATATTCTGAATTATGTTCTATAATTACTGTATGTGAAACAAAACTTTACATGGGTGAAAGATAGCAGATTAAAAAAAATTATCTACAAATATAAAATTGCATTACTTCAAACCATGGTTGGGATAGGTTGTTTATACACCTAGAACTAACGTATGATGGGAGTAATTCATCTGTACAATATGAATATGCTTAGGAAATATTCCTTTGAGGTTGTCATATCTGCTTTCATTCTTTATTCGATACAGGAATAAAAATAGGAATGACAATTTAAAAAGAGGTGCTTACTCTCCTATCCTATTAAGTGATGTAAGATCTCAAAGGTTGTAGTATGACTGAAAAGTAGTACATTTTTAAAATACCAGAGATTTGTTAGCAAAGAAGGAACCATTGTTTCCTCTTTGGGTATGTTTTTTGAAGCAAATTTAACAGTTTTCTATAGTGAGATGCATTTGTGCCTCTCTCGCTCCTCCTCCCAAGGGAATTAAGATATATAGATATAGATATAGATAGATATAGATATAGACATATAGGTATTGATCTTATATATTGACTCAAGGCACTTTTTTTCAGTTGTAATTTGGTTATAATTTTTCCTGTTTTAGTGGGAAATTTCCCTGAAAGTAAATAGTTTTCATCCTGTAAGTAAAAACAAATCCACAAAACCATTGAAGATAAATTCATTTGGAAACTAAGGCACGTATCAACCCAGGAAGCTTCCAAATACTTAAATTAATTCAACTTGATTTAATTAAAATTTTGGTAGCAATTAGGATCAGTTTAAACATTTTTTAACTAGTTATTCAACATGGCAGTTGAGCTTCAAGTTTAGTATACCCAGTTTCATTAGAGCTCAAGTGGAGTGTGGGCATACACTAAGCAGATTGGTCATTTCTGATTGCATTCAAAGTGTATTTTATAAAACTTGAAAAAAATTTTTTTATGTGAGCATTTTATCAATGACATTTGAGAAATGGCTTGAATTAGTGGTATTTGGGAGTATCTTGGTTTATGCTTTATTCTTGATGATTTTTATTTTCTCAGGTGTCTTATTTTCACCATTGTTTTGTCTGTCTGCTTCCCCCTATTGGAATTCCCTTATCAAAAGTTTCATCATCAAATTGTCTAATGAAGCCATATTTTTTCCTAGCAAAGTATAACCAAGTTTATTTGAACACAGATGTGAGAAACTGACAACTTAGTATGTTGTAAAGGTATTTTTACATGGAATTTTCTCATAGATTATATTGGTTTAAAGGAAAGAACTGCCTCCCCCCTCCTTTTTAAGTTTTATTTATTTACTTAGAGCAGGAGTGGGGCAGAGAGATAGAAAGAGAATCCCAAGCAGGCTCTGCACTGTCAACATAGAGCCCGATGTGGGGCTTGATTAAACTCATGAACCGTGAAATCATGACCTTAGCCGAAACCAAGAGTTGGGTGCTTAACCAACTGAGCCACCCAGGTGCCCCAGAACTGCTCTTTTTAAAACGTTTATTTTAATGTTTGTTTATTTTTGAGAAGGGTTAGAGAGATAGGGAGACAGAATCCAAAGGAGGCTCCAGGCTCTGAGCTGTCAGCACAGAGCCTGATGCAAGGCTCCCCGACTCACGGATGGTGAGATCATGACCTGAGCCGAAGCAGATGTTTAAGCGACTGAGCCACCCAGGCGCCCCCAACTCTGCCCTTTTTTAATGAACTTTTATCAGACACTATGTCAAGTACACTAGATATTTTATGCCATTAGGTACAGGTAATACCATAAGGTTTTGAATTGTACTTGCCATCAATTACCAGATGCAGTATTATTTTATGTACCCCAGGGAAAGAGAACACTATCAATTAATAATTGTAAAATGCCATCAACTTTAGAAATGTTGAAATACGGGGGGGAAATCGGTATCTTAGAATTAATGAATTGTGGCATTAATGCTGCCTCATTTTACGGTTATCACCCAAGATCCTCGAAATACTAACCCCCCAAAATCAGATGAAAATTTATCCTGCTTTACCTCATAGCTTTCTGAATTCTAAAATTCTGCTGCACTCTAGAATTCTAAAATTCTGGTTTACTTCAGAGCTCTCTAAGCAGCATAGCACAGAGGTTAAGACCATGCATCCAGACTGCTATTTAACAGCTTTGTGAATTTAAGCGGTTACTTACCAACTCTGCCTCAGGGTTCTCATGTATAAGATGGAAATGATAACAGTACTTATCATTTGAAAGAGTTGTTATATAAGAACTAAATGAGTTACATTTACATTTCGAATAGTGCTTTTTACATAATTAAATGTGTAAATGTTGGTTAAATAGGAATAATATTGCTATTTTTGATAAAGGATACGTAAGTAGATGATTTGCTTGAGAAGGAGGGAAAAGGGGCCTTATCAAATGGGTCATTGGTATTTTGGGCACACAATGAAGTTTAAGTATTTTGTTGATTTATCTTTTAAAACTAATGTAAGATAGCCGGCTTGACAACTTTGATATCTTAAATTGCATTTCTATTTTCATAAAAATAATACTGTATAAAGGTTCAGCTGAAATCTCCTTTTCTTTCGACTATGTTATGACATAGTTACTCAGAATACTGACATGCTATGATGGATGTCTTGAAAATAACCTGTGATATACTTATGATTCCTGTCAACCTCATAAGGAATTCATTCATAAATATTTTTAAAGGGTTTCAAACTAAAGAACCATGTTTTAATTTTAGTTAAAACATCCCACTTCTGCATTTTGAAGTAAATGGAGTAAACATACTGAGGCAGTTTTTGTTTATTTTGATGGTTTCATATACTGATGATTTGTTGGTTCTTTGAGATAACTTTAATAATAAGAATAGGTTAAGGGATGCCGGGGTGGCTCAGTTGGTTAAGTGTTTGACTTTGGCTCAGGTCATGATCTTATGGTTCATGAGTTTGAGCCTTGCATCGGGTTCTCTGCTGTCAGCACAGAGCCCACTTCAGATCCTCTGTCTCCCTCTTTCTCTGCCCCACTCCTGCTTGCTTTCTATCTTGCTCTTTCAGAAATAAACAAACGTTTAAAAAAATAGGTTAAGACCTTCCTTTGAACTTCTTGATTTTTCTCATTCTCACTTTTGCTTTGTTTTTATTTTTTCTGTTTTGAGCTCACATCATTCATTTATTCCACAAAGAGTTATTGACCGACTGTTAAATGTCAGGTTCTGTGTTTACAGTCACGAATTGAAATAGCCCTTGACCTGGAAGTCTCATTATTTGGGATTTACTAATACTGTCTAGCCATTGAGTGCTTAGGCACAGTGCTGCAAGCTATATATGCAGTCTTTATTTTAATCCTCGTAACTGCCCTCCTAGGGTAGGTCATTACTTTTCAAAATGTTTCTTCTAAATGATTTGCAGAAGAGTGAACTGGCTGATAGAAGGGAGGTGAAGATCTGAGTGGTCCAGGTAACAGTTCAGGGGTCGAGAGCTTTGGTGTTAACATTTTTTCCAAGTTTTAGTGTTTTCTCCTAAAAAGATTTGACTCTTGGATTTTGTTACCTTAATACAGCATTATTTGCTTTAATATAAATATGTTTTTAAGTGAGCACAAAGGGAGATTTAAAAGTGTTATGTCCCAATTTTAGACTGGAGGGAACATGGCACTGAGAACAGGATTTTATTACAGACATCCAGGCATCAAGCTGATTATTTATTAAATATTTATTTGGTTTTTTTAATTTTAGGTAAATTTTTACTGGTTTAATATTCATTTGAAGACATGCATACAGCATCATACAACATGTACACCTTTATGTCTTGCTTTTTACCCAAAACATTTCTTTTTATATGATTCATTCATGTAGTGCATAGCAAAGCTTATTCATTGTCATTGTTCTGTAGTATTCTGTTCCATTGTGTGACTGTATACACCATAAGTTACCCATTGTACTGTTAGTGAACATCTAGGTTGTTTCCAGTTTTGAGCTACAGTGAATAGTCCTCCTATGAAATATTCTTTTATGTGTCTTTTGCTGCATGCAAATTTCTTTATTTTTGTATTATAACCTATAATTCTGTAGGTTATGTTCCTTGTGGTGAAACTGTTGCATCATGGTATGTGCTTGTGTTCAGGTTTAGTATGTATTATACACTGCTTTCCAAAGTGATTGTATCAATTTATATTCTCATCAGTAGTGAATGAGAGTACCATTTGTCCGTCATACTCTGTAACATTTGCTTGATATTGTTTCATTTATTTAGCCATTCTGGTGGGTGTAAAGTGGTGTTGCATTGTGGATAAGCTAGTTTTTCAAAATAAGCATGATTCCTTTCCCCACTCATACCCACATACCCCTCCCACATGCACACCCAGGAAAAGTGGAATAGAGACATGTTTATTTTTACAAAACCCATCAGATGATTCTGGCTGCCTTGTCAGTTGATAAGATGCAGAATATAAAACAAATTTAAGTATAATTTAAGGAAAATGAGTCTGTCATGAAAATGATAGCTTCACTGTATAGTTCACTGACTTTCTGACAGATGGTGCATTTCTCCCTAACTATTGCTAAACATGGGAATGGTTTTAAGATTTTGCAAGCTGGTGAAAAGTTTTGTAGCTAGTTTATTGAATGAGTCTGCAACATTGGCTCAAAGCTCTCATTACAGAATGCTGGAATGCACTTGCTCTTACATGACTGTCTACCCAGATTGTAGGTTGTATAGGTTCATTTTGTGTGTGTGTAAGAGGTTTTGCTACCCCTTAAATAAGGGAAACATTGTCTACATAGCAGAGCTTACTCAGCTTTCAGATCTTGAAAGTTGAGAAAATTTTAACCATATGCCCACAGCATGGTGTATGCTGTTTTATATTTAATTTCTTGTGATGTATGGAAATTTTTCTTGTGTCAACAGAAGGCAGTATTGCTAATATATTTTTCATTATCAAATAATGTGGTGAAAACCAAGGATTCAAAAACTATTTCCACTTGTGTATCCTTTTCAGTATTAGGATTGTGGTTATTCCTCACTCAATAAATGTAGATCATGTTAGAATTATAGGTAGGGAATTATGGTAGAGAAGTGCCATTCCTGTATCTTTTATTCTTAATTAGTTGTGGATGTCTTCTATTAAGACACACAGAGACTCATATAGTTGCAGATAAGATAGTTTTCCCCTTTTAACATTTTCATATGCCTTTTTAAATATGTCTTTTTATAGCTAATATATATATATTTTTAAAGTAAGTAGTCTCCACACCCAATGTGGGGCTTGAATTCACGACCCTGAGATCAAGAGTCTCAGGCTGAACTGACTGAGCCAGCCAGGTACTCCTATAGCTTATATTTTTATATCTGACTTCATTTCTTACTGCTACAAAATACTGTTCCTGGGTAGAGCAGCCATTTGATAAATACTTGTGCCCTCCATATTTGTAAGTAGTTACTGATTATTGCTAGTCATAAGAATCTTGGAATTATTAGCTCATCGGAAGAGCTGAGATGGCATTCATGTCCTTAAAGTGTTCCCATGAGGTGCAAGAATGATTTAGTTTATTTTGCAAAGCTTTTCCTTGTGAGAGAGGTACGGCTGGTAAGTGGATGGCAATAATCTCCTTTTATTAAGTCCGGTTCAACCATGTGCTACATCATTTCTGAAAAGACTGGCTTAAAACCCAGGATCTCCTAACACGTTGTTCTTCAGAGATCATTTTGGCTGTATTTCTTTCTCATTTCCTTTTGATTTATTTTTCTTTCTTTCTTTCCTTTTTTTCTTGTAAACTAGTAGCTATGTGAAATGTTTTTCTTGAAGAAAATGTTTTTCTTTAATTTTTTTAATGTTTCTTTATTTTTGAGACAGAGACAGAGCGTGAGTGGGGGAGGGACAGAGAGAGAGGGAGACACAGAATCTGAAGCAGGCTCCAGGCTCTGAGCTGTCAGCACAGAGCCTGAAATGAGGCTCGAACCCGCGAACCGTGAGATCATAACCTGAGCTGAAGTTGGACACTTAACCAACTGAGGACCCAGACCGCCCGAAAATGTTTTTCTTTAAAAAATTTTTTTTAAGTTTATTTATTTTGAGAGAGAAAGAGCTAGTGGGGGAGGGGCAGAGAGAGAGGGAGAGAGAGAGAATGCCACGTAGGCCCTGCACTGTCAGTGCAGAGCCTGATGTGGGGCTGAAACTTACAAACCATGAGATCATGACCTGAGCCGAAGTCAGACGCTTAACTGACTGAGCCACCCAGGTGCCCCAAGAATTTGTTTTTCTTTAAGGAAAATAAAGTCATTTCAGTGGTGATGGACATGCAGTGTAGTGATGTAGATATATAGATCCCTACTACCCTTTATCCTAAGGCATGCTATTTTGCCACTTTTCCCCATGGATTTTAATAACTAAAAGGTCCGAAAAGTGTACTTTCTCTTACCATATGGAATTTTTACTTCCAGTTGCTGCCATGCTCTAGTAATATGTGAGATACATGAGCAGTAATAAGTTCTGTCTTTAACAAGTGGGAAAATCTGAAAGGCATTTACTGAGTATGCCTCTTTTTTTGTAAGCCTTCTCAGATAAAGTGTAACCAACACCTTCCTTTAATGACAATATCAGGATGGGGATTTCCATGATTAGAAGTGGGCTGGGACACAAACAACCAGGGGCAACAAACTCCTTTTGGTCTTAGGTGATGGTAAGAGATAGTTTTGATGCCATTGCCCTTATTGATCACTTTAGGTACCAGCCTGTTCCATGGTCATTGCTTAGCTTGCAAGAGTGAAGTCAAAAGGAATGCAATATATAGTGGGAAATTATAGGTTATATGAGCTGGAATAGTGGCTGAGTAGTCTTGCCATGGAATGTGTAGAGTAGCAATGTTTAATAAAGCTTTGTGCAGTGGTGGCAATGGTCTATAATCTCCACTTTCCATTACGATAGCCACTAGCCACTTGTGTCTGTTGAGCACTTAAAATGAGTCTAGTACAACTTGAGGAGCTGAATTTCTAATTCAGTTTAATTTAATTATATCATTAATTAGTAAGACTTATTTTGCAACAAACCCTTTTGACAGCAGATAGTTAAAAACTAGAAATATGTATTTAATGAAAGCATCCACTTAAAAAGTTACTCTTCTGCTTATAAAGATTTTTTACACCATTGCTCAGAAACCCAAATAAAGGAGCAGTGGATAGTTAGATTGACATGGAGTAGAGGGTTTACAGAATGGTTGTAGTAAAAGAACAAAGGAGTGAAATTTTAAGCATGTTTGCTGGAGAGTGTTTGAAGTGGGGCATTGTAGGTTTGAGTTAGATAAAGAAGGAAGTGAAGCCAAAACGTCTTAGGAATGGGGAGGACTCAATGAAGTGTTGTTAATAAGAAGTTTTGGGGGATTAAATTGGTGACAGACTGGAATTAGTTCTGTTATAAAAATGATGTCCTGAAGTTGCTCAAGCTATTTTAGGTAAGTTCCAAGTCAGAATCTCTGAAAAAGGTTGCTAAAATTTCAAGTGGGTCAGATCAGTCAGGAAGATTAAGGAACTCTGCTGCTGCTGTAGATTGGAAGTCCAGAGGAGTTCAGCCATCCAAGGTGGTGGCAGGAACTGCAGAGGAGACATGGAGACAGGTGTTGAAGTCCTCCGTGACGGAGCCTAACTGGAAGAGGGGCAAGAAGATGTTAGAGGGGAGAAAAGAGTAAGAGAATGTAGCACTGGACTCATGCAGTTGTCATTCAGTTTTGGCAAAAGGTTAGAAAAGTGGTCTGGAAGCAACAGCACAAAATCAGAAGAACTTTACTCCCAATTCCCTTTTTCTAGATTCTTCACAGGTGTAAGAAAAGGAACGTATTTTAGCAGTTCTATTTTATCTGCTTTAGTTTTTATTTGCCTCTCTGACCTTATGTTTGTTGCTCCAGCGCCTGACCTGTTTACATACTTCATGAATGTTTGTTCAATACATGCTAGGTGAATGTGAAATATTTCCAGTGCCCTGGAATCCTAGAACAAAGAGTGTTGCTTAGACACTTTAAAGAAATGATTTAAAAATTAGTAAAAAGAAACTGTTACTTTAACACAGTTGTATTTTCAGAGAATGGAATTAATTGCCCCATTATAATTAGACATGTTTGTATTTGAAATGGGAAATTAATTATATAACTTTACATAAATGAGTGGATGGTAGTTTCTTAATAGGCTATTAAGGATAGTTAAGGTATTTGGGAGACTCTTCTTGACTTTTAGAGGTTGACAGTAGGACATTGCAAAATTGATGTGTATCTTTCAGATCTTTAAGCAATTTTTACAGTTCTAATCTCTGGCAATGGCTCACTGTGTTGTTTCCTGTCATTGGAGCATTAAGCTCTTGGAAGAAGGAATTGTAGCAGATTGATTAACTTTGGGCAAGATGGGTAAAGAAGTCTTCAGTTATTTAAGGTAAACATTGGTAAAGTTCTAAAGTGTGAGAACTTTGATCCTCTCTAAATGAGCAGGAGAAAAAACATGAAGGCAAAAGATTCCATTATGATTTTGCAAAAAACAAAACACAATTGGGGGTAAAAGCTTTTACCAATGGGTTGGGGTGAAAGTAGGTAAAAGAAGAGGAGATACTATAGCTTTTAATTTGTTTGGATAATCATTTTAGGACTTAGATAAATTTGAAAAATGTCTAGGGTTACTTTTAGTGGATCCAGAATTGGCAACAAACTGTGCAGAAACTACTGTAAGTACTTTACAGACCTTATCTCCTTTCATAGTCACTAAAATCTTTCTGAGTGAGGAAATTATTCCCTTTCTGAGGATAAGAAAGCTAAGGGCCAGAAAATGAAAGTAACTTATTCAAGGGTTATAAGTCCTAATTTTTTTAATTTGTATTGTTTTATAAATAGGTCTTCCAGTTATATTTCAATGTGTTTTGAAAAGTGTATTCACCTGTATAACAACAGCCCAGTCAACATACTGATCATTTGCATTACTCTAGAAAGTTCTTTTAAATGTTGCATAATTCCTAAGAGACATTTGGACATCAGTCTGTCTTTTTCCAACTATACCTCCACATTACTTGCATTAAAAGGGATGCTGTTAGAGATAAGCAATGTGAGAGCAACGGCGTTAATAGCTGATGTGATACTTGTTGGGGAGCCAAATGATAAAGACTGAAAGAGCAAAAATAAAACCTGAAATACATATTTAAGGAAATTTCACTCTGCTCTTCTGAATACTTCATGTTCTATCTTTGAGTTTCATATTGATATCCATACACATTAAGCTAATTTATTGAGTACTTTCTGTGTAGCAGACACAATGCTAGGTGCCTACTATACAGTCCCACTCAAAACACCAGTTATTTGAGCCGCCTGGGTAGCTCAGTTGGTTAAGCATCTGATGCTTATGGGTTCAAGCCTCACATATGGCTCTGTGCTGACAGCTTAGAGCCTGGAGCCTGCTTCGGATTCTGTGTCTCCCTCTCTCCCTGCCCCTCTCCTGCTCTCACTCTCTCTCTCTTTCAAAAATAAACATTAAAAAAATTTTTTTTAAAGTAACTTTGAAATTTTTTGTTTCAAAAGTTTGTAGCATGTATATATTTCCATGCTGTTTCACACATGTTTTACACAATTATGCATAGGTGATTTCTGATTGTTTTGTTAGGAGCTTTAAGCCACTGCTGAAATTTTCAAAACTTAATAGGCTAATGCCTAAGTAAACTTGCTTTAGAGACTATGGTGAACTCAAAGGTAATGCTTTGGTATTAAGAGTATCTGGATGATCTTGTTCCCTTAATCATGCTTTTGTTGCTTACAAATATACACATACATACACATGTTTGGGTATCAACATTCAGTTTCAACTTTTTGAAATTTTTACCAAAAAAGACATGATCAGGTTTTTGTTTTTTTGTTTGTTCTCTTAAGCACATGTGAAGTTATAGAAGATTTTCCCTGGGGGACCTATGAGATCTAGTTCAAATTATGAGGTCAGGGGCTGTTTGTAATCCTTCCTTGTTTCCACAGGGCTTAAGTGTAGTTTCCCCAGTGGGTCAGTGAATAAGAGAGTGTATAAACAAACAAATAAATTATTTAAAAAAATGAGATGTTTTGCAATTTGGCCATATTGAATAATCTCCTGACTGCTAGTCTTACCCCTTTTTAAAAACTTCACCACAGTTTGTATATTACTACAATTTAAAATGATTATCTTATGAGGTTCATTAACCATGGTTAAAAACTGGGATGATAACTTAAGCTGATTTTTAAAAACCCCAGTATTGTCTTTACAAGATTTCTGGAAATAACCTCCTTCTAAAAAGTGAAATATTTATTTGCAGATAGGCTTATATTTTTCTTAGCATGCCCTGTATATAATTTTTTACGTAAGTAATGAGACAATTGAACTAGCAGGACATGTAATTTAAGTTGTTTGCAAATGATGATTTTTTCTTTTTTTTTTTTTTGGTGCCAAAACCCAGGACTTAACCATTAAAATTTTTTTTAATGTTTATTTATTTTTGAGAGAGAGAGAGAGAGAGAGAGAGAGAGGGATAGAAAAAAGGATAGTGTGAGTAGGGGAGGGGCAGAGGGGGGACAGAGGAGCCAAGGCAGGCTCTGTTCTAACAGCAGCGAGCCCGCTACGAGGCTCGAACCCACGAACTCTGAGATCATGACCTGAACTGAAGTTGGACACTTAACCAATGGAGACGTGCAGGTGCCCAGCAAATGATGATTTTTAAAAGTGGCTTCCAAAGATCCAGCATGTTCTTAATATGTTATGCTGTAGAAAAAGCAATCAGGTTCTCTATGATCTATAGTTTTTTTTTTTTTTAAGAAGTTCATTGCAGTGTGGGGAAATTATGTGGTGATATCAAGTAAGTCTTAGTCTACAGAGTATAAGTCTTACTATATTAACTTGTAGAACTAGATGGGACTTAATGATTCTTGCCTCAAACTCTTTGAATAACTAAAGTTCAGTGATGTGCAGAAGGGCATGGGCCTGAAACCATTTTAAAATGGCTAGGAATAAAATCCAGGTCTCTCAACACATGGGCCCCAGAGCCTTTTTTTCCTTCCATTTTTATCATTGTTAAGGAAGATAATGTATTATGTCTGTATCTAGAAATGTTGTTAAATAACATTACTTTTAGTCCTTTCTTTGAAAATACAATAAAGTAACAGAAATACAGTGATTTTTGTGGAGCTACAATGTATGTACATAGGGTTTGCCTTTTAGTTTGTTCTTGGTTTTTGTTTGTTTTCAGGGAGAACTTTGGTATTGAATGAGAAGGCAACAGTAAGCAGAGGCTTTAAATCTCTGCAGAAGACTTCACCAGTGTGTATTAATGGCCTTTAGGAATTATCAAATAGACACAGTTGGTATTAAATGTCTCTAGGTCTTTTGTCTTTCCTTATAAAGTTTTCATGTGTGTATGCAATTAAAATTGCCAGCTTACTTTTTGTGTTAGAGGATGTTGTGGATTTCAAAAGAGTTTCCATAATACTGGAATAAGACCCTGGAACAAAGAAATTGAAAGCTAGCTCAATCTCTCAGGATAATACTCCGGTAAAGTGGAAGATTCAGTCAGAACTAGAGGCCACATGGATAGTTAGGGCAGTGAGGATGAGGTTTAGTTGTTTTAATAGCTTTCTGGTCTAACCCTCAGACTAGAACAGTGGTTCTCAAAGTGAGATCCCTAGGTCAGCAGCACCAGCACCTCCTAAAATCTGTTAGAAATGAACATTCTAGGGGCACCTGGGTGCCTCAGTTGGTTTAGTGTCGGACTTCAGCTCAGGTCATGATCTCGCAGTTTCGGGCTTGAGCCCCCCTTCAGGCTCTGTGCTGACAGCTCAGAGCCTGGAGCCTGCCTCAGATTCTGTGTCTCCCTCTCTCTCTGCCCCTCCCCTGCTTGTGCACCTGTGTGCTCTTGCTTTCTCTCTCTCTCTCTCTCTTTCTCTCTCTCTAAAATAAACATTAAAAAATTTAAAAAAAATAAATGCACATTCTAGGGCCTGACTCAGACCCACTAAATCATTAACTCTGGGGTTGAGGACTCACTTTCTATCTAACAACACTTCAGGGGATTCTCATGCACACTTAAATTTGAGAATCACTGCCTTAGAGAAATATAAACTGTAAGTCTACCATTTATAATCATTTAGAGACTGGGACTATTAAATTGGACCATATAAAATTACCAGTTTTCTCCTGCTTTTGACTTAAAAAAACTTCAAATTTGCCAAGCTTTGAAGGAAGGGCATCCTTTATTTGGGACAGAGAGTTCAAACCATAAAACAGTTATTTTACTTAGTCCTCTTAGTAGTCAAAGTAGGAAAGAACTAAGAGCCCAGGTAAGTAGTCTAAAAGGTAAACAAAGGTATTGGCTCAACCTCCATGCATTGGTTTTTCTTTTTTAAAACTAAGGCCCTGTATAATTTCAGCAGCAACAGCAGCAGCCCTGGCTCCTGAGTGCCCATGTTCTCCCACTCCCTCTAGCTCTTTTGGTTTTCCCCTTGTAGCCAAGAAAAAGGAATGATCTTTCCATGCCTGGCCAGTTTTTCCCTTTAGGCTTTAAAATATTGCCATTGGGATGCCTGGGTGACTCAGACGGTTGGGCGTCTGACTCTTGGTTTCAACTCAGGTCATGATCTCACAGTTGGGGAGTTTGAGCCCCACATCTAGCTGTACGCTGACAGCCTGGAGCCTGCTTGGGATTTCTCTCTCCCTCTCTCTCGATCTCTAAAGTAAATAAATAAACATAAAAAATGTTTAAGTATTGCTGTTGCTGTATTTTATATCACCCCTTGTTCTTGCTCCCTAAGATTCTTCTGAGTAGTACCTGTGTCCAAATACACTGTCACTGAGTCAGATTGTTCTACTGAGAGTCAAACTTATTTCTGTTTGGAAGAAGAGACTTTCTCTCATGGTATGCACATTTTAGTGAACTTTAGATTTTCAGGTGATCAGAACTACAAGATGACTTCTGTTTTCATGTGTAGGTCTGAATGAGGTATTCCATTAATTCCCTCAAATCATATAATTAGTCCCCTCTTTTAAACACAGAAATTTTGCAGTACAGAAATAGACAAAACACAAAAACCTTCCTAGGGGTCATAGTAGATTTAAGTAATAAAGTGCAGTAAATGAAGGGGGTGATGGAGGTGGTTAGAAGTATTTAATGTGAGCTGACTATGACCATGAATAATCAATTTCAGTTTTTTAAATGGGCATACTGTGTCATGTACTGTTATAATACTTTTAATACTTATAATACTTTTTAAAAATTGAAGTCATAATTGTGTTGAGATTCATGTTCCATGAGAGTTTCAGGATAGGAAGGCATCTTCCCACTCCCAGTTCCACTTTCGCTGTAAATGGTGCCTCCTTTTATTTCTGTTAGTGGTTTTTATTAATAATGTTACTTTTTATTAGCTCTGCACAGTATTACCTTGTGAATGAGAGGCTTGTTCCTCTCATCACTCCCTCCATCTCCCAGTTATTCATTGTTAATTTTATATCATCAAGGTATTTATGTTTTATTTTGTAGCTATAAATTCTTTTTCCTTTATTTATATGTTAATTCTAAAAATTTTAAACCGTGAAATATTTATTGTGTGATTATATAACACTTACTTTAAAACAAATTAGAATGGTCTCCCAGAGAATGAAATATAATCCTATGTACATTAAAACTTTACCAATTGAAAATTTTCCAAATGTAATTTTCTAGTGGATTCTTTTTACTTTTTTTCAGTTTCCTTCTCTTCCTCTGAGACCTGTTCTGTTTTATTGTTATTTTCAGTTCCATGTTTTTTTCCTCCTTGGATTTCTTTTTCATTTGGTTTAGAATTGTGGTCTTCAAAATGAGGCATCCATTTACATTAAAGGGGGTGCACAAGGTAATTTTAGGGGGAGTCAGAATATATTATAAATTAGGTTATGTGTTAATTTTTATCTGATTAATTTAAATTTCATACAAAGAAGTTTAGATTTCATTGGGTTAATACCTCATTGAGTAACTGTCAATAAAGGCTGGCAAAATTTTCAAATATTTGCTATTTGAAAATACCTTTATTTGGTTCACATTCTTGAATAAATTCAAGTATGGAATTCTAAGTTTAATTTTTTTTCCTTATAAATCTTAAAAGCATTTATTTTACGTCTTAATGGCATTCAGTTTTCAATGTGACTTGTTGCTTTGTAGATGACATGGTGAAACTCTGAACAGTTTTACTAGGATGTGTCTAGGTATAGATAGCTTTTTCATTAAGCATTCTTGGTACTTGGTAAGGCCTATCTATGAACTTGTGTCTTCCTTCAGATCATGGTAATAGTCTTCTCTCCCCCCCCTTTATATGTCCCATTTTTCCTGTCTTTATCCCCTCCAGGAGCACCTATAAGGTGAATATTGGATCTCTTCAACCTGACTGCCATGTCCTTAGTTTCTCTTATTTCCTATATTCTTTGTGTTTTTAGTTTCCTCAAAAGTAGTCTTTATCTTCTATTTTCCACTTATGTATCAGTTATGACCTTGTTTTTCTCATTCTGAATTTAGAAGAATTCTTTTTTAACCAGTTTTTTAAAAATTTTTTAATGTTTATTTATTTTTGAAAGAGAGAGGATGAGTGGGGAAGGGGCAGAGAGAGGGGGAGACACAGAATCTGAAGCAGGCTTCAGGCCCTGAGCTGTCAGCACAGAGCCCGACGTGGGGCTCAAACTCACAATCCGTGAGATCATGACCTGAGCTGAAGTCGGACGCCCAACTGACTGAACCACCCAGGCGCCCTCTAACCAGTTTTTCAAAGCAGCTTATTGTTGTTTTATTCAACTATACTATAGGAGAACTTTGTAATGTGTATTTATTTTTGAGAGACAGCATGAGTGGGAGAGGGGCAGAGAGCGAGGGAAACACAGAATCTGAAGCAGGTCCAGGCTCTAAGCTGTCAGCTTGCTGTCGTGAGCCACAAGATCACTACTTGAGTCAAAGTCAGACGCTTAACGGACGGAGCCACCCAGGTACCACTAGGAAAAATTTTTTTGAGTGTACCATTCTGATCCCCGTATTGTCCCCATTTCTACCAGAGTTATTTTGCTTTGTTTTTCAGTTTTGGATCTTTCCCCAAATGTCTGTTGTCTTTGGTTTCCATTAATGTTTTGGGATAAGAACTAAGTTACTAATAATGGTGTCTGGCTGGCATGGTTTTCCCTGAAGTTGCATAGTTCTCTTCCCCACCAGGCTTCTTCCCTGAATGGGAAGGCTGTGGACGCATTCAGTGTGAGTGGACAAAGGGTTTCAACATTACCTACTTATCTATAGGTTGTGGGGATAGGTTGGGGAACCCTCCCCCGCCCCCCATGACAAAAAAAGTAAGGAGAACTTTATTTTGTGTGGTAGAGTATTTAATTTCTGTTAGGTATCATCTCTTCTTCCTGTCCCATTCCTAATGTCTCTTCCAATATTCAGAGTTAGTCCAGTTTGTGTACAGTTTGTCTCTCAAGCACTTGATACTCTTAATAAGGAATGTATCCAGACTGGTGGCCAACTTCCTTTAGAGAGCAATTCTTCTGGCTTTGGCATGATGGTAAAAGCCACAACTGCCAGCCTTGGGAAAGGGAAGGGTCCCAGATGTCTCAGCTAGCCCAAATATTGTTTCTAAAATAATTAACCTTATGATTGCCACTTGGCGTTTTCCTGCCCTTTGTATTTGATGAAAGGTCGGTTCTTCTTTGGGCCCCCTTGAACTGTGAATACGTCTAGTGTCTTGCATTGTGCTTTTCTCCCTTAATTTCTCCACCAATCTCTTCCCACCTAATTTATTTTTTTGCTAATTTATTCCCATTTATGTGCCTTGAATTTCTCAAAATGTCTGAGCCACCAATATCACCCTTATTTTCCAGCCCTGTTAATAAGGCTTTATTCTTTTGTAAGAACTTGTCAGCTCATTGATAAATTAGAAGATAAAAGAGACATAAATGTGCTCACTTCTCTGCCTAGAACCATGTTCTGTTTTCAAAGTTCCATCTTTGTGCAATATCTGATCCAGGTATTTAGAAATTAGAAAATTGATAGAAGGCTCTATATCTTTCACATGAGTTTGGAATAGGGAATATCCTTTTTGTTGTAGGTTTTTAGGCTTTTTTTTTTGTTTTTCCTTCTGTTACTAACATGCTAGAAAGGCTGGTATTGCCATATTTTAGCATTAAAATCTTGGGCAGGTTTCATAGCTTTTTTGCACCCTAGTTTACTTATCTGTAATATTGGCAGAGGTAGTTACTGCCTTCCTCATGGAGTTATTTTGGGGATCAAATTAGATAAATAGTTTGGCATGTGGAAAGTCTACAAAATATCTGTTCTTGCCATTATTAAATTGCTCCTATTAGGAAAAAGTTACACATTTTATTTTTTATTTTATTTTGCTTTTTAAGTTTGTTTTGAGAGCAAGAGAGTATATGTGCAAGTGGGGGAGGCACAGAGAGAAGGAGAGAGAGAATCCCAAGCAGGCTCCACACTGTACATGCAGAGCCCGATGCAGGGGTCAAATTCACTAACTGTGATATCGTGACCCGGGCCAGAATCTAGAGTTAGACAATTAACCAACTGAGGCACCCAGGCACCCCAAAAGTTACACATTTTAGATAGCACTTTCCTTACAGAACAGGTAACTTTCCAAAATGTTGGCTATGAAGTGATTATTAGAAAAAAAATTTATATGATTCTCTTTGTAATACTGAAGATGTGTTTGCAGAGAAAAATCACTTTGTTACATGAATTAAAAACTTTTGGTGAAGAAGTTTGTTAGTGGTTTTCTAGAATCTGTAACAAGCATACTTGCAGGGGTTGGCTGCTAGAGAGTCTTGTCCCTTCTTAGGAAATGCCTACTGGAATAGTAGAACTCTGCATTGTTGTGTTCACGGGAAGCCGATAAATAACACTCATCTGATTGTGTCATTTTTCTCTGTGCCCACATGTATAAAGCTATAATAAATATGATGTATATTTTTTGGTCTTTCTGAATATGTCTGTAATTCTACCTCTACCCATCCCCCAACCCCACACTTCCTATATAGCTCAAACTCTTTTAAGTTTAAAACCTTAACTTCTTATTCTGTCTGACATAAACCCCCTTTATCATTCTAAACTACAAACCTTGGTATTATTCATAATTTCTCAATATCTTTCCACTTATAGTTTTGCTATTCCAACTTCTTATAAGTTTCCCCTGCTTTAAAACTTTGTCTGAATGAAGTCATACAGCATTTCTGGCTTTTTTGTCTTAACATCATGTCTGTCAGATTCATGCAAAGTGGTTATGCTAATTTATACTTTCACTGTCCTGTAATTTTAAAGATCAGTTCTCCTTATCTGCCAACATTTATCATGTTGTCTTTTAAACTTATAGCAATTCTGATGCTTGAGTAGCGGTATCACATTGTTGTTTTATGTTTTATGTATTTGATAACTAATGAAGTTGAATACCTTCTCATATGTTTATTGACCTTTGTGATATTCTCTTCCCTCCCCCACCCTTTACTTGTGCTGTATTTAAGTATTTGACCAATCTCTCTGTTCATTTGCCTGTATTTTTTTCTAATTTATAGGAATTCTCTGAATTCTGGATATAAGTCCTGTATTAGACTTATTTGTCCCCTCAAAAGCTTTATTGCTTTTCTTTCGTATTTATATCTGAAGTATTTTGGAATTGATCATTGTATATGATGTAGGAGTCAGGATTTTATTTTTCTATATAACTATCCATTTGACACAGCACCATTTATTAAAAGACCTTTTTTATTGCAGTTCATTTTTACCGTTGTCATAAATGAACTAGCTACATGCAGGTGTGTTAATTTCTGGACACTTTATTTTCTTCCATTGGTCAGTTTCTCTGTTTTTGCACAAGTACCACTCTTTGTCTTAATTTCAGTGACTGTATTTTAAGTCTTGGTATTTTATACTTAGGTTTTATAGTTAAGTCTTGGTGTTCTTTTTTTTTTATAATTTTTTATTGTTTTATTTATTTTTGAGAGAGAGAGAGAGAGAGACAGCATGAGCAGGGGAAGGTCAGAGAGAGGTGGGAGACACAGAATCTGAAGCAGGCTCCAGGCTCTGACCTAGCTGTCAGCACAGAGCCTGACGCGGGGCTCGAACCCACAAACTGCGAGATCATGACCTGAGCTGAAGCCGGACGCTCAACCAA
>CM053578.1:20194026-20258170 GCA_028646485.1 Cryptoprocta ferox
GAGTCTTGGTGTTCTATATTTGATCTACTTGCAGTCCTTCAGTTTTGTTGTTCTTTCAAAATTGCCTTGGGTGTTGGCTCTTTTGCATTTCCATATAAATTTTTAGAATTCACCTTCCAGTTTCATAAAGAGCCCTATTAGTATTTTGATTATGATTGCACTGATTTTATTTGTCAATCTGGGGAGAATTCTTTACAAGATTGAATTTTCCATTTCATGAAGCTTATTCCTCCATTAATTTAGCTTATCTTTACTTTTTCATACCATTTTGTATTTTCAGAGTAGAGATTGTGAGCATCCTCAATTAGATTTATTTCTAGTATTAAATTATACTATAAATGTCATCTTTTAACATTTATAGTATTAAATCTTTTTATACATTTATAGTATTAAATACTATAAATGTCATCTTTTAACATTTTTATTTTCTGATTGTTGCTAACAGAAATAAAATGGATTTTTGTATGTTGACCTTGTATGCAACAACTTGGACAAAATTGCTTGTTAATTCCATTACTTTGTACACAATCATGTTATCATTGAATGATGATTATTTTCTTTTCTTTTTCAGTTTTTATACCTTTTCTTTTTCTTGCCTTAAGGTACTGGCTAGGGCTTCCAGTACAGTGTTGAATGAAAGCACTGATAGTGGTCCCTTATCTCACCTCAGTGGGAACTCTTACTGTAGGGGTGTAGGTGTATGTTTTAAGACACTTGTAAAATTAAGGAAGTTTTTTATTCTTAGTTTGTAAAGAGATTTTATCCTGAATGGGTATTGAATTTTATCAAATACATTTTCTGCATTTATCAAGGTGATCTGTTTTTCCTCTTTGTTAACAGGGTGATTACATTAATAAATTTTATGTTAATCTCCCTTGTATTACTTGAATAAAACCCCATTGGTCATGAAATAGTATACTCTTTATGCAGTGCTAGGTTTGATTTGTTGTTAGTTTGCTTAGGATTCTTACATCTGTGTTCCTGAGAGATTTTCTTTATCTTCCTTTCTTATAATGTGCTTGACAAGTTTTGGTATAAAAGTTAACACTGATTTCATCAAACAAATTGTGAAGTTTGTTTTTGTCTCCTATTCTGTGGAAGAGCTTATGCAGTGAAGCTATCTGTATAAGTTTTCCTTGTAGTGTTTTTAATTACGAATTTAATTTTAATCAAAACACGACTGTTTGATTTTTTTCTCTCACATTGTATGTCAGTTTTAGTAAGTTATGTTTTTCAAGTAATTTCCTCATTTCATCTGAATTATCAATTAAATTGTTGTAACATTGGGGTGCCTCTGACTCTTGCTTTCAGCTCAGGTCATGATTTCCTGGTTTGTGAGTTTGAGCCCCACATCGGGCTTTGTGCTGTCAGCTTGGGATTCTCTCTCTCCCTCTCTCTCTCTCTCTTTCTCTGCTCCTGCCCAGTCTCTCTCTTTTAAAATAAATTAAAAAACCTAAAAAAATTAAATTGTAATATTTTCATGATAGCTTCATCATGTAGGGCGTCATTTTTGGTGTTATAAATTTGTGTCCTTTCTCTTTTCCCTGATTAGTCTGACTAAAGCTATAATTTTACTATTTTTTCAAGAGCCAGGTTTTGGCTTTGTATTTTCTCTATTGTGTGTGTATGTGTGTGTGTGTGTGTGTGTTTTGGCTTTGTATTTTCTCTATTGTGTATGTGTGTGTGTGTGTGTGTGTGTGTGTGTGTGTTTGTTTGTGTGTGTATTCCCCCACCACCCGTCATTGGTTTCTGCTTATACCTTTATTATTTCTTCTGCTTTCTTTGGGTTTGACTTTTTTTCCTAGCTTCTGTAAGATGGAAGCTTAAGCCACTGATTTTCAGCTTTCCTTTTCTGGTATATTCATGAAAGGCTATAAATTTCCTAAGCATCCGTGTTAGCTACATCTTACAAGTTTGGAAATTTCTTATCTTTAATATTAAGTTCAAAATATTTTGTAATTCTCATTGTGATTTCTGTTTTCATGAATAGATTTGGAAAGCTATTTACTTTCTGGGGACCTAGGTATTTTCTAGTTATCTTCTCTCTATTGATTTTTAACTTAATATTAAGGTTCATACTATGAATGATATCAGTGACCTGAAATTTGTTTGCAAGACTTTCTTTATCAAGCAATAATATGGTTAGTTTTGGTAAACGTTTTCTCTGCAGTTGAGAAGAATTTTCATTCTTCTGCTGTTGGGTGCCATATTCTCTTTCTGTATATGTATGTATATATCTCATTAAGGTTGTTCTTTCACTTGTTGAGAGAATTAAAGTCTTTTGCTGTGATTTTTAGAAGCAATCCTATTATATACAGACACACTTTGCATTATGTTCCTGTGATTGACCATTTTTTGTCTTTTTATTACTTTCCTTTTTATCTCTCCTAATGCTTCTTGCTTTAAAGTCTATTTTGTCTAATCCTAGCATAGCTTTGTTTTGGATAGGATTTGTAAGGTATACATTTCCCTATCCTTTCAGTTTAAACCTTTTAGTACCCTTGTGTTTATGTCTCTGCAAACAGCAAGTGGTGGCGTTTTTTTTTCTTTCTTCACACAGCTTCCCATAATGTTAACGCTATATTAAGACCCATATTAAATTAAATTTAATTTAATTTAATTAATTTAATGTAATTAAATATAAATGCTTTATTATATTGAATAAAATAACAATGTTAAATTAAAAAAACAAGAAATTAATATTGGTATAATATACTCTTAACTAAATGAAAACTTGAATCACATTTTTACCAGTATTCCTACCACTTTCTTTTTACCATGCCAAGATGTGGCAGTGCCACTTAGTTAAGTCTTTGAGTATTTGTTTATTTAATCTAGTCTGGAAATTGGCATAGGTAACCTATTTACATATAAATATAATTATTTATATAATTATCTTCCATCTTACTATTTCTTTCCTATATTTTTTCCTCTTTTTGTTTATCAGATTCTTAGTTGAGCTGACTCACTTTTGTTTTAGTGGTTACCCTAATGATTACAGTATGCTTCATTGACTTATTACAACTAATACCAGTACTTATGCTTACCATCTCCCCAAGAATTCTAGAACCTTAGAACACTTTTTATTCCATTTATCCTCATGTCTTTTACATTATTGTTGTCATGCATTTTAATTGTACATGTTTAATTCCTAAAAGACATTATAATTACTGTTTTGCCGACCAGTTTTGGAAAATTTTCAGTTATCTTTTCAAATGTTGTAGATCACTCAAATATATGTTAGACTTTCACTGTGTATCACATTTGTGCTAGGTTCTTTTTGTATTTTCCATAAATTTTTTCTTGTGCTTCAGTGCAAATATCTTTTATTGCTCTTTTAAGAAGTTTTCTAGTCCTATCTTTTGTTGTTTTGTCTGCTGTTAAACTTCCATATTAAGTTGTTTTCCAGTTTTAGAATTTCCACTTGATGTTTTTTAGGGAATTGAGATAAAGCTGTTATTTTCATCTGCTTTCTCCCATCTTTCAGCCTAGCTTTCCAGGCCTTCCAAATGAGAATATGATGTTCTTACTCAGGTCCCTTTCTCTTGCTGATCCTGAACTCTAGTCCGTATCTCCTCAGCAGTATAAAATATCTGAAAACTTTCCTGTGCTTTTTGGAAGTTTTTTTTTTTCTTGGCTTCCTGCTCCATGCAAGGTCAACATTTGGCAGAAATCTTAAAGGGCACTTTTCATCAGGGTCTTAGCCCCTCTAGTACCCTTTTTTATCTCGTACCCCACAAGGAGAACAAAATCTTTCCAGATATTTCTATCCCTTGGCAGCAGCCCCTGGCCTGGGCAAGGCCTGGGTTCTCTATATTGTGGGTAGACTGAGCAAATACTCTTAGGAAAGAAACTAACTAGAATCTGTCAGTTTACCTTTAGATTATTCCCTGTTCTCTGGAATCTTGGGATCCTCTGTCCAGATTGCTTCAGCAGCTCTAGATGTCTTTAAACAGATATTTTATTTTTATTTCAATTAACAGCAGAACTTAAGCTACATGTCAGATATTCCATTATCCTCAGAAGCAGAAGACCCTGTGATAGTCTTTAAGTACCTTTTATATACATTAATTATTTGTCTTGGTTATTAATTCCTTTACCACCATTGCCCTTACCCCCACTTCTCCTCAGATGTCACTTGTGAAGTTTTCATTATTATATGTCTATTCTAGTATTCAAATTGTGCTAAGTGTAAGCACACACACAACACACACATTTATTCTTACAAATCATAGGAAAATGAGATACTTTAATCCTTTAATAGAGAAAGGACAAATGTGTGTAAAGTCATGTAAGAATACATGACAAAACAATGATTTACACTGTTCTCGGTGTAGAATGCTTGCTGTTAAAATTTGTACTGTAGTTTATAGTCTTCCTATCATTTATTTGCTTCCTTTGGAATCCAGCTCAGGGTCTATCTTCTGGATATCCTTCCTGCCCTGCTTCATTATTACTCTGTACATTACTCTGTCATATTATCATACTGGAAGTAGGCTACCATGTATCTTTCTCTCCTACTATATTATAACCTTCTCCAGAGTGGAGAGTGAGTGTTATTTATCTTTGTAGTTCAAGGCCCATTAGAGTGAATGATATATCTAAGCATACAATAAATGCTTATTGCATTCCCATGAAGTCATCATATGCTTAATTCAAAGAGATTTAAGAAATGTATGAAACATGTATTGTTATTTTATCATTTTTATAAATATTTATTACTGTAATTATTCTTCCTGATAGTAGTCTTAGCAGACTTATTGAACATGGTATATTAAGTTACATATTAGCTCATTTCCTTTCATTTTGTAATAATAATCATCATATATTATAAAATTGCTTTGGGGCTGCCTGGGTGGCTCATTCAGTTAGGCATCCAGCTCTTGATTTTGGCTCAGGTCATGATATCAGGGCCCTGAGATCAACCTGAGCATGGAGCCTGCTTAAGATTCTCTTCCTCTCTCTCCTCTTCCCCCCCTCTAAAAAATTTTTAAAAATAATAAAAAAGCTTTGGCCATTTCAGATGGTGTTTTCAGTTGTAACTTCACGAAGCATCTCAGAAAACTTTTAGCATAAATAGGTGGTATTTGACAGTTAAATGATTTACATTGTGTTGAAGAATTAATAAAAATGCTAGATGATTAATATCACAAAGTGGCATCTGATTAACATGGTAGTCACATTTTATAACTGAATAGAATTTTGTTAATATTCTTCAGACAGTGTTCTTTTTAAAAAAGAACAACTCTACTTTGCTGTTTAATGCTTTTATTTCACTCGTGGAAACTTGATAGCTAACACACCTGGAATAGTGCCTAATTGAAGACAATTCTTAAAAAAAAACCTTAGTTTTTCTGTTAAGAGTCATTAAAAATAATGTTTTAGTACTTTATTATCTAATAATGGCTAGTTTAGACTCAGCAGTTACAGAAGAAATTTTATAATTATTTCCTTTACTTTTAATCAAAGAGATGTATGTATATGTGGATATGGACATGGGTTGCATGTGGGTTTTTTTTTTTTAATGAGGTAAAATTCAGATAACATAAAATTCAGTGTTTTAAGTCTTGAAGTGTATAGTTCAGTGGTGTTTAGTATATTCGTGATGGTGTGCAACCAGCACCACTGTCTGGTTCCAGAACTTTTATTACTTCAGAAGGAAACCCCATACTCATTGAGCACTGAACTCCCAGTTCCCCCTCCCTCCAGCCCTGGTAACCACTACTCTCCTTTCTATCTATATATATCTGCCTATTGTGGATATTTTATATAAATGAAATCATACAGTGTGTGGCCTTTTGTGTCTGGCTTTTTTCACTTAGCATGGTCTTTGTGTTTCATCAATGTTGTAGCATATATCATACTTCCTTACTTTTTATGAATATGAAATGAATAATTTCAGTACCATATTGTCTTGATGACTACAGCTTTATAATATAGCTTGATGTCTGGAATGGTGATGCCTCCAGCATTGCTTTTCTATTTCAAGATTGCTTTGGCTATTTGGGGTCTTTTGTGTTCCATACAAACTTTATAATTGTTCTAGCTTTATGAAAAATGCTGTTGGTATTTTGATAAAGATTGCTATAAATGTATAGATTGCTTGGGAGTAGAGACATTTTAACAATACTTTTTCTTCCAATCCCTGAGCATGGAATGTTTTTCCAGTCTTTCTGTTATCTTCAGTTTTTTTCATAAGTGTTCTGTAGTTTTCAGAGTACAGATCTTTTATCTCTTGGGTTAGGTTTATTCCTAGGTATCTTATGGTTTTTGGTGCAATTCTAAATGGAATCAATTCTTTGATTTCTCTTTCTGCTGCTTCATTATTGATTTATAGAAATGCAATAGTTTTCTGTACGTTGATTTTATATCCTACTTTGTTCCAGCAGTTTTTTGGTATTATGGTAATGCTGGACTCGTAGAATGAGTTTGGAACTTTTCCTTCCATTTCTATTTTTTCGAGCAGTTTGAGAAGGATAGGTATTAACTCTTCTTTGAGTGTCTGGTAGAATTACCCTGGGAAGACATCTGGCCCTGGAGTTTTGTTTGTTGTGAGATTTTTTTTTTGTTTTCTTTGCTATTTATTTTATCTGTTCAAATTTTCTATTTCTTCCTGTTTCAGATTTGGTAGTTTGTGAGTTTCTAGGAATTTGTCCATTTCTTCCAGATTGCACAGTTTGTTGGCATCCAGTTTTTCATAATATTCTCTTATAATTGTGTTTCTGTGCTGTTGATTGTGATCTCTCCACTTTCATTCGTGATTCTATTTTTTTGGGTCCTTTCTCTTTTCTTTTTGATTGGTCTGGCTAGGGGTTTATCCATTTTATTCTTTCAAAGAACCAGCTCTTAGTTTTATTGATCTGTTTTACTGGTCTTTTTTGTTGTTTTTATATCATTTATTTCTGCTCTAATCTTTATTATATTCCTTCTTCTGCAGGCTTTAGGCTTTATTTGCTGTTCCTTTTCTAGCTGCTTTAGATATAATGTTAGGTTGTATATTTGAGACTTTCTTGCTTCTTGAGGTAGGCCTGTATTGCTATGTGCTTCCTTCTTTTGTCACATCCTAAAGGTTTTGGACTGTCATGTTTTTATTTTCATTTGCTTCCATGTATTTTCTTTATTTCTTCTTTAACTTCCTGGTTAATACATTCATTCTTTAGTAGGATGTTATTTAATCTCCATGTATTGGTGATCTTTCCAAATTTTTTCTTGTGGTTGACTTCCACGTTTCATAGTGTTGTGATCTGAAAACATGTGTGGTATGATCTCAGTCTTTTTGTACTTGTTGAGGCCTGGTTTCTGACCCAGTCTGATCAGTTCTGGAGAATGTTCCATGCGTATTGTTGGAAAGAATGTGTATTCTCCTTTAGGATGACAGTTCTGAATATATCTGTTAAGTCCATCTGGTCCAGTGTCATTCAAGCCATTGTTTACCTGTTGATTATCTGCTTGGATCATCTGTCCATTGCTGTAAATGGGGTATTAAAGGCCTCTACTATTACTGTATTCTTATCAATGAGTTTTTTTATGTTTGTTATTAGTCAATTTATATAATTAAGTGCTTCCAAGTTGGGGCTGTTAGAAGATCTAACAAAGAAGATGTTAGATCTTCTTTGTTGGATAGACCTCTTTATTTTGATATAGTTAGTACCCTTCTTCATCTCTTGTTACAGACTTTGGTTTAAAATCTAGTTTGAAAGAAATATGGCTACTCTGGTTTTCTTTTGACATCCATTTGCATGATAGGATGTCCCTTCCAACCTGCAGGTGTCTTTAGGTTTAAAATGAGTCTCTTGTAGGTGCCATATAGATGGGTTTGGTTTTTTTATCCATTTTGATACACTGTGTCTTTTGATTGGAGCATTTAGCCCATTTATATTTAATGAATTTGGTGCCATTGAATTTAATGCCATTGTATTACCTGTAAAGTCAGTGTTTCTGGAGATTTTCTCTGTTCTTTGCTATCTTTTTTGCTTTCTTCCTCCCCTTAAAAAAATCCCCTTTAATATTTCTTGCAAGGCTGATTAAGTGGTTATGAACTCCTTTAGTTTTTGTTTGCCAGGGAAACTCTTTATCTCTCCTACTTTAAAATGTCAGCCTTGCTGGATGAAGTATTCTTGGCGGCATATGTTTCCCATTCAGCATGTCAAATATCTTATGCCACACCCTTCTTGCCTGCTATGTTTCTCTGGAGAGATCTGCTGCTCACCTTATTTGTCTTCCCTTGTAGGTGGGGATTTCTTTTCCCTTGCTGCTTTCAGGATTCTTCCTTAGCTCTCTGTCTTGCAGATTTTACTACAATATGTCTTGGTGTTGGCCTGCTTTTGTTGATTTTAATGGGAATTCTCTGTGCCTCTTGGATTTGACATCTCTTTCCTTCCTCAGATTAGGGAATTTTCAGCTCTAAGTAGCTCAAGTAAGCCTTCTACCCCTTTTTCCCTCTATTCTCCTGGGACTTCTGTGATTTGAATGTTAGGACATTTTGTGGAGTTGCTGAGTTCCCTAAGTCTGTATTGTGATACAATATTTTTCTTTCCCTCTTGTTTTCAGCTTCATTTTTTCCGTAATTTTATCTTCTGTATCACTTATTCATTCTGCTACTTCCTCCATCTTTGTGGTCATTACATCCAGTCAGTTTTATGTTTCAGTTATAGCATTTTTTATTTTAGCTTGACTAGTTTTTAGGTCTTTTATCTCTGTGATAAGTGACTTCCTGGTGCTTTCTATGCTTTTCTCAAGCTCAACTAGTATCGTTAACGATTGTTTTATATTCTGATTCAGGCATATTAGTTATTTCTGTTTTGATTAGATCTCTAGCCATGATCTCTTTTTCTTTCTTTTGGGATGAGTTCTTCTGTCTTGGCATTTATCCTAGGTCTCTGTCTTCTGTGTGTTAGAAAAGCCTGTTATGTTTCCTGCTTCTGAGAGTAATGGCTATATTAAATCATATGCTGTTAAGGGCCTGGCACTTTAGGAAGTGTTTCTGGTATATGCTGTGTGCACTCTGCTGTTGTGTTTTGGCTGCTGTTGCCCTCAGGTCAGTCCTCTAGAGTTTTCCCTTGCCTGAAGTAGGAAGTATTTGGATATTGTGTTTTGGTCTGCTTATTAAAAGAGGCTAGATCTTATTTCCCCTAGAGCTGAATCTTTGCAGCACTGTATGGTCAGTAGACTTGGTACATTGAAGGAGGTTTGTGCTGTTCTTCTGGGGGGAGCCCATTGCTGCTCTGACTCTCAGGTACACTTGCCGTAGTTCAGAAGCACCTGTAGAGCACAGTGGGGCAGGGCTTGGCGTATAACACCCAAGCCTCTACTGTGGGCACTGTGCTGCTCACTGAAGTCCGTCCATGCTGATGGCAGGGGATAAAAATGGCATCAGCCGGCTCTCTTACCCCGGAGAGGGGATTCATGCCTCCCACTGTTGAGGAAATCCTCAGAGATGAGCAAACAATCTCTTCTTTCCTTATTTGTCCTATGCATCCCTCAGATCCCTGCCTTCACACAGTCTGTGTCTGAGCCCTCTGCCCACCTGCTGTGCAGTTCTCCTGTGTTTTATCTCAGGCACATTGGCTGGGTTTCAAAACTCCAAACCTTAGAGACTGGTGATGATCCTCTGGGGGAGGGTATCACCGCACTGTGGCTGGTGCTGGGTTGTCCCAGAGGGCAGTCACATGAACATACAGGGCTTGGGGCTTACAGTAAAGCTCAGCAAAAAGCCAGTGTCCAGGTTAGCTGCCATAAACAGGTGCCTCTGTACCTATCTGATGAATCGGACAGCTCAATGGCGCCTGGTGGCTTTTGTCCCTAGAGAGGAACTGCAACCTCTCCTAAATGCACTCCAAGAAGGGGAACTATCACACCCACTGTGACCCAGGGAATCCTCAGACCATGCTATCTCTTCCTGGGCCTCCGCCCTTCTCTGCAGGAGTACCTCTACAAACACCGCACCCCACCCATTGTTGGCACAACTTCTAAAACTTCAGATTTTAAGCTCCACTGCTTGTATTGTGATAGTCAGCTCCTCTTGTTTTCCCTGTCCGTGGTTTTAGGGAAGTTTTTCTTGTGCAGTGCCCTGCTCCCTGCTTGCTCTCTTTTTGTCTCCTTCTCCCTGATCAAGGCTCACTCCTCTCTGCAGCACTGGTGATTCTCCGCCCCCCATCATTTCTCCACACCTCCTACCTTCCACAGTTTGGCCTCTTTTCTGCCTCTAGTTGTGTAGTTTTTTTTTTCTCTTAGTACTCAGATCAATTTTCTGGGTGTTCAGAATGATTTGATATTTATCTAGCTGTGTTCAGGGGACGAAGCAAGCATAATGTGCTCCTGCTGCTCCACCATCTTAACTCCTCAACGGTATTAATTTCCTTTAATAAGTAAAAGTAGGAAACACTATACTTAAAATTTTGAAAAGCATGTATGTAATGTGGAAGAAACTTTTACTTATTTACTAATGTGTGTTGATTATCTTGTACTGCTCTTTAGTACTTATTTTAGTTTTGCTCTCTTTCTGTAAGCATTTCTGCAATAACAAGATTAGGATGTCCTGAATGTCCTGGATGTAGTTGATAGTCTACTGTGGTGTTTGTTTGTTTGTTTGTTTGTTTTTGGGTTCTTTTAAGGAGAACTAGAAATGGAATACTGGAAAGAGCACTGAAATGGATATTGGGAGATCTTTTTCTTTCTAATATTCATCTAACAGTATAAACTTAGACAGTTTATTTCTCTAGTCCATTTCTCCTGCCTTGCTCCTCATCTGTGGACCAGATGAGAGCTGGACCAGAAAGGTATTGGCCATTTCAGCTCTCTAAAATCAGAAGGGGTAGCTGATTCCATGGAAAGAGTATAGACTTTGGCTCCAGGTATCAACCATTTTTTGATTATATACAGTCTTTAAAGTAAGCTTTCTAACCGATCTGGTCATTTTCTCATGGTTAAGATGGGATTATACCACACATCTCATAGAGTTGTTGAAGAATAAGTAAGCTGCATGATGTCTTTTACTCAAAAATACAGCCTCCTCACCAGCACTCTCATACATACCCCCATTCCATGACTGCATCATCTATAGGAGTAGTTGGGGAAAAAAGCAAAAAACTTTGTAGGCTTTTATTTAGTTGGCGTTTTTTTAAATGTTTATTTTGAGAGAGAGAGTGAGAGAGAGAGCACACCTGTGTGCGTGGGGGAGGGGCAGAGAGAGAGGGAGAGAGAGAATCCCAAGCAGGCTTCATGCTGGCAGCACAGAGCCTGTCACAGAGCTCAGTCTCACTAACTGCAAGATTATGACATGAGCTGAAATCAGAGTTGGTCGCTTAACCAACTGAACCACCCAGGCACGTCTAGTTGACTTTTATATATGAATTATGTTGTAAGTTACACTTGAAGAGAGTACTAACTCTTAAAGAGGCATTAAAGAACTTTCTGTCTTTCACTCTTCTAGTTTTTAAATGTATTTATTTATGTTGCTTTAAAAATTTTTTTGTTTTTATTTTATTTTTGAGAGAGACAGATGCAAGCGGGGGAGGGGCAGAGAGAGAGGGAGACACAGAATCCGAAGCAGGCTCCAGACTCTGAGCTGTTAGCAAAGAGCCTGACGCAGGGCTCCAACTTGTGAGCCGAGAGATAATGACCAGAGCCGAAGTTGGACACTCAACTGACCGAGCCACCCAGGCACCCCATTTATGTATTTTAATAATATTAAATTAGTTGGTGTCTTATGAAAATTTAAATATTGAAGATTACATTAAAATTTTCTTTGACTCACCATCTTTGAACATTTCTCAGTCTTTTCTATTCGGAAAGTGATACATACTCTCAGACGTTTTCTGTATGTTCATATGGTATGCAAGTAATTGTATTTTCTACTTTTAAAAATAATGACTTAAACTTTTTTAATATAAAAATCTCACCACCCAGACATAGCCTCTGTTAATATTTAGGTGTACATCTTCTCAGTGTTGACATTACAGCGGTAAGGTACAACTAAGTGCATCCATGTGCCAATCTGTTTTTCTTCATGCATGTGTACTTGTATTAACTCTATATACTATTTATATTTATAAAAGTGACATCCTTGTAGGTATATTTTTATAGACATATAAAATTATATATTAAATGTATTAAAAGTTTTATGTATATACACACCTCATAGATCTTGAATACTTTCCCTGTCATTAAGAAAATTTAATAGTCTTAATGGTTTCATAATTCTTCATGAATATCACAAAAACATACTGTGTTCACACTTAATTACCTTTTTCCACAGTTGTAATATTGTGATAAAATTTCTAGGCTGGATCTGATAAAGAATTTCTTTTGATATTAGTAGTAAAATTGTTTCACAAACAGGCTTACCAGTAAAGTAATGTCTGCATCTCTGCAGTTTTGTTGGCTGTAGAGGTTAATTATTTAAAATAATCTTTGACCAAAATGTAAGTAAAAAATTCATGTTTTTATATTTTATTGATTACAAATGAGGTTAAAATTTTTCTTAGCTACCAGAAATGATATAAAGTGTTTTCATGGCTATCAAGTAATGCTTATAGGTATTTTCAAACTTAAAAATTAGTGGCTTATTTATTAGCATTATTTCCTTCTCTTCTTCTCCCAGAATTTCACCATACTCCCAGAATTTCACCATAAAAAATGAGAAGGGAGATTTATATTAAAACAACTATAATTTATATTCCCACTAGAAATGTATGAGAGTGCCTATCCTTATATTGTCACTATTTTTTGGATTGTTGTTGCCAGTCTGATAGGTTACAAAATGGCTTCTTAATTTTGTTTTAATTTGTATTTCTTCAATAATGAGTAAAGTTCTTTTTCTGTGAATTATTAGTATTCTTGATTTTTTTTAATCTTCAGGAATTTCTTGTATCATAGGGAAATTAATCCCTCATGTGCTATAATACAGTGCAAATACTTTTCTTGGTTTGTGTTTTTGAAATTGTTCATGAGGATTTATCAGCTCACTTCAGAGCCATCTGGAAAAAGTATTAACTAGGACAGGGCCCTTTCACATATTTCTAACATGTAAGTCTGATCATTTTTTCAGTACATTTTTAGTACATTTACTAACTGAATTTGCTTAAGAAAAATATCCAGCTCCTCTTTCTCCTCCTATTTCTATTCCTAGCCCAGTAGGCAAAAGTGATAGTTTTATCAGTCTGGGGTCAGCCAGGAAAACAGCAGCTTTGCTCCCAGATCAGGTGGATTTGATTTGGGCCAGGGGGAAGGGAACCTGTGGTTTTGTCAATGAAAACTAGCTAACTCAGTGTGAAGGAAGGAGGCAATCTGCAAGGTTTGCGAACCAGGCAAAAAGAAAAAGAAGAAGAAGAAAAAGCCAAGCAGGGACATCAGCAGCCAGACAGTATGGTGGCAACAGACACTGCAGTTAAGTCCAGGCAAGTTACTAAAAACAACAACAGCAACAACAACAACAGCCCACAATACCTCTATTCAGAATCCACAGTTGCTAGTGTATTAATCAAAATGTCCCGCTTTCAGCCAAAAATTATGAGACAGGAAGCAGGAAACTGTAACACATCTTCAGGAAAAATGTAGAAGTCAGACTTAGAACTACATATTGTACAATTGTATTTAAATATTTAGGTAAGTTGTAACTGTAGAAAACAGATTGCCTAAATTTGGGGTTAGGAAGGATCTTTTGGGATGGTGAACGAATTCTAAAACTGTATTGTATTGACGAGTGCACAGCTGTATACATTCACTAAAAATTATTCATTTGTAATGAGTGAATTTGGCGATATGTAAATTATACCTTAATAAATGCTCTTAAATATGTAAGGAGAACTAATACCTTTAAAATGATAGTGTTCCATTAGTGATTTTGTTATGATTGTTTGCTCTTCTGTTTTCAAATAAAAATAAATAACCATTTTTGGTTTATAAAAGCAATTGAAGGTAACAACTTGGAGGTACTTAAGGGGAGAATCTAATTTTTATCGGAAATGAGGAATTCTTGTTAAAGTGACAATGGGCAATGCTCTTAAATTATATATTCCCTTTTCTTTGAGGCATGCTTCTGCCATCATTCATCTCTATTCTGTTTTTGCTTGTTTAGTTAAGGAACATCCACTTGTTTTTCACCCTTCTCCTTTAATACTAATGACTTAAGTTAAGTACTCCTGATAGAGTATTCCCAATGTTATTACTCTGACTTTCTTGGACTGCCTACCTTGCTGACTTCTTCCATTGTGCTGTCCTGCAGGTACATCACATGATAGGAACTTCTTGTATGTGAGGAACTTACATAAATACAAATACATTTGGGTGAGTGTATTAGTATAGATGTCATAATTTAAAAAGGAAATTACAGGGGCGCCTGGGTGGCTCAGTCAGTTAAGTGTCTGACTTAGGCTCAGGGCATGATCTCACTGCTCATGAGTTCAAGCCCTGCATAGGTCTCTTTGCTGGCAGCCCAGAGCCTGGAGCCTGCTTCGGATTCTGTGTGTGTGTCTCTCTCTCTCTTTCTAGCCCTTGCCTTGTTCATGCTGTGTCTCTCTCTCTCAAAAATAAACAAACATTTAAATTTTTTTAAAAAGGGAAATTACATAGTGTAATCATAAAGGATTAATTTAAACTGTTCCATTTGAAGTATTTTCACTATAATTCTGATCTTACTATCTAAATTGCACTGTTACTCTCCTACTGAAAAATCCATCAGTGACATCAACCACATTGGACTCCTTCCTTTTCCTTAAATTTTATCAAATTGTTTCCTGCACTAGGACCTTGACATTGGCTGTTTTTTCTCCTCTCTGACAGATACCTTTCCTTGATGTGTCTCTGCTGTTTTTCTTACCTTTAAGTTCTCAGCTCAAATATCAACCCTTCAGAGCAGACTTAACTGATTTTCTCAGTACCTAATTGAAGAATTTTTAGCTGTTGCATAACAATTATTTTTCCTGCTTGTTTCCTTTTAGTTTCATTTACTATAATTTATTGTCTTACTTATTTACTAGTTTATGTTTTTGCCCCAACATGTTTTCCTGTACTTGAAGAACATATTAGAAATAGTAGCTACCAGTGGGTGAATGAATTATAATTAGTCAGGTTTTCTTTCTTTTAAACTAAACTTTGAGTCATTTAAGTTGGTAGGTTCCCCCCCCCCCCAACAAACCTGGCTTTTCATTTGAATCAGCTGTTTCTTAATCTGAGGGTCAGATGAATGTCACCCTTTCATTTATAGGTTTCCGAGTATTTCATAATTTTACTTAATATTGTATTCAGTTGACTTACTTTGTCACAGTGTTCTAAAAACTTTCTTTTTGCATATCTGTACAGTTTTAAAACATAGATTTGTTGTACATGTTCAGAGGTTTAAAAATCAGAACTTACCATCATGGTGGGGGTTTTTGTCTCTTTCTTTACTTCTGTTTCATCTATCTTTGGCAGAAAACTAACGAGTGAATTCATCCCTTCACCAAATAGCTATGGAGGTGGTTTACATATTTCACACATCTGGAAATGAATTTTTGCTGCTTTAAACATGAATAAAAACATGATAGAGTGTAGAGTTCTTGTGCTACAGCTCTTTTTCCCTTAAAACTCAAGTAATTATCCTGTTACCAGGGCCATCTTGATTTTTGTTCCTTTAACATGTATATTTGTAACATTTTTTTATCTTTTTGAATTTCACAGGAATATATCTCAGTGGTAGTTTTGTATTTTTGTTATTTATTTCAGGTGCAGATTTATAATGTACTTCTTCATTTGCACTTTTAAATTTTTTCATACCTTTTGTAGGTCTTTTTGTTTCTGTGCATCTTTCCCATAGCTTTCTTCAGTCTCTGTTTTCTTGTTTCATACTATTGTTTCATTGGTTGTAGACACACAACAAATATTTTCTTTTGAATTTTGGATGATGGTCCTATGTTTGAATGTAAGCTTCAAGCATCTTTTTCCACACCTCTGCAAACTATACTGTCTGTGTAGCTCTTGGGTTTCGCTTCTTTCTTTTATAGACTTTCCAAGTTGCAAAGTATCATTCTCTAGTTACTAATGTCCTGGCCAGGCTATGCTGAATTAATTATATTTCCAAGTGAATGTAGTATGAGGACAGCTAACGAGGAAGAAATTTTATGATAAGATGCATATTATGTGGTAGGGGGCACTCTCAAAGGAACAAAATCTTAACAGAGACACCTGTTTGAGATAGAGGTAGACTCTGTAGAAATCTATGTAATTCTTCTTAACACAGCATTGCTTCTGAGTTTTCATTCTTTTAGTTGGCCAAAACTTCGACAGATTAAATAACTAATATTTTTAGTTTTCAGGACTGTTCTAACTTTGCATCCCTTTTGATTTTTGTGAATATATCAATGAAAAGACTTAGGTGAATCAGATATTAAAGTTGACTCAAAAAACATGGGTTTAAACTGTGCAGGTCCACTTATTTCCAGATTCTTTTTTGATAAATATAGTACAGTAAATGTATTTTCTCTTTATGATTTTCTTAATACATTTTCTTTTTCTCTGGCTTACTTTATTAGAGGAATACAGCATATAATATATATACAAAATATGTTAATCAACATGTTATTGGTAAGTGTTCTGGTAACCATTAGGCTATGAGTAGTTAAGTTTTGGGGGGAGAGTCATATAGGTGGATTTTTTACTGCTTGGAGGTACAGTGCCCCTAACCCCTGCCTTGTTCAAGGCTCAATTGTAATTGTTGTCAGTAAGCTTCCATGTTGTTTTGTGATTTTATGTTTATATGTAGGTTATTTTTTGATTTGTGGTATTTTGGTAAGTATACCTTTATAAAATAATGTTTTATTTGTAAGTAGTTTGTTTAGATTTTAAGTGTTAAATGTCCCAAAGCGTTATGATTTTTTTAATTATTGAAATAATGAAATCCTTGCATGTTCCTTCATAATCAGATTTGAGACAGTAATAGTTTTATGATTGTTTAAATACTTATTCCATCTTGATCCAAACTTTTTCATCAGCAAATGAAACTTCTTTTCTTTATAGTAAAGTATTCATCTGTGTGGGGTATTGCGTAAATCCTGGAAGACTGCAATAAAGCGGCAATGTCTCGGGAACCTACCCCACCTCTCCCTGGAGATATGTCTACTGGTCCTATAGCAGAAAGCTGGTGTTATACGCAGGTACATGCTGTTAAAAATGCCTTACTTAATGTTATGTCACTTTAAAATGTTAAAGTGTTTTGAGAGTATTGTGAAGCACTTTGTCATAGTTATTCCAAGTATTAAGAAAAGTGGGTCATAGGATGTTTAACATGTGATAAGCTAAAAGCATATAAGTCATCATTGTAAAAGTAGTTTTCTGAATTTCTTAGGTTAAAGTAGTAAAATTTTCCTACATGTGGACCATTAATAACTTCAGCTTTTGTCGAGAGGAAATGGGTGAAGTGTTAAAAAGTTCAACATTCTCATCTAGCCCCAGTGACAAAATGAAATGGTAAGATTTTTGTTTTGAATTTTGTTTTGATGTTATCTTCAGCTACTTTATAGTTTGGTTGTTATTGTTTCTTTTTTTTTTTTTTTTAACGTTTATTTTTGAGAGAGAGTGCGAGCAGGGGAGGGACAGAGAGAGAGAAGGAGGGAGACAGAATCAGAAGCAGGCTCCAGGCTCCAAGCTGTAAGCATAGAGCCCAACACGGGGCTCCAACCCACGAACTGTGAGATCATGATCTGAGCTGAAGTCCGATGCTTAACCAACTGGGCCACCCAGGCACCCCTGTTACTGTTTCTTAATGGACATTAGTCTAATTTTATATTAGATTTATAAGTTCCTAAAAGTGCAGAAAATTATAAAGAACTGGGGATATTGAAGGGAGTGCTGTTTGTGATATTATCTAACAACTAATTTCAGTGTTGCCTCTCTCTTTTGAATGTTTTGAGTTGTATATTTCTTCATATGAGCCTGTTGTTTTGTTTCAGGTGCCTGAGGGTAAATCCAAAGGGATTAGATGATGAAAGTAAAGACTATTTGTCCTTATATTTGCTTTTAGTCAGCTGCCCAAAAAGTGAAGTTCGAGCAAAATTCAAATTTTCCCTTCTAAACGCTAAAAGGGAAGAAACAAAAGCAATGGGTAAGTGATTTGGAATAAAGAAGTCTCTGAGTAACTACATGTTAACTTACATACTTTTCCCAAGAAAGGATAAAGGATATTTTTTCCCCACTGAAATCTGCTTAACCTAAAATATGTAATGTGGCCATTTAATTTTAAATGCTAGGGTAGAGTTATGGTTGTTCTACTAAATCTTAGACTTCATAAGACATGTACAATTTGTTAAAAATATTAAAATTTTACTTTTTCATGTCCTAAGACAATATTTACTTATCACTTTGCTTTTAGGGCAAGGTGCCTGGTTCAATTTCTGGCAAATATAATTGGTGCTCAGGAAATATTTCTCCCTTGTTGTTTTTACCGGATAATAAAATCTGAGGAAAATGTGAAAGGAGATTGAATGTTCTGATATTTTGTCCCTAGAATTTTTTTAAGCAGTGGACTGAACACTGATTGAAAGGAAATCAGTTTGTTTTAGTCTCCAGGCCTATTAAATTCATCTCAATCTTCACATATATAGCCAGCTGAAACCATGTGGTCTAGAGCTTCATAACGAGAAGCATTGTAGGAAATATATAATGTGCATAGTAAGAAAATATATCAGGAAATGCCACATTAAATTTTAAGTGATTTTTAGAAATGAATCACATAATCAAGTAATGTCCTTACAAAAAAAACTTCCTCCAAATATCCTTTTTAATAATATCCTTTATTGTCTAAGTAATATATAGTTTTACATATATTTTCATAGTGTCTGACATTTATAGTAGTGGAGTGTCTTAGGTAGTAGTGGAGTGTCTTTGTTATAACAAAGTGCTGTAGATTGGGTGGCTTATATAAACAACAGACATTTGCTTCTCACAGATCTGAAGGCTGAGAGTACAAGATCACAGTGCCAACAGGGTCAGGTTCTGGTGAAGGCTCTCTTCTGGATTATAGACTGCTGATTTCTCTTGCTGCATCTTCACATGGCTGATTGAGCTAGGGAACTTTGTGAAGTCTCTTTTATAAAGAGCACTAATCACATTCAGAAGGGCTCCACCTACATGAACTCATCCAATTCTATCCAGTCTCTCTCTCTTTTTTTTTTAATGTTATTTATTTTTGAGAGAGAGACAGAGCGTGAACAGGGGAGGGCAGAGAGAGAGGGAGACACAGAATCTGAAGCAGGCTCCAGGCTCTGAGCTGTCAGCACAGAGCCCGACGCAGGGCTCTAACTCACAGCCTGCAAGATCATGACCTGAGCCGAAGTCGGATGCTCAACAGACTGAGCCACCCAGGCGCCCATCATTGACCTCTTAATACCATCACATTGGGGGGCAGGATTTCAACATAAGAATTTTGAGGAGATATAACATAACATGGAGTCTTCCAATTAAATTTATTTTTGGTTTTTCAACTCCAATTAATTCTTTGTATAACAGATTGTGAATACTTTCAGTAGAGGATCTTGTTTATTTTTTAATATACAATTTGCAGTATGTTGGGCATTTGAAACATTCACCTCTGACATTATTAATCAAGTCCTTTACAAATTATATTAAAACCATCTTTTACACTTTTACGAAAGTTGTTTTTAGGGATGAAGAGATTATGTCCAAAGATCTAGGGGTGATAAGAGACTTTATGTAGCTTTTTTTTTTTTTTAACCAGTTAATGGATTTTTCTCTAGTGGGATAGATGCCGCAGGAAAGTTAAAGGATGCTGTCGTGATTTAGAGCATCCATTTTTAAAGGGAGAAGCAAGAAATGAGAGGTATGTTTTCTAATCAAGTTCTAAGGAGGAGGAGTATGCCTATGCCCGTGTATTTTGATCCTTTCATTATTAAAGGGCCTGCATTGTTAGAGAGATCTCTTCCTTCTCCAAGAGATTTGATCTGGCTTTTCTTCTACTTAGAGATTGAGAAATCTAAAAGTGAGCTCATTGATAATGGCCAAAATCTGAATAGTGCTGTGAACCAATCTGGTCCTACCTGATGTAACTGTTGTGGCATTTTGTTTATGAACACACTTATCTATAATTTTTATAATGAAGGTATTGGCTAAGTTTTATTTTTGTACATTAATTTAACTGTGTTATCATTGACAGTCTTAGATGATTCTTTTGTTTAAACTTCTATTCTGTTTTCCCCCAGAAAGCCAAAGAGCATATCGATTTGTACAAGGGAAAGACTGGGGTTTTAAAAAATTCATTCGAAGGGATTTTTTGCTTGATGAAGCTAATGGTCTTTTACCAGACGACAAGCTTACATTATTTTGTGAGGTGGGTACATTTTTATTTCAAGGAACTCCAAAGTTATATTTAGTGATAAAACAAAAATATAAGCTAGTACAATATTGGGTATACTTTTTTTTTATTACAAATACTTTTAAAATTAAGTAATTGGTGTAATTGATAAGGTTTCATTTGTAAATGTTTTACCAGTAAGGCTAGATTGTCTTCAAGATAGTAAGTAGCCTATTCTGAAAACAATCTGTCATATCTATAGCTATAAACTATATATGGTAGTTATACACTATATATTAGGTACTTCTTCCTCCTAGAAAGACTAGGGATGTGTATATCTTTATATGAAAATTCCTAAGTATCTTCTTCATTCTGACATAGATGGTCACTATTTTTTGTCACATTCAGGTTACCAAATTAAACATGATTAGTAGTTTATCAGTTTGAATACAGACTGAAATATGTACATCCATACATAATGAAAGTGCCTGGAAAGATTGAGAAGCTTTCTGTTTATATAGTTGGGTTCATTTAATTAAATAGATGTTAGCATTATAAACAATAGCATTCCAAAATTTTAAGATATACCCATGTCTGTTGACAAACTTGTGAGATTTATTTATTTGCATACAGTGTTGTACTTTAACAGTTAACGAGCATAGCCCTGCCAATAATTTACAGTTATGATCTGGTTTAACTTGAGGCTGGAATTTGCTCTTGTCATTGTTATTATTACATGGTTTTATCTGTACAAATTGTTGATTTACTCTTTGGAGTGACTTCAAGGATTATATTATGCTACCAATACAGTTTATAGAGAATATACATCAGTAACATAGTTTATCAAAATGTTTAAGGTAGTTGATAATTTTTATAGGAAAACTTAATTGAAAGGTTATGACCAAGTAAACTCAATGTTAGATATATGTTAATAAGTTATTGTAGATCAGCGAGTATCGTAGAAGCATGATAACTTATTTAACCTATTAAGTTAAACTTTAATCTCTTTGTAGAAAATGTATGAAATTTTTTGGTAGCATTATAAACTAATTGTGTGTTATTCTGTGTCAGAAAAATAATTGAAATGTGGCTCTAGAGACTACATAATGCAAATGAAATGCATCTTATTTTCACTTAGACAAATTAAACGAACTGTAGGATAAATTTGTTATGAATACAATTATTTGGTTGGTAAAGCACATACCTCACGTGTCTTCAGCAGAGTTTATCGTTAAATAATTTGAAAAACAAATACTAAAGCATTTGTTGTCAATAGACATATATTCAGAGTAGTATCTTAAATAAATACAGGTTATATTAAAAATTTTAGCATCCTTAATATAGACTCTTCAGAATTTTAGGAGTTATATTAAATTCCAACATGTTAATTTTTTAAATCATACAATCTTTGAATTTAAAGGACCTTAAAAAAAGCTATGCAACCCAATTTCAAAAATTTACTGCAGTTAAAAGTCTTTTTTTAATAAACTCTTTAAATAAATGTTCCTTTTTTTTTTACAATTGAAATTGTGTTTACAGATATATTCTTAAGCATATTATATTGGAACCTAGTCAACCAAGAAATTCAGAATGAAGGCTGAAATTAAGATACTTTTTTCAATACATAACTTTTGACACATATTTTTATCCACATGCTAGTAACTTCAAAAAATATTATCTGCCATGACTTACATTTTAAGTCGGCATTGATCATATTTAGTTTTGAGGACTGTAATATATACCTTTTTACTTATGTGGAGACTTATACCTTGGGCACTGTATTTAGCATCGGTGGGCAAAAAGTACTTTGCACGAACATTCCTCATGCCCTCCACCGTTTCTTCCATACCGCTCATTGATGCCCTTCCTTCTACAGCACCTCCAGCACTGCTTGCAGAAGAGGAGGAAGCATTGCACTGCCCTACCTAAAGAACTGCCTCCTCCCCCTCCCCTGCAAGTGGTGCTGTAGACAGGTAAGGCAGTTTGGTGCTACTCTTTTTCTGCAAGACATAACCTCATCTTGCAAGTTTCATACTGTGAATCAAGTAGCCAGAGGTAGATATTTCTAGAACTGTAAACAGCTCTGCCCATTCTCTCCCAAAGTGATGGAGAAGACAGGAATTGAAGAATAAGTATAAGAAATAGAGAACTTTATAGATTAGTTCATCTTTTTTTTTAAGTCCAACATATTTTAAATAATCTCATAGTCTATAGACACATACCATCTCATGATTGCAGTAGATTATACATGTACAGTTGGAATATATGTATAAATTGGGTTTTTCATAAAGTTAATACATTTAGAAGAATACACCTTTTGTCCTGTCCTGTTTTTTGTTGCCAGGATACCATTTCTGTTTTAAAATACTTGTGATAATGGATGGAAGTTAGGTTTTATTCTTTAAAAGGCCCTTTTAAGTTGACAACCCTATTTCTGTCATCCAAATTTTTAAAAAGGCTATGACAGTCAAAAAATCTAAGACCCACTATTTTAGCAGATGATATGAAATTGGACTATTGAAAAGTTTCTCACTGTGGAGCCAGTGTGAAGGATGATTAGGTAGTTGATTGAGCGGCAGAATTTATACACTGTGAACTATTGTAAATTCCGAGTTTTTAAAACTAGTTTGGAGAACTGAGATTTTTTTTAAAACTGGAAATAGTAGTCACCTTAATTCCACACTATTAGAGACCCAAATTTTCAGGGCAGTCCTGGTTGATTAGAGCTTGCACGTGTTTATCTTTAGTCTAAATTATATTCTCATAGTTTAGCTGAAATCAAATTTGTAAAAGAGCTTTCAAATGAGTGTGAGGTTTTCCTTTGCAGCATTTGTCAATTTTGAATATTATACCTTTACATTTTATTTTGAAAGAACATTTAACTGTAGGAAAAAAATCTCAGACTTTTTTCTGAATTTTTTACTCTAGGTTCCATTCAGTAAGAATGTTCATTATGTGTATTTGAATATGTGCTAGTAAAAAGCTAAAATTTTACCAATTTCTTAGTTATAGCTATCAAGAAAATAACCATCAGAATTTGTTCTGTATCAGTTTTTAATTAGATCATTAATTTTTGCCATATAAATAGTCCCTTGCATACCCCTTAGAATATGAAATGTTAATTAAGTCTTAGTTGAAATTTAGAGTCCCCATGATGATGATATGTAGATGTGTATGTCAGTAATAGAGCTTCTGAATTATGATTACATATACAAAATAAAAATAAAACATCAGTGTCTATGCCATTTAGGATAATAGGCAATAAATAGAATTTAAGAAATCCTTTCCTAAATTAAATATGTTGTCACATTTTTATAAATCCACTGCATACTTTATACAAGTAATTGAACTGATCCACTTCCTTCTGTCTTAGAAATTTTTAAGAGTAGTGCTTGATAGGAACAAAGAAATATTGTCTATGTAATAAAAAACTGATCTCTAACTAACGCTTGAATATCAGCACCAACATTTTTAAAGTATGAGGTTATAATGGATCGTGTAAAGGGGCAATCAGGTAAGGATTAGTGAAGCTTTTTTTCTTATTTGTAGTCATTTTAGAAACAGTTTCAATAATTAAAAACTTAATAGAATAAGAGAACCTTTATTACTGGATTTTATTTATTTGCTTATATAATATCTTGGCTCCTATATGTAGAAAATCATCTCACAAGATTCTTGTAATAGATCCTTTTTGAGCCATAATTGCATTAAAGTAGTACTACTGATTTTAAAATGTATCCAAAGAAATATTTGTGTAATACCAAGAATTTAAAAAAAAAAAGGAATCTGATGATTATAGGGCTAGCCTTCCTTTGATACTGATTGTGATTGAGTGACACATTAGCTAGTTACCTTCTTTGATGTCCATTTGAAATCTTTTTATAAAATAAGTTGATTGGATTAGATGATTTCTATATGTATGATTCCAAATGGTTAATAATACAAGTTGGAAAAAACAAAGTGGTTAATAAAAATATCCTCAGAAAAATAAAGTTTTTCTTTAGAAGTGTCTATTCATTCACATTTCATACCTGTTTATACATCAGGATGAAGGAGGACTTTAAGATTTAGTATTCTCCAAATAGTTTATTGGACTATTATTATGCTTTCTGTGTTAGCATGTTGGTTGTTTGGTCCAGTCTTATCCACTTCCAATTTACATTTTCTGTGTAGTTTACTTTATTGGTATGTGTCCTTATTTATGCCTATCCTTATTTAATAAAAGCCTTATGAAATGTTTTTCAATTAATACAGTTAACTGCTGCATAACAAATGACCACAAAACTTAGAAGTTTAAAACAGTAGATAACTAACATACAGCAGTAATGGTTCATTTACTCTGAAATATTGCGTTACTACTTGAGTTGTATTTCCTTCAGTTTATTAAAGGTAACAATATTAGTAGCATGCTTTTTTAAAGTTTTATTAATTAAGTAATCTTGACACCCAACGTGGGGCTGGAACTCATGACCCTGAGATCAAGAGTCATGTGTTCCTCCGACTGAGCCAGCCAGGCACCCAGTATCATACATTTTCTTTAAAGTAGTGCATAAGACTTAGCCAGTAGTGTTTTAGGATTTTATTCAGTGTATAGTCATCTCTAATGAGAGAAAATTTAATCTATATTATATTGAAATCTTTATAAAACCAGTGTTTTTATCATAGTAACTTTTATTTATTATTTCATAGATAAATAAAAGGTCTACAAATCAAACTGAACTATATTTGTATTGATTATTATTATAAAAGATTTACATGAATTTGAATGAGTGTGATTGCTTTTGTGAGAATTCATGTACTTCACAACTTAATATTACTAGATATTTAAACCAGTTTTACTGGAGTCGAAACATGTAGGAACCACACTTAAAATACTTCCCAAACTATAGTTTTATAACCTTTTTTAATACTATAAAACGTCCTTTTGAGTGTGTTGTCATGTTTATTGCATATGTAATAGACTTTAAATGTTGATAAGTCTGTGGTGTAAGTGAGAAAATAAAAATTAAAGAAGTTTCTTCCTTCACCTCACAAAAATGTCTCCTGCTTGTGTCAATTTAACATCGTTTTATGACTTTTATTTTGCTGAGAAGTAGTTTTTGTAATTACTTTAATAACCGAGCATCCTAACAAATTGGTTAGCCATTTATGTACATAAAATGTTACTTGAAAATGATCTGGTTTCTAGTTTTTTCTATAGTCTTTAAATTTTTTCCTTAAATTTAATTCCCAAGTATTAGTATTTTTAATCAGGAGTATTTTGAATTATTCCAATGATTCTAATGATAAGAAATTTAAGTATAGACTAACTAATTACAGATACTAATTTATTAAAGTGTTTTTCTTGCTGTCCATTTTTTATTAGGTGAGTGTGGTCCAAGATTCAGTAAATATATCAGGACATACTAATACAAATACTTTGAAGGTGCCTGAATGTCGACTAGCAGAAGATTTAGGTAATCTCTGGGAAAACACAAGATTTACAGATTGCAGTTTTTTTGTGAGAGGACAAGAATTTAAAGCTCATAAATCTGTACTCGCAGGTACTTTCAACTTTTGGGTAATATTGTACATTTTTCCCATAAATCTGTGCATTAAATAATGATGCTTAATGTTGTTACAGCTCGATCCCCAGTTTTTAATGCAATGTTTGAACATGAAATGGAAGAAAGCAAAAAGGTAAACATCATTTAAATAAAGGGTAATATTTAATTTGTACAAATGTAGAATAGTATTTTGAAAGTAATGCTACATGTTTTCATTGTTACAATAAAATTTTAGAAATAGAAAAATAATAGAAAGGGAAAAAGTATGATCTGTAGTAGAACAATAGATGTAGCCTAATGTGGGTGAATATTTCAAATAATAACTATTTTGATGTCCAGCCAGTGGCAGAATAAATGAGTAGTTGTTGTCCAAAAGTGCGGTTCTGGTCCATAGCTATTTGAGAGTTCTCTACTTAAGGTGTTTATTCTTCTTTTCTAAACTATATGATGATTTTGGAATTTTTTTTTCTAGAACAAAAATAATACCACTAAAATAAGAAAGATTTAAAAAAAAAAAGACAAATTACATCAGTGTTATTATATATTTAATCAATTTGTTACCTCTTTGGTTTTCCCAAATGTTTCTCCTTCACCTGTCATCTTAAATGTAGTCAGATTAAAGATCAGAGATTGATTCCTTGCTGTTTGCATTACATGTGAGCCTTCATGCTCTAACGGGACAACTCCAAAGTTCATTTTTGTGGCTCAGCTTCATTCTTTCTGTAAACTAAAGGCTGCATCACATAGCTGCTTTCTTTCCTTTGATTGTTGGTCAGCCAGGTACTATGATTAGCCTTCTGACCACTTTTACAGAAGGAGACATGAATAATGTCAAATGTTATTGTCAGCAAAAGAGTCAGAAAAATTTGGTATTGTTTAGTGTTAGATATTTAGCTTCATTGATCCCATGAGAAAAAACAAATACAAAGATGTAGTAGTAAAAGAAGGAATTACTACTCTTTGGACTTGATTATGTTTCAAGCAAAGAGGAAATGCCAGTATATAGATAGTATGACATGCCATTTTTGCAAAAGGGGGAGTTCCAAGGTAGTGGGCTCTGAAAGTATCTCAAATACCTGACCCTACTTTTGCTTAAACCCATTGGTTATTGGGTCCTAGGCATTGTACTGCGACCTCAAAATTCAACAAAGAAAAAGTTAAAAGCATCTTCTTCTAAGCAACAGGTCAGAAATTGAACACATGTATTTTGATTGGCCTAAAGGCTGTCATTTGGTTTTGTTTGTTTTGTTTTTCTCTTTTTAATTGAGAAATTGAGGTTTTATATATCCACATGGTATTGCTTGACTGGGTATACTTCTCTTAGACCTACTTGCTTCACTTTGCCTCCTTAGGTTACTGAAGATTTACTTAACCTCCATTTTAAAATAGAATACTTGAGTGCACATTTAGTTAAATTATTGTCACAGTTTCTCTTAGGTTCATTTGTGTGTGGGTATGTTGTTTGAACATAACTTTTGTGTTGTTTTCAATATCAGAATCGAGTGGAAATAAATGATCTAGACCCTGAGGTTTTTAAAGAAATGATGAGATTCATTTACACGGGGAAGGCACCAAACCTTGATAAAATGGCTGACAACTTGTTGGCAGCTGCAGACAAAGTAAGTAAGTAGGTCTTACAGCGCTGAAAACTCTACTCAAGCTTGATGTACCTAGGAAGGTATCATCAAACGAAAACCCTAAATAACTTGAAATATTGAGGAGTTAATTTATACTGTTTGTAGATGTCTCTTGAGTATATTATGAAATAGCATGCAATGAGATAATATGGAAATGAGGTTTTTTAAATCAATAAGGCATATAAATATTTTGAGCCAGTTAAAATATATGAATAAAATAAAATAATGAAAAAAGAAGGAAAAAAGTTTTGGATTTTTTCCTAACTTAATTGCCTGTATTCAGAGACAACATTTTTTTAACATGATAGCATAGAAAGAGAAAAAATAATGTTAATTTTATAATATTCTTTTATAATGGTTACTTCTTAAAGTTTGAGAAACAATGCAGAAATCCCAGAAGATCTCAAAGCCAGTAGTTTTCAATCCCGAAAGCACATTGGGAGGTTTTTCTGAATGAATTGATGTTTATGCCACTTCTGTCCATGTATATATATAAGTTTATGAGTATGCCTGTGTATGCACATATGTACATGTATGTATGTACACATACACATGTACCACATAGAGTGCAGGGAAGAGAGTGTGACATTTTTACTTGTTTTGCAAAATATTACCATTGGAACCATTACCAAGCCAAGTGTGTATGGAATCTATTCTTTTTTTTTTTTCCAAGTTGTTCAAATTCCAGTTAGTTAACATACAGTGTAATACGTTTCAGGTGTACAATATAGTGATTTAACAGTTCCACACAACACCCAGTGTTCATCACAAGTGTACTACTTAATCCTCATCACCTATTTTAATCATTCCCCCACCCACTTCTCTTCTAGTAACCGTCAGTTTGTTCTCTATAGTTTAGACCCTGTTTTCTTGGTTTACCTCTCTCTCACTTTTTTCCCCCTGTACTCATTTGTTTCTTAAATTCCACATATGAATGAAATCATATGGTATTTGTCTTTCTGTGACTGATTTATTTCTGTTAATATAATACTCTTTAGCTCCATCCATGTTGTTGCAAATGGCAAGATTTCATTGCTTTTTATAGCCCTATTCCATTGTGTGTATGTATATGTGTGTGTGTGTGTGTGTGTGTGTGTGTGTGTGTACCCCACAAACTTCTTTATCCATTAATCAGTTGATGGACACTTGGGCTGTTTCCATAATTTGACTATTAGATAATGCTGCTGTAAACATTGGGGTGCATGTATCCCTTTGGATTAGTAGTTTAGTATTCTTTAGGTAAATATATAGTAGGGTAATTGCTAAATCATAGGTTAGTTCTATTTTTAATGTTTTGAAAAACTGTTTTCCAGAGTGGCTGCACCAGTTTCAATTCCCACCAACAGTGCAAGAGTTTCCCCTTTCTGCATATCCTCACCAATACCTGTTGTTTCCTATGTTGTTGATTTTAGCCATTCTTACAGGTGTGCGGTGATATTATAGTTTTGGTTTGTATTTCCCTGGTGATGAGTGATATTGAACATCTTTTCATGTGTCTGTTGGCCTTCTGTATGTCTATTTCTGTCTTATGCCCATATTTTAATTGGATTATTCTTTTTTGGGGTGTTTTATAGGTTCTTTATATATTTGGAATATTAATCCCTTACTGGATATATCTTTTGCAGATACCTTCTCCCATTCCATGGGTTGCATTTAGTTTTGTTGATGGTTTCATTTGCTGTTGAGAAACATTTTGTTTTGATGAAGTCTCAATAGTTTATCTTTGCTTTTGTTTCCCTAGCCCATGCAAGAAAGAAGTTGCTGTGGCCAATGTCAAAGAGGTTACTCCCTGTGTTCTTCTCTAGGATTTTTATGGTTTCAGGTCTCACAGTTAGGTCTTTAATCCATTTTGAATTTATTTTTGTGTAAGGGGTAAGAAAGTGGTCCAGTTTCATTCTTTTGCATGTTGCTGTAAGTTTTCTCAACATCATTTGTTGAAGAGACTGTCTTTTCCATTGGATATTCTTTACTGCTTTGTTGAAGATTAGTTGACCATATAGTTTTGTGCTCATTTCTGCATTTTCTCTTCTGTTCCTTTGATCTGTGTGTCTATTTTTATGTCAGTACCATACTGTTTTGATTATTACATCTTTGTAATATAATTTGAAATCTGGAATTGGGATATGTCCAGCTTTGCTTTTCTTTCTTTCTTTTTTTTTTTTTTTTTTTTGTAAAGAGAAAGAGAGAGAGCACATGAGCGTGTGAGCAGGGGAGGTGTCGGAGGGGAAGTGAGAGAGAGAGAGAGAGAGAGAGAGAGAGAGAGAGAGAATCCCAAGCAGGCTTCATGCTCAGCACAGAGCATGACGCTGGGTTTAATCCCATGACCATGAGATCATAACCTGAGTTAAAATGAAGAGTCGGACACTTAAGCAGCTGAGCCACCCAGGTGCCCCTAGATTTGCTTTTCTATTTCAAGGTTACTTTGGCTTTTTGGGGTCTGTTGTGGTTCCATACAAATTTTAGGATTCTTCTAGCTCTGGGAAAAGTGCTGTTGGTGTTTTGATAGAAATTGCATTAAATGTGTAGATTGCTTTGAGTAGTATTGACATTTTAGCAATATTTATTCTTCCAGTCCATGAGAATGGAATGTCTTCTCATTTCTTTGTGTCATCAGTGTTTATGGTTTTCAGAGTACTTTCACCTGTTTGGTTAGGTTTATTCCTCAGTAACTTTTCATGTTTGGTACAGTTGTAAATGGCATTGCTTCCTTGATTTCTTTTTCTGCTGCTTCATTATTGGTGTATAGAAATGGAACACATTGCTGTACACTGATTTTATATCCTGCAATTCTACTGAATTCATGTATCAGTTTTGGAGGTTTCTTGGTGGACCCTCTCAGATTTTCTATATAGAGTATCATGTCATCTGCATATAGTGACGATTTTACTTCTTCCTTGCTGATTTGGATGCCTTTTTCTTCTTTTTGTTGTCTAATTGCTGTGTCCAGAACTTGCAGTACTATGTTGAATAAAAGCAGTGAGAGTGGACATCCTTGTCGTGTTCCTGATCTTAAGGGAAGGGCTTTCAGTTTTTCCCCATTGAGGATGATATTAGCTGTGGGTTTTTCGTATATGGCCTTTATTATGTTCAGGTATTTCCCTCTAAACCTACCTTGTTGAGGGTTTTTATCATCAGTGGGTGTTGCACTTTGTCAGATGCTTTTTCTGTATCTATTGACATGATCATGTGGTTCTTATCTTTTCCTTTAATAATGTGGTATATCACCTTGATTGATTTATAAATATTGAACCACGCTTGAAACCCAGGAATAAATCCTACTTTATTGTGGTAAATGATTTTTTTAATGTATTGTTGGATTCTGTTTCCTAGCGTTTTATTGAGAATTTTTGTGCCCATGTTCATCAGGCATATTGGCCTGTAGTTCTCTTTTTTAATGAAGTGTTTATCTGGTTTTGGTATCAGGGTAATGCTGGCCTTATAGAATGGATTTGGAAGTTTCCCTTTCTTTTCTATTTTTTTGAATAGTTTGAGAAGAATAGGCATTAACTCATCTTTAAGTGATTGATAAAATTCATATGTGAAGCCATCTGGTCCTGGACTTCTGTTTTTTGGGAGTTTTTTGATTATTGGTTTAATTTCTTTGCTGGTAATCAGTCTGTTCAAGTTTTCTGTTTCTTTCTGTTTCAGCTTTGGCAGTTCGTGTGTTTCTAGGAATTTATCCATTTCTTCCAGGTTGTCCAATTTGTTGGCATACAGTTTTTCATAATATTCTTTTATATTTGTTTGTATTTCTGTAGTGTTAGTTGTTATTTCTCTTCTCTCATTTATGATTTTATTTTGAGGTCCTTTCTCTTTTCTTCCTGGTAAGTCTGGCTAGAGGTTTATCAATCCTATTAATGTTTTCAAAGAACCAGTTCCTGGTTTCATTGATCTGTTCTATTGTTTGTTTTGGTTTGTTTTGGGTTTTTTTACTTTCTGTCTTATTTATTTCTGCCCTAATCTTTATTATTTCCCTCCTTCTGCTGGCTTTAGGCTTCATTTGTTGTTCTTTTAATGGCTCCTTTAGGTGTAAGGTTAGGTTATATATTTCAGATTTTGCTTGCTTGTTAAAGTAAGCCTGTATTGCTGTATATGTCCCTCTTAAGGACCACTTTTTCTGCATCCCAAAAGTTTTAGACCCTGGTGTTTTCATTTTCATTTCTTTCCATGAACTTTTTTCTATTTCTTCTTTGAGTTCCTGGTTGACCAATTCATTGTTTAGTAGTATGTTGTTTAACCTCCATGTGTTTGTGGTCTTTCCAATTTTTTTTCTTGTGGTTCACTTCTAGTTTCATACCATTATGATCAGAAAAGATGCATGGTATGATTCCCGTCTTTTTGTATTTGTTAAGGCCTAATTTGTGACCTAATCTGCAATCTGTTCTGGAGAATTTCCCAAGTGCATTTGAAAAGAATGTGTATTCTGCTGTTTTGAGATGGAATGTTCTGAGTATATGTTAAGTCCATCAGGTCCAGGGTGTCATTCAAAGCCATTGTTTCCTTGTTGATTTTCTGTTTAGATGATGTGTCCATTGATGTGTGGGGCGTTAAAGTTCCCTACTATTATTGTATTCTTATCAATTAGTTCCTTTATGTTTGCTATTGACATTTATGTATTTGGGTGCTTTCATGTTTGGTGCATAAATATTTACAATTATTATATCTTCTTATTGGATTGTCCCCTTTATTATGATGTGATACCTTTCTTTGTCTCTTGTTACAGTCTTTGTTTTAAAGTGTAGTTTGTCCAAAGTAAGTATTGCTACTCCAGCTTTTTTGACATCTATTTGCATGGTATGTGTTTTTCCATCTCCTCACTTTTACTTTTTGAAGTTTATTTATTATTTATTTTTGAGAGAGAGAGACAGAGAGAGAGAGAGAAGGAGAGAGAATCCCAGAGAATCCCAAGTGTGACGTGACGCTCAATCCTATGACCATGAGATCATGACCTGATCTGAAATCAAGAGTTGGACATGGGGCGCCTTAGTGGCTCAGTCGGTTAAGCACTGACTTCAGCTCAGGTCATAATCTCGCGGTTCGTGAGTTCGAGCCCCAGGTCAGGCTCTCTGCTGACAGCTCAGAGCCTGGAGCCTGCTTCAGGTTCTCTCTCTCTCTCTCTCTCTCTCTCTCTCTCTCTCTCTCTCTCTCTGCCCTTCCCTTGCTTGCACTCTTTCTCTGTCTGTCTCTCAAAAATGAATAAACATTTAAAAAATAAGAGTCGGACGCTTAACTGAGCCACCAGGTGCCCTTCCATCCCCTCGCTTCCAATCTGTAGATGTGTTTAGGTCTAAAATGAGTCTCTTGTAGGAAGCATATAGATAGGTCTTATTTTTTATCTATTCTGACATCCTGTGTCTTTTGATTGGAGCTTTTAGTCCATTTACATTCAGAGTAATTACTGTTAGATACATATTTACGGCCATATTATTACTTGTTTTGTCATGGTTTCTGGAGATTTTCTATGATCCTTTCTTTGTCACTTTTGGTCTCTCCTTTGCACTCAAAGAGTACCTTTAATATTTCTTGCAAGAGCTGGTTTAGTAGTCACGAACTCCTTTAGTTTTTGCTTGTCTGTGTAACTCTTTCTCTTTCCTTCTATACTGAATGGTATCCTTGCGAGATAGAATATTCTTGGCAGCAGATTTTTCCCACTCAGCACTTTGAATATATCATGCCACTCTCTTGTGCCCTGCCAAGTTTCTGTTGAGAAATCTCTTGCTAGCTTTATGGGTCTTCCCTTGAAAGTTAAGGACTTCTTTTGCCTTGCTGTTTCTAAGATTTTTTCTTTATCACTATACTGTGCAGTTTAATTACAGTATGTCTTGGTGTGGGCCTGCTCTTGTTGATTTTTGTGGGAGGGAGCTCTCTGTGCCTCCTAGATCTGTATGTCTGTTTCCTTTCCCAGAGTAGGGGAGTTTTCAGTTATTACTTCCTCAAATTTTCTAACACCTTTCCACTGTCATCTTCATATAGAATTCCTATGATACAAATATTATTACATTTCATGGAGTCACTGAGTTCCCTAACTCTAGTCTCATGTTGCATAATTCTTCTTTTGTTCAGTTTCATTATTTTCTATTATTTTGTCTTCTGGGTCACTAATTCATTTCTCTGCTTCTTCCAGTCTGCTGTTCATTGCATCAGGCCTGTTTCTAATCTGATTTATTATATTCTTCCTCTCTGATTGATTCTCTTTTAACTCTTTTATCTCTGTGGTAAGTCTCACTGATTTTTTCCATTCTTTTCTCAAGCCCAGTGAGTATCTTATGTTCATTGATTTAAATTCTCCATCAGGCATGTTACTTCTATCTGTTTCACTTAGACGCCTGGTCATGAGCTCATCTTGTTCTTAGGTAATTTCCTTGTCCTCTCATTTTGTCTATCTCTGCCTACTTCTGCGTGTTAGAAAAACCAGTTATGTCTTCTGTTTCTGAAAGTAATGGCCTAAGTTATGTTCCCAGGGCCTGGTGCTTCAGAGAATGTCTCAGATGTGTGCTGCATGCACTCTCCTGTTGTGTTTTATTTGCTCTGTCCATCAGGCTGATTGTGTACAGATGCTGTCCGTGCCTGCTGTAGCCAGTGTTTGGTACCTAGCCTCACTGTGGCAAGTTTTACCTAGGTGTGCTCCGATCTGCTTGTGAAATGAAACCTGATACGACTTTATCCAGAACTGAGGCCCTACAGAACTGAGTGGTTGGAGATGTTGTATGGGCAGGGCTTTGTGCAGGTCTCTCTGTGCTGAGACTGAGGGAAGCTTGACTGAGAAGGGCAGTTCTGCCTGAAAACAGGGGAGTAGGGCTTGGTGTAAAGCATGTTCAGCAGTGCCATCCTGTACTGTTTCCTGGATGTGCCTCTGTGTTTATGCTGAGGGGCAGGGGAGGTAACTGGTGCTGGCCAGCTCCTTTGTTCTGGGAGAAGTGTCTCCATGAATGCTGCCTCTCAAGAATGTCCTCCTAGAAGAGCAAATAATTTCCCCCAGTGCGTCCCAGATTTTCTTCAGATTGCTGTTTCATCCTATCTGCCCCTGGGTTGTTTGTCTGCTTTCCCTCCAGGAAAAGGGCAAGCCCACTTACTCACCTTTAAAACTCTAGGCTTTAATCCCCACTGGTTGCAAGAACTCATGAAATTCTGCTTCTTTCATTTTGCAAGCCAATATCTTTTGGGAAACATTCTCCTTTAAATTCCCCTGTGTGTTCCATTCTCCCTGGCCCTTCTCCATGACTAGGGCTCCTCCCCTTCACAGACCCATGATACATTTCTCCCCTAAACCACGTCTCCACACCTCCTACCTTCTTCAACATCGTCTCTCCTCTCCCTTTTTTTATTAGTTTTGTCCGTCTTCTGGTCTATTTCTGGGGTATTTAGGATGATTTGATAGTTGTCTAGTCGTGTTCATGGGACAAGAGGAGCCTAAGATTCACCTACTCTGCCACTGTCTTCTTGAGATGGAATCTATTATTTCTCTCTCTCTCTCTCTCTCTCTCTCTCTCTTAATATTTATTTATTTATTTATTTTGAGAGAGAGTGAGTGGGAGAGAGGGAGAGAAAATCCCAAGCAGGTTCCGTCTGTCAGCACAGAGCCCGATGTGGGGCTTGATCTCATGAACTGTGAGATCATGACCTGAGCCATACAGGTGCCCCTAGAATCTATTATTTCCACAACTGCGCATGAATATATAACTGCCTCAATAAAAATTTAAGTTAAAAAATGACATTTGCAAGTAGTATCAAAAATATTAAACATATAGCCATAAATCTGACAAGATGTTCAAGACTGTACTGATAATCACAGTATATTGGTAAATGAAATTCAAGTACTGCTTAAATAGATGGAAAGGAAAATTTTGTTTACAGACTAGAACTCCCAATATTGTTAAAATTTCAATCCTCCTTAAAAGTCATTAGTAGAACCAATATATCCCTTGTAGGTTTTGTGTGAGGTTTTTTGACAAATGGATTTTAAAATTTATGTGCAAGTGTGAGGATCTATTAAAGTCTGATAACTTTAAAAAAGAAGATCAAAGCAGAGGACTAACACTGAGTGATAACAAGACTTATTTTAAAGCTTCAAAATTTAAGACCATGTTGTATTGGTGACAAGATAGACACATCATGTGAACAGAATGAAGAGTGTAGAAATAGACTATCACATATTTGGATATCTAATTTTTGATAAAAGTGCAAAGACAATTCAGCGGAGAAGGGATAGTCTCTTCAACAAGTGGTGCTGGAACAGTTGGATACCTATATTTCTGAAAAAATGAACTTTTTATTTGAACTTCATACCAAATATAAAAAGTTATGCAAAATTGATTATAAACCTAAAATCTAAAACTTCTAAGAGAAAACATAGGATAAAGTCTTTGCAATCTTGGCTTAGGCAAAGAATTCTTAGCTGTTTAAACACCAAAAAACAATGCATAAAAAAGACAAATTAGATTTGAATAAAATTTTAAAACTTCTTCAGAAAACACAGAATAAAAAAGACTAGCCACAAACTCAGAGAAAATTCTTTGCAAAGCATATATCTGATGAGCACCTTTTATTCAGAATATATCTGCTAAAGGACTTTTGTGTATAAGCTATATAAAGAAGTCTCAAAACTCAACTGTAAGAAAACAATGTTATTTCTAAAAATAGGGAAAATATTTGAACAAACACTTCCTGAACTAATGGCAGTTAACAACATCAAAAGATGCTTATCACCGTTAGTTATTAGGGGAATGTAAATTAAAACCATGAGATATATCTACACATGTATTGTAATAGATAAAATTACAAAGACCATATAAGTACAGTCAAGGATGCAGAAGAATAAGGACTCTCATACACTGCTGATGGAAATATGGAAAATGGTACAACCATTTTGGAAGACTGGCAGCTTCTTAAAAAGTTTTACACTTGGGGTGCCTGGGTAACTCGGTTAAGCGTCGGGTTTGGCTCAGGTCATGATCTCATGGTTTGTGAGTTCAAGCCCCTCATCAGGCTATCTGCTGTCAACACAGAACCTGGTTCAGATCCTTTGTCCTTCCCTGTCCCCTCGAATATTAAAAAAGAAAAAAAGTTTTATACTTAACATACGATTCAGTGAGTCTACTTTTTTATCTAAGAGAAAAGAAAGCATATTCCCATACAGTGACTTGTATGAATGTTTACAGAGCTTTATTTGTAGTAGCTAAAAACTGGAAACACCCAATTGTTTATCAACAGAGGATTGCAAAAACAAATTGTGATATGTCTGTACACAATGGAATATTATTCAGCAATAAAAAGCACTGAACTGCTGATAAAATGGTAGTGACATGTATGAATCTGTTAGGCTGAGAAGAAGCCAGTCACAAATTATCTGATTCCATTTATAGAAGATACCAGAAAATGCAAACTACAACAGTAGAAAGCATATCAGAGGTGGCCTGAGGTGGGGTGAAAGGGAAGGATTATAAAGGAGTCGGAGGAAACTTTTAGGGATGATAATTATGTTCATTGTCATGATTTAATGATGGTCATACAGGTATATAAACTTTAAATATGTGCAGTTTATTGTGTATCAGTTGTAAAGCTTCGGTAAAGCTGCCAAAGTTGTCGTAATAGCTAACGTAGTTATCAAAATGATTTGTTGACCTTTTATAATTCATTCTTCAAGATTGAGCAGTGGCAGCAGACAGTGTACTTGGCTGGTACACTTTGGTGTTTAAAATAGAAAAGAGAAATTCACTCTTTAAGAGTTTTGAGTATAACTTTTTAAAAAAAAATAAAACCCTATTTTTAAAATTCACAGTATGTATTTTGCACAAATTGAAATTTCCTAAAGAAAATTAGTCTTTCTCTTGAATTCATTGATTCGTACCTTAATATTAGGTTAAAATAACTTCAAAAATTTTTTACCTTCAGTTCAAAGTATACTGTGCTTTAACTTTAGTTTCTAAGTTAAAGATATCAAGTATTTTCTAAGTTACAAATACCAAGTATTTAAAACTTGATAGTTTGAGTAAATGTTTAATTGCTGTGTTTTCCTTTTGGATAGTATGCACTGGAACGGCTGAAGGTCATGTGTGAAGAAGCTTTGTGTAGTAACCTCTCGGTAGAAAATGTTGCTGATACCCTTGTCCTTGCAGATTTGCACAGTGCAGAACAGTTGAAAGCACAAGCCATAGACTTTATTAATAGGTAAGCTATGCCTCTATTTCAGTGGGCATGACACCTTCAACATTTTTTCACCGGACTTTTTTTAAGTGTGTTTAAATCTTCAATGCAGGTGCAGTGTACTTCGACAACTTGGGTGTAAAGATGGGAAAAACTGGAACAGCAAGTAAGATGACATCAGTTTCTGACTTAAAGTTGATCTGCATACATGAAATTAAGTGTTTGCATAGCCTTTTGCTCATCTATAATAAGTATGAATCCAGATATTAGTTATATGATGCAAAATGCCAGTTATTTTAAAATATAATAATATGATTTAGTGGATTCTTGAGGCTATGCTCCCTTGTAGATCAGCTTCTAATGTGAACTGGGATAGACATTTAAATTTAAGCACATATGCTCATAGTATATAGCTGAGCCCACGTATTTCAGTGGCTACTTGGTCTTTTCCCTGCCTCTTCAGAAAACATTTTTAAAAATTCTGGGAAATATTTATTTTATTCTATGAGGAGTGTATCCTCCTTATTTGCCTAGAAAGTCTTTACATGTGACTGCTCACCCACTGCTTCTCCTTAGGTTAGCCAAGTACCTTGCATCATACAGTATTTTAGATTACCTGCCTAATACTCCCTACTGGTAGCAATTTGTACTTTATTTTCTGTGGTAAAACTCTAAGGGGTATGGTAGTTGTTACATCTTTCTAAGACTAGACCTTCTGAATATGAACAATTAGAACTTAGTATTTCCTTCTTTGCTTTCTCCTCTCATTTTTAGAGTGATTTTCTACTTTTTGTAATTTTTTAAAATCAAAAAGATAAAGAGTTGATAGTTTGAAGAAGTTGCACCTGCTTTTGATTAGTTTTTGCCAAAAACCCTTAAATTCTTTTCACACTTTATCAAAAGTTGATTTAAGTGAAAAAAGACAGTGTTAGAGACAATAAATGAATGTTGACCTAATTACTTCCCATTATTTTCATCTGTATTATGTTGGTTAACTCTGAATTCCTATCACTTTGTGAATTCCATTTTCACAAAGTAAAAGTTAGTTAACTACTTTTAAGTCATGGGTGGTTCTGTATATTGGTTAGTGTTTGATGATATGTTATCATCATGGTATATGATCCTAGAAAAATCTATTTAAATTTAAAATATAATATATTAGCATTCAATGACAATTTTGTTATCCTTTGTATTTAGCCACTTTCAAGCTCTAGTTTTATTCTGTTAAGAAAATATTTTACATTGTACAGCTTTTTCACCGTCAAAAAATAATAGCTTGTTTCATATCCCCTGGAGTAGCTGTTGTATGTACAGACTTTCAATAGGTCTTTTTGAATTAAATAAATGAAAATGTCAGGTATATAAATAAGAGGTATTTAGGTGATTCTGAACAATTAGTTAAAATTATAAACATAATGACATATAGGTAATACGATGTAAGGCAAATTTTTAAAAGTTGTTTTATTTAGCTACGGTTTAGTTCCACAAACATTTCCCTAGCATCTGTTGTGTCTCATATGCTAGGGTGCTGCATATAAAAACAACTAGGGAAAAATCCTTTTCTTGAGAAATGTATCTAAATGAAAGAAACAAATACATGAATATATTATTTCATTATAATGTGGTAAGTAACATGATAAAGGAAGACATGTACAGGGCACTTGACAAAGGCTGGATGGTTTAGGAATGGCTTCCTGTAGATGACATCTGAGTCTTTATACACAAATAAGAATTAGTGAAACTAAGAAGGAAATACCAGGCATTGTAAACAGAAGGGATCACTTGATCCAAAGTATAGAAGCATGAAGCAGTAGGTGATCATTCATCTGATATATATTTATATTTATTATCCAGTAAATACCCCAGGCATTGTGCTTAGTACAAAGAATATAGTGGTGAACATGACAAATGTTTCCCTTACCTTCATGGAGTGTTTAGTTTAGCAAGAGGCAAATAGGAATTAAACAAGTAATTGAAATAAAGCATAACAATAGTTAATGTATATCTCACGCATATAGCAAAAGAACCTTACCTAAACTAGGGGTAAAAGAAAGCCTTTTTGAGGAACTATTGTATAAATAAATACCTGGAGTATTAGTAGGAATTACCCTGGTAAAGAAGAGAGAAGTGTGAAAGTTTATCCCAGAAAAAGGGAATCAGGTGTACAAAGTTTTGGTGATAAAGAAAGACCAATATAGAGTCAGGGAGAGGTTATGAGAAGAAGTTGGAGAAAGCAGACACAGTTCAGATCCTGGAAGGCCATGTAAATACATTGGGACTTTTAGACAAATAGAAATGGGGCATCCAGTAAAAGGTTTTAACCTAGCATAGAGCATGATCAGAGTTTCATTTTTAGCAATCTCTCTGCGTACAAGGTAGAGACTATATTGTGGGGAGCTCGAGGTGGTGTTGGTGATAATTGAACGAGGTTAAATACAGGTAGATACGTTGGAAAGTTATTGGAGTAGTTCAGGCAAGAGATGAGAGTTGAAATTAGACTTGATTGGTGACGGTTGAGGCTAAAGAGAAAAGGAAGGATAAAATATTTTGCAAGGATAATCTAATATTTGGTTATTATTTGGATGGTGGATGGATAAAAGGGAGAAAAAGAGACAAGGATAACTAGATTAGGTATTTGCATGCTTAATAGAGCATATTGTACATTTAGTGTATAATGAGCAGGTCAGTATCCATATACCAAATGCTTGAGCATGTAAGCAAGAGGTACAAAGGTAGAGAGAGGAAGTAGGAAAAATTGTTTCTTTTTCTAAAGAACTTGGATACAGACAATGGGGAATAATAGAAAGGATGTAACATAGTCATATTTGTGTTATTAAGGCAAGTCATAGAAGCCAGATTGAGAGGAGCAAGATAGAAAACTAGAAGACAATTTAGGAGACTGTTGTCATAATCCAAATGTGAGATGATATGAACCTTGACTGGGAATTCAAAATATCTTTGAAAATTAAAATAGGGCTTTGATGATTGATTGGAAAGGATGGAGTCTAGGATGACTTCCAGGTTTTTAATGTGAACAACTGGGTGATGGTGACAGCATTAGCTGATTGGAAATGAGGGAAGAAGAATTTGGAGCTTGGATAGAGAAACCTTGAGTTCTTTCCTGGCGAACCTGAATTGTTAGGCCCTGAGGCCATTCCAAATAAAGAGAACAAGTGGTTGGGAATGTAGCTTGTGGAGAGGGCTACAATTTAGCAAATCAGCAGTTTACCATCACTGAATATGATAGTTACAATTGTAAAGAGTGGATACAATAAGGATGAATGATGAAGTTAAGGGAGAAGATTGAGTGCAAAAGTTGGAATTCTAGAGAAAATCTGTGTGTAACAGCCAGAGAAAAGAGCTCTTAAAAAAGCTGGTACAGAAATGGTAACAATGAGAATTGAGACTGTGGAGACAAGCCACATACTTCGAGACTCTAGAACTTCCAGAAGAATTTGATAGTTTCAGTTGCAACAGAAAATACCAGTAACATAAAGATGCTATTTTAATGAATTCACATGGCTTGACTATACAGAGGCAAAAAGTGTTTAAAACATTTTGAAATGTGTAATTTTTTCTAAAAATAATACTGCAACAATGTATTTTGAAAAGTACTCTTTAATAAACATCACTTAATTTTATTTTTCAGCCAAGCAGCGGACATAATGGAAACATCAGGGTGGAAGTCCATGATTCAGTCTCACCCTCATTTAGTAGCAGAAGCCTTCCGAGCACTAGCATCTGCACAATGTCCACAGTTTGGCATTCCACGCAAACGGCTAAAACAGTCCTGAAATCTTCCATGAACTGTAGAAAAATGGAATTGACTTTTACTCCTCCAGGTCCAGAAGGATTCTAATAACAAACCATAAGCAAGAGTTGTTTCTGTTGTCTTGTCCACGAACAGAAGCTGAAAAAGCATATTGCTTGCATTTCAGGTGGATAATTTATGGTTTATTCTTCAGCTTTAAATTAGACTGATTATACTCTAATTCACTTCAAGGCCTTAAATTATATTCAATGACTTCTCTTGTTCATATAATACTTTAATTTTTTTTATTGTGCCTTGTCATTTTGACTAAGGCTATGCAGGATTGCACTAGCTCCATAATGCAGTAATATTGATAACTGAAGATATTAAGTTTCAAAAGGATCTTCCATTAGTTTGAGAAAAGCAAAATGAATTTTATAGGGTTTGTCCTATGCTATCTCAAAGTTTAAAACTAGGTTCTTCTTAAAAGCACTCGTATTGGAGATTACTGATAATGTCTCCAGTCTAAGTCCTATAAATATAGGAGAACCTGCTTACCTTCAAAGTAAGTTACGGCAATACACTGCTTCAATTCTAATTTATTTTTCATTTCAGGGGGCAAATATGCAATGAGTTGGCCCAAATTTTTAGTAAAATTTGGATGTTTTTCTGTGTGTTGACTGTCCAACAAACTAAGAGAAGCATAACAAACCTTTGCTTGTGTTTCTTTGTGGGTTTGTTCAAGTTTACAATGACTGAGAACTGATTGAGGTTAAGATTTCAATAAAAAGAAAGCATGTTTTCTGCTGAATTAATTTTTTTTTAATTTGTAGTGACCTACATTTATACGAAGAATTCTGTCCATGTTGAAAGTAAGGATGACCAAATGTAAATTTAATGAGTGGGCCAATTAAGAAATATATATATGCACTTTTAATGTGTAACTTTTGTATGCTAAATGGTACATATATTTTTGTTTGTTTGTTTTTGAGGGTATTAATAAGGAATAATTAATTGTGTCTTAACTTTTGAAAGAATTTTTTAAGACTGAGGGAGGCAACTGGGTTGTTCATGATAAGAAAGGTATCCTTGATTATAGTTAAATTGGTTTGAATTTCACATATTTATTATTGAAGTTACTCCTGTCTTATCCCACTTTGGAAAAGGCAATTGAATAAAATCCTGGACACTCTACTCTCCTTCTAAAAACAGTGAGCTGATTGATATTTGCAGACTAAAAAAGAGAACCCTTAGAAATATGTCAGGCCACACTCTGAACCTTTTACCCCCTAGCTTTCTCCTTTCTGTTTCAGTTACTGTACTAACATTGTGGATGATACTGAAATTCTGCATAATGTGAACAGGATAAACTATTTATAAACTGCTTTTCATGGGCCAGTTCTTTATTATAAATGAATTTAGCTTTAAACACATACACATGTTCAGTGTTGGGTAGCTCTGCTCACAGTGAGGGTCTGGTGCATATTGTCCTGGAAAAGTAGGAGCGATCAGTGGCAAGTCACTGTATCTGATTTCATGGAATAGTGACAATATGCTTCTTAGGCAAGATTTATACTTGACCACAAGGGGGAAAGTGTGTCACTGGAAAAAAATGCATATGCCTATATATTCACATATATACTTTATTCTCCAGATTAAAATTTGTATAATTTGTTTATTTAGTTTTTGAATTTAGAACAAAAGGAAAAAAATGAAGCCTGAGGTTTTAAAATAGATTTTATTTTTGTTATCTCTTTGTTAGATATTCACTGAAGCAGTCATAATATATCAAGAGTGATTCATATTTACATTGAACAAACACTATCATATAAGCATTTGTTAACCACAGCAAACTAGTTTGAAAAGATCTTATTTTCAGATATCTTCGTTTCTTTCTATGTAGTTTAATTGGAATCATGTTAAATTTGAAATTGGAAGAATCGCTTGAGATAGAAGGATTCTTACATGTTACTGAACTTCATTCTGTGTAAGAATACTATAGGGAACAGAAACTCACTTCCTTAACCAAACTGAGTCCATTAAATTTACAGAGTACAATTTAAAAAATACATACACACATACATATACACATTAAGATTTTTAATATTTTCCCAGAGTCTTATAACAAACCAGAATTCATCAGGCTATAGAATTTTGTTGTCATATATCAAAAAAATATATATTGGTGTATCCATTTATATCAAATGCACATAGGCACATTGTGAATTAATTCACTGCTTGCATATACATTTCTAACCATAGTGACTTCAGTAATAACACCCATATAATGAACATTTCGGCTTGCTTTTACCTAGTTAATTTAGTGTTTATTGCAAATCCTAATGGTTTTATTATAAAGGGTTTTTTTTGGGTTTTGTTTTTAGTTTGGTAGCACATTTTGTACCAAAAACGTCAAACACTGTGCTGTGAGAATATCCACATCTGTAGAAATGTCCACTTTTCAGATAATATAATGCCTACCATTATACTAACAGAATCATATCATAGTTGATTTATTTTTTTTATTTATTATTGGTTGTTTTGTTTTGTTTTTTGTTTTTTGGTATTGTGGGTTCTTGAGGCAATGAAAAAAAATTAATGTATTCTGACAAGAGTGCTCTAATAGCCTTTTTATTTTTTCGTTTTGAAACTACGCACATTGTGTTTAGTAGGTAGACTCTGTCCTGAGCAGCTTTGCCTTTTATCAGCCTGCTTTCGTTTTCTTTTTGTCACCTAAACAGAGCTTTTCCTTAGAAAAGAAGTGACTGGTTTTTAATGTTATGTTATCAAAGTAACCATTGGAGAACTGTTCTTCAGCTTGATATACAGAAACACTATATTTGTGCCTTTTTCATTTTTAAATTTTAACGTATACTGGTATTTAGAGCACAAATATGAAGGTGCCATAATGTTATGGCTTGCCGTTGTTACCTCCTTGAATTCTCATGTGTCATTGTCTTGATAGTAATTGGAGAACCATTCATGTATTATGTCTTTAGGGCGGGTGTGTACATGTCTTTGTGTGTGTGTGCGCGTACATGTACATGTATTTGCTTAGACTTGTGTGTGGTATGTTCAGAAGAGTGAATTTCTGAAAACAGGACTCAGTTAAATGTTGAAAATTCAGGTTAGTTGAAATATTTCATTAAATGTGCTTTATTTGGGGGGACAATTGATTGATAAGAAATTATAATTTTCAAAAATGTGACCATTTACTGCATGGTGAAATAATGAAAACAGTGCCTTTTTAGGACATCAGTTTTAAAGTTCAGTTTTTAAATATTCAGAAAGATATCTTAAAGTAATCATGAACATTATTAGCTTATTTTTAACCCAGACCTAAGTTAGAATTTAAATTGCCAAAAGTGTAATTACTAATTTATTTACCCATTTAAATTTTGTGCATAAATTTAAAACCCAAGTAAAATTCTTTATTAAAATGTGGGCCATATATGCTACCCAATGTTACTAAATTAGAACACTAGAAACTTCAGTAAGTTGTTTTGTTAAAATCCACCTCAACAAGCTTTCTTCATAACCATGTATATTTGAAAAGGTGAATTATTCTGACTTGGACCTTCATGCTCTTCGATGGTTAAAATTCAATGTATTCTTGCAAAATAAGGTGGGCGGGTGGGTGGGTGTCTTCAGATTATAAAGACAGCACTTTCAGCATACAGAAGAGTATTGTGCAAACTTCTTTTATACAGATTATGAGCTCTACTTTATTTAAGTGTTCATGGAATGATGTCAGTTTTAGGTCCAGTTGAACAAATATTGAGTGCCTACCAGATGCAAGACTTCCTCTTCACTAGGAATGAAATCACCACACCGTGTCTTCTGTTTGCAGTATGTGGACTTTATGTTTGAAAAGGAATTCTTATATTTAAATATTTTTCTGTTAGAGTTTATTGTTGTATACTGTAACCCAGTTAATTTCACATTCAGTTTTTTTAGAATGAAGATATAACTTAAATGAGTCCCATTTTTGAAAATAAAACTCTGCTAAAATTTAAAAATTAATTCTGGGGGAAATTGATTTTCAAGATTCAAATGTGTAAAGACTTATATTGAACTTTTCAGCCTCATTTTTAATCAGCTGATGTTAATGATAAGATACATACTTTTTGTATCTTGTTGCTGAAAATATTTTTTGCATTTCAGCACGTTGAGTTAAAATAAAGTTGTTACTACTTATTAAGAATTAATTGGTTTATTTTGTGTTTATTTGAATATATGAACTCTTCTTTTTCAGATTGCTATAATGCTTTGCAAAAGAGCCATGTGTTTGATATGGTAACTTGAAATTACGCATACTAATTGTCTTTCCTACATAGTAAAGCTAATATTTTTTGGAACCTACTAAAGATGTATTCCTTAACTGTGAGATATTATACCTATATTTGTTTTGACATGTGTATTATCATCAATATTAAAAGACTTAATGTCATATAACTTTAATGTACTTAAAAACTATCTTTCCCTGTCCTCCTATCCCTTCTTAATTTTAACTGACAACTTAATGATTTGCTGCCGTCAAAAAGAACAGAACTGGGGCAACGCATTCCTGGCCTAGCTTAGTAACAGTAACACAATTAGTGCTTAAAAATTATAGCCAAAGTGGCAGTGCGAATATACAGTGAAAAATCTCCTGAACACATGCTCCTGTACACACACACTGAATTTCCATTAGAAGAATAAACGAAGGATTGAAACACTTAAGAACACTGTCTATGCAATTAAAGTAAAATAGGACAAATAGTGGTCATATTCTAAACTTCAAATGGATTATGTATAACCATTCCCCTTCTACTTTGCAGTGTTCAGCACCCTGAAAAAAACAGGTTTTTTTTTTTTTTTGAATATTAGGATATAGTGTTTCCTCAGTTCTACCACTCAATAATCACTTATTTTTAAGAGAATGCCAAGAGTGGCATTTGTTTTTGATGTCTGTTTTTAAATACAAAGCACACTGGTAAAAATCTTTCATATAATATGTTGTTGCTACTTCTTTTGGTGCCAGAGGTTTGTATGCATCTGCAGTGGATAGTGGCAAAAATGTTTGTCCTTCCTGATAAGAATGCTTCCTTTTCATCTCTTCTTCTCTAGCCTTCCATCCTTAATTTTTTTTGTAAAGAACTCAGGTGTAGCCAAACGATTGTAGGATTTTTTCCTTATTTAGGAATAACAATACAGGACACTCCCCCCTCCCAAAAAACAGTGTCCTGACAATTCTGATATTCACTTTGCTCTAAAATAGATGTGTCATAGGTTATTAGAATTAAGCTAAAAAGATATGCAGTTTATGAAAATGGAATGGGCAGAAATGAGGAAAAATGAAAATGACATGCAGTTGTAAAAGTAGATTAGATCCATTAGATCCATTAAACTTGATAAATACCAGAAATGTAAGCAGAAATTTGAATCAGTAGAAGACAAGGCTCATAAATGCTCCCACATCACAAAGACAAGAATTCTATCAACAACACTGTACCGAACTTGATGAAATGATCCATATCTTCCTAAGTCTATATTCTTGAGGAAAGCACAATTATATAATACAGTATGTGAATTGTGATAGGAGTGCACCTAATATGAGGTGGGGATGGAGATCCCAGAGAGGCTGAGGAAGTAATGTCTAAATTGAAATTGAGTGGTGGTTAGGGAGATTCGTGGGAGTGTCCTCCAACTGGGACTTGTGTGAAGTCCCAGAGGTTGACCAAGGTTCATATAGAACATGTATGGGAATGAAGATGAACATGGCTGTATCCTACTGTGTAAGTGAAGGGAAAAGAACTGTAAACCAGAAGGCGAAGTTAATGCTAGTGCTCTGTGCTAGGCTACGAGCACAGAGATCGAGTAAAAGGGAGAGATCTATGAAGAAATCTTGCAAGGGGTTGGAAATAAATTGCATACAGTAGAAAGAAGAGACAGGTGACTGTTAGTAATCACAAAAGTAGCAGAAGCTTTGAGAGAAAAACCGATTATTTTGATGTGGAGCCTGTTGAGCCTAAGGTTCCTATGGGACATTCTGGTTGGGTATGTGAATCTTAAATGTGAGAGTGATCTAGGCTATAAAGTCAGGAATCCTCAACATACGGAAGACGTGCATGCAGGCTAGTAATGAGAAGACAGCACAGGGCAGAAACAAGGATAGAGAAAGAGCAGCTTACAAACGATGAATAGTCACAAAGATAAAACAAGAGTGATCCATCCCAGAAGTTGGAGAAAAGAATGTTTCAAGACAACGTCATGCTGAGCAAATAGGAAGCTAAAATATAAATTCAATATTCATTTGAAAGAGGACATGACAAGAGTCAGAAGTGGGGAAAGAAGTAGGATTGGAGTGAGAAAATGGGAAGTTCCAAGTATAGAACATGGGACATTATGGGATAAGATTTAGAATCAGTTTCTTATTTTGTTCTCTTTTATGGTAAAAGAAGTATCAGTATATTACGATGATGATAAGGAGTTAGTAGAAAACAGATGGGATTACTGAGGTTCTAACCAGAAGAGAAGAGAAATGGAAATCAGATGCCAGACAGGAAGATTGCTCCTAACATGTGCGAGGGAGAAATGTGTGGATACAGAGTCAGATTTAGACTCTGTTTGATCTGAAAGTTGATATACTTATTTTATGTCTTTTATTCCTTGTGAGGTCAGGTATTAACAATAAAAGGGGCAGGTGATAGGTTTAGAGCAGGGGTCAGCAAACGTACTTTTTAAAGGACTTAGGTAATAAATACTTTACCTATTCGACTATGCCATAGTGTGAAAGCCCTTGCTTTAGACAATGTGTAAACAAATGAGTGTGGCTGCTGTGTTCCATTAGAACTATTTACAAAAGTAGGCAGTGGGCTGGATTTGACTTCAAAGGTTTGAGAAGACCAGAGGAGTTTTGGAATAACTGATAAGGTTAAAAAATATGAAAGGCCCAGTTGAGACTGAAGACCATGACTTTACAGAGGATGAGGAGAACAAATGTTTGCTGCATAATTGATATTACCAAAGAAATAACTGGAAGAGAAATAGTGACTGCAGATATTAATCCTTTTTCTTTAAAAAAGATGAATTTGGGGGTTCCTGGCTGGCTCAGTCAGTAGAGCATGCGACTCGACCTCAGAGTTTTAAATTCAAGCCCCACACTGAGTGTACAGATTACTTAAAAATAAAATTTAAAAAATGAATTTTGGAAATGAGAAAATTTATAGGGTTCATGAACAATTATCCAACCTAGACACCCTGGGTGCCTTGTAAATTGTAAAGATAGGTAGTATGAGCCTCCAAGAAATACTTTATAAAGTCCTATTCCTCTGACAATAGTTAACGTGAAAACAATTTTAACTCAATAACTCTTAGCTTTGTAGTGATTCACTTCTAAAGTGAACATTTAAATTATATAGTAGTATATTAACATAGTACCCAAAACATAAGCAATGCTGAATATTGATAAAAATTAATTCAAGCATAGGAAGTTAAGGCTTGACTGGCAGTGCTCCCAACCTGGTGTGCTCCCAACCCCGCCTGCCCCCTCTCCTTCCTTCAGTGTGACATGGAGACAGCTATTAGCATCCCTGCAGAGGGGTCGTGTTGCCTTGCTGATGAAACCTGGCTGGTTTAGAAATATAAACTATATCAAGTGTAAAAATATAAATGTTACAAATACATATGTAAAACTGGTCATCTATTATAAATAAAAGGGAAACCAGACAGGAAGAAAATGGAGAACTGGGATTGGGAAATAAAAGTCAAATTTTCCTCTTGTGTAAATGGGAATTAAAAATGTTTTCTTACTGATTTTTAAATTTGGAGTTGTAAACATTCAGGGATTTTTTTTTAATTAAGCTTTAACCATATCCACTGGTAGAATTTAAAATAGACTGTACACACACACACACACACACACACACAACACACACACACACACGTCCTCCAAAGCACAAACAAAACATTGTGTGTGTGGCAAAGGGGTGCGGGTGGGGGCCAATTAGGACACCAAACAGAAGGCAAAGATAACATTACAAAGATACAGAACTAGTATGACGAATGGAATAGGTTAAACACACCTACAATAAGAAAAACTTATTCAGCAATGATCTCATTATCAGATTATGCTAGCTGAGAATGTAATGAGAGAGAAATGTCCTGATCTGATGGAGTTTAATGAAATGAATAATAAAATATACGCCTTGGGGCATCTGGGTGGCTCAGTCTGTTAAAGCGTCCAGCTCTTGATCTCGGCTCAGGTCATGATTTCAGGGTTCTTGGGATTGAGCCCCGCACTGGGCTGTGTGCTTGGGATTCTCTCTCCCTCTCTCTCTGCCCGTCCCCCACTCACTCTATCTCTCAAAATAAAAATAATTTAAAGTAGTTTAAAATAAAATATAAGCCTTGTGTAATGGGAAGTAAAGGGTGTTGTGTAGCATATCTCACAGTCTACAATTGTTAGCCCAGCATAGAGGAAGAAGAGCATTTTTATAAAGGAACAAGTGTGAAGGCTCAGGGGTAAGAGGGGATGGTGATTTTACTGAAATTCAGTAGAGCTGAAGGGTAGTGCTTCTTGATGATGTACAGTACCTCTGTGTTTGTGTGCCTTTTCTTGGGGATAGAAATCCAAGTGAGAGAATTCCAGTAGGACTAACTCAAATTGACTAGATCAAGTTAAAAATGGAAATATTACCTCCACAAAAGGCTTGGAATTAGGTTGACTTTATATGGAAATGATTTCAAACTTCCTAGGAACTGATCATTCCCATGATATGTGAGTTGAAGTAACTACTGAAAAGTATTTTCTTTTAAGCTACTATAAACCAGATAACCTTAGGAAATTGCAGAAAGTAAATGAAATCATATGTGTAAGACTAATGCAGCATCTTAGAGGTAGCAGTAGCCTAGTAAATGTTCTTACCAACTGTAATTGTGCATTTGTTCATTTCTTCTTTGAGTCCTGTCAATGTTTACTTCTTGTATTTGAAACTTTTTATTAGATACACACATACTTAGGATGTTTATGTTTTCCTAATGACTTGATCTTTTAATCATAATAAAATAGTCCTCTTTATCTCTCAGAATGCTGTCTTGAAGTCTACTTTAGTAAGATTAATATAGCTACATCAGCTTTTTAAAGCTTTCATTAGCATGGTGCATATACTGCCACTCTTTCAATTTCAACCTATTTGTGTTTTCATATCTAAAGTGAGTCTTTTGTAGACAACATATAGTTGTGTCTTACTTTTTTATCTAGTCCAATAAGTTCTGCCTTTTATAAATAAATACGTTACATGAATTATCTAGTTACTGATATGTTTAACTTACATCTGTTGTCTTGATACTGCTTTTCTCTTTGCCTTGTTTTCTGTTCCTCTGTTTCTTTCCTACTCTTTCTGTGTTTTTAAAAATGTTTTTAATATTCTATGTTCTTTCTTGTTTACTTTTTAATCTATACTTTATTTGCATTTTTATTAGTTGCTCAGACATTACAATATGTGTCCTTATCACAATTTACTTGGAATTAATATTTCATCATTTCATATAAACTATAAAACACTACTGTTAAATTTATCACCGCCTTATCCTTTGCATCACTCTTGTCATATGCTTTACTTCTCTCTTATTGTAAACCCTACAATATCATACTATAGTTATTGTTCTAAAAAGTCAGTAGTGCTTTTAAGGAAATTGAGAAGAAAAATGAAAGAAAATATTTTCTAATATTTCAATGCTCCTTACTATTCTATGGACTAACCCATAGATATGCCTTTCCATCTATTAATTGCATTTATTTAGAGAACTCTGGAGAGAGTTTTGGATAAGTTAATGATTGATGATCCGAAAAGTAAGCAAATGTACAAACAAAAATATTTGTTAATGCCTGGAAACCAAAATAGTTGTACAGAGAGGGAATGAAATCTGAGCATACTGTGTGATTTACCTAAGAATGATGTTTTTATACCAGCATGATGATAGAAACAGTGAATATTGCCATAACCACAAATTGTGATTTTATGCTCTTAATCTTTGTTAGTGGGAAATTAATAATGTCTGAAACTAAGCAAAAAAATAAATAGCCAGATAGCAAGTTTGGAGTTTGGAAAGGGGAAGGTAAAGGGAAGGGAAGATTTCACAGTGTCAGAGTTTGACTCTGGGAAGTAGGAGTGGCAATAAAGTAGGGGACTGCTCTTTCTCCTAACAGGTTTAATTTTACTATTTGCCTTTTTATATTATGTACATGTACTAATCTGATGACTAAAACAATTGTGAAGCTAATAGGAATATCCCAGTGGAGAGGAAAAACATGAGTATAGAAGAAACAGACAAATGGACAAGGTAAGATTTTCAACTACACACATTGGGATGATAATCAACAAAGTCAGTGGCCTTAAATAGAAGAAAAGATAGATAGTTGTTCTGCTCTATTGAACAAGAGGAGGTTGATAGGATCAGAGTAGATGATGGTAGGTTTCTGTTTGGTGATAGGAAACTGAATGATGTCCTGGTTCTATTTTCTCTATGAAGAAGTCAGCATGAGAATAAAATGGAAGCAAAGAGCCACTGGTTTTCCCTGAGGTCCAGCAGTGATGACAATGAGAGGATTTTCTTTTTTAATCATTTAAAAAATTTCCATTAGTTTTCTTTGGGTTATATTTGTTGTTATGTTCATCCTTATATCCTGATACTTTACTACTTAGTTTATTTTGTATGTGTTTCCTTTCGTAATTTCTCTTTTTCTTCCACTTAGTCTCAGGTTTCCTCTTGTCATAAGACTTCTGTAGTCTTTTGAAGATGTGTTTTTTCCATTCTCTGAATAACCAAAATAAGCTTTGTTTATGAATATCTGAGGGCTGTTATCATCTGAAGAAAAATTATAAATGCCTATGTCATCCCTATAATTTCTGAACTCCTTCTGTGGTATGGATAGTATATTGTCAAAATGTTAAAGAAGCTTGAAATCAAATGGGGATGCAAAGCAAAGTCTCCTGGGCATAAGTTTCTGTCTCAAAGAGCCTGACAGATATGCTTTGAGCCTGGAAGAAGGATTTGGTATGCCTGATGATAGCGACTGGAGAAAGATGCATAGACATTGAAGGATACTCAGTCTAAGCCTGCTGATTAGAACTTGGGTCCAATAACCCACCAGTGTTTCCTGCTCTCAGAGCACACAGATTTTATTAAGCAACTGGGAGCTGGTGTCACTGCAGTTGAATCCTCCATTGCTTACCAGCTATGTGTTCTTGGGCAAATTACATAAACTCTGAGTTTATTGCCTCATTCCTTAAAAGGTTGATAACTTTTATTACTTTATAAGAATGTTGTGAAGATTGAATGACAGAGTGGATGTGAATGCACCTATCACACCTGATATACATACAAGCACATACTTGGTTACAGGAGGAAGTAGCTCTTATCGCTCACCACCACCATCAACTAATCAATTAGCAGTTAAACCAAACACCAGCTCCTCTAAATTTAAGGAAACTTGCTCTTTGGAGAATCAAGTTTTCATCCTTTCAGCGAGGCAATTAGCAATCAGTTTAAGATTCTGATGTAGGAAGTATGAAAACAAAATGGAGAAAGATGAGGCTAATGTGGAAGGTTAGAGAAAGGGAGAGAGGATAGAGTGAGAGACAGAATATGAGAGCAATTATAGAACAAAGATGCTGAGGTCTTAACTTGGGTTTATGGCCATGAGCATAGATGTAAGGGCAGACCCAATATTTCCAAACTGCTCACGTGATCAGTGTGTAAATGCGGGTTCATCATGAAACTAATAAAGCTTCAGCTTCAAAGTTCCCTCACTTGCACAAATGAGCTCCTTCCAGGGCTCTGGGAGAAATTCTGGTAATGTGATTTCATATTCATGTGTTTTAATAAAATCTGCAAAATGTTTGGACTGCAATTGGTTAAGATGGTTGCCTTTCACTTCAGCTTTCTCTGTCACTCTTCCAGTCATATTGGCCAGGGGAGAGTTGGGAGATGGGGATGGGGGTAGAGTGGCCACAGGCATTTTGAGGCTCCTACCAAGGAAAGATGAGTTGGGAATATATTTAGTTTAAGTTTTGTGGGATGTGTATTTGTGGGTCACAAATGCTCATGTTCAATTAAGTTATTGCTGGCTGTTCTGTTAGGAATGGTTTCCAGGAATAATCCTACTACCCATCATGCAACATCCTTAAAAACCTATAAAAACAAAACAAAACAAAACAAAACAAAACAAAACAAAACAGGGCCATATGTTGTATCATGGTATAAACATGTCCTACTGCACCTGGCATTGAAGTAATGTGTAACAGTGGAGAAACAATGTTTGAAAAGTATGGAGCCAAATGGCTTTTGGAAAAGTCTAACCTTGCAAATGGACAAATATGTCCATTTGCAAGAGGTAAACTTACTTCTCATTAATACTTCGAAAAAAAAAAGTTGGGTTAAGAATATAGTCAATAATGCACCATATGTAATTATCAGTGCATGATCATTTTTTTCTTGATGGAATTTGTGTGAAATGTATCAAAATGTCTGTATATAAGGCACAAAACCTGTAGCAGTATTGAAGACGCAGTACAACTGGGTGTGAAGTTTTAAGGATCCATGTTTTAAGGATCCCAATATACCGCATCTCATTACCAATAAACTGAAGCTGATATTTTTTTTAAAAAACTATCAGTACTATAACAAATTTCATCAGCCATGTTTCAGGCTGAATTATGTTTCTGTTACCTCTTTAGAAACAATACACTACAAAATTGTCAAGATGAAGGGCGCAAAGGTTACGCAAACTGTAAGAAATAGAAGTATAGTGTATGTCAGGCAATTAGTAAAATATTGTGCTTATGTTGATTCTGTGATGTCTATATCAGCTTCGAAAAGCTTGTAATTTATTGTAATTTCATTTCTTACTCAAAATAAATATCCATTTTTCTAACAAATTTTGTAGTAATAATTTAGTTCTTTTTTCTTCAACCCCCCCCAACCAAATTGTATAAACCTCAAACCTTATAAAACTTGACGCTGCCTGGACAGTGAGATAATGCAGGATAGAACATTTTTTCTAGAAAGGGACATTAGTTCACTCCTAATGCTGCTGAGAGCTTCCAGTTAATCACAAAACTCGAATGAATCATACCACAGACGGGGCTACTTTCAGAAATTGACTTCTTTTCTTTTAGTACCTCGCTACGGTCTTTTAATTCTCCATAATGGATCAGCTGCATCCTTAGAGCAGATGCTGGCTAAAGCCTTGGGGCATCCTTGCACTTAATGACTTTCTCTTTCAAATTAGCATGAGACCTCTCAAGCCTTGTTTCCTCCTAGCAAAATGGGGCAGCCAGGACACAGGATCTAGAGATACCGAAAGAAAAGTTTATGATGTTCTCTCTGTTATTGCTCTAAGTAAAGAGTTTATCTTAATTTCTCTCTCTCTCTCTCTCTTTTTGATGAAGGATAAACCCTAGGAAATCTCCTTATGTCTTACAAATTGGGCTTGAATTGGTTCTGAGATAAAACCAGGTGCTCTTTGTTACAATGATTACAAATGAAATATTAATACTATGAATATTGAATTTGACTTTCATTTTAATTGAGGCTGAAATCATCAGTCTTTTTAATAAGAAGATCTATACCCTGGCTTCTCAACTCTTAAAACAAGCATGTTGAACCAACTTCCTGAGCTAGAAGCCATGGGAATGAAAAGACAGCAGAGCAGACATGAAGTGCTTCATCTTGCTAATCTGTAAATTAAATGATCTTCACATGGTCTATCTTCCTTCTTCCTGGATCAGACATCTGCCTGTTTGCATTTTCCAATCAGGCAGTGTTTCATTCCTTCCCTTCCTCTCCAAAACATTTCTTTATTTTCACATTTATAGAAAGGGCTTTACATAATGGCTATATGTATTCCTTTTGTACCTCTTAGTGGAATGAAATGTATCTCTGTATCTCATCTACATTCAAGTTTAGTGACTTCCTGTCTTCTTGGTCAATGTTTATATCTCTTAGGGTTTTGAGTTTGTTTTGCGAAAAAGATGCTAAGAACCTCTTTCCAAAATTGTCTCAGATTAAGTGACCTTCTACTTAGAATCTTCAGACATATATAGTTTTTGCTGATTCTCTCCTACTCCTTTTCCCTCCATTTCTCTATTCTTTCTTTCTCTCCCTGGCCCCTTCTCCTTGATTTCATTATCATTCAGAGAAGACTGGGGAGAGCAAGAAGTTACTTGCTTGTTCTCATACTCTCTGCTGGGATCTGAAGGGGATTTGGTGCACCTTGACAAGGTGACTAGTGATGACATCAGGCAAGAGAACAGTTTCTGCCTAGAAACCACTTGGATCTCAGACTGGATTGCAACCATTGGTGAAATAAGAACATCACATAAGGAACAGACACTTTGTGAGCCACCAGTAGAAGTAAATGATTGTGAACTTAGGGAAATTTTTCTTAGAATTGCTAAATGAAGTTTTATCTTTCTGCTTCTGGACGGGCTACCACCCCAATCCTGCTTAAGATATCATTTTGAGAAAAATATTCATTTGGTATAAAAAACCTTAAAAAACTTTGGATTAGAATAGATGTCTCACCAGCTACCCGAACTCAAGGTCCAACCTGCATTTTTATTTATGTTTAATCCACATTCCACACTTAGTCCACAGTGTTCTACTTAATAATTTATGTCTTACATCTTTCTGTCATTATTCCAACCATGAGGGAAACATCTGCAGAGATCCAAGTGGCAACAAAAAATTTTGTGTATATCTTTTTTAAAAATTTTTTAAAAGTTTATTTATTTATCTTGAGAGAGAGAGAGAGAGACCGTGCATGAGCAGAGGAGGGGCAGAGAGAGAGGGAGAGCGAGAATCCCAAGCAGGCTGTGGGATGTCAGCACAGAGCCTGATACGGAGCTCAAACTCACAAACCATGAGATCATGACCTGAGCCAAAACCAAGTGTCAGGCGCTTAACCAACTGAGCCACCCATGTGCCCCAACTTTGTGGATATCTTGACTCTGATTACAGTATACTCACTGATCTTCAGTACCTTGTATGTGACTATCAGAACTCAAGGCTTAATTTATCTGGGCACATATCACTACTATTTACATCTTCTATTTCCTCTAGATAGGAAAGATCACCAGCTATTTAAGCTACAATTATTTTTGTACTACATCTTTTATAAATGTAATACTACAGGAAAAAAATATTTTAAAGCATGCCCAAAAATTAAGAAGGAAGGAGCAAGAGAAAACATGACAATCATTAAATGTCAATATATTTTTGAAATAGTAGTTAGCCAAGGCAAAAAGAGGAAGCTGATGAACTAACATTATCCCATAAAAGGAAATGTACCAGTTCCTCAGATGACCTCTTTTTAAATGTCGACTTCTAATGCAATTGATCAGATTACAACATTCCAATAATATCAGCATCCCCCATGTTCTTCAAGACTCTCAGATACATGCAATATCTGTAAAATGGCATAGTAATAGCAGCTATTAGAATTCACCATTTCCATAGGTCAAAATAATTACATATTGCCAATTTCATATGGCATAAAATCATATCTCATTAGCTTAAGTTTAGTAATATAGGAAAAAATTGTTCCCATATTTATCTCCATCCAAACTCATTGCTCCTTTTAATGGTAATTGTGTCTTCATACAGAATATCTTCAATATAAGCCAAAAAAGTACATATTCTTTATTTTTCCTTTTTTTTGCAAAAGAAAATGTGGACCATAGACACTATTATATGCTTTGCTTTTTAAAAAGAAACAACACCACAATCTATGTATCAGTAGCTTCTTGTCCTCCTCACCTCTTTTTTTAAAAAAAAAACAAGTACAGTATATAAATATTCCATTGTAAGAATCTAATATGATTTAGTTTATCAGCCCCAATTGATGGGTTTTTCAGGCTGGTGGTATTTTTAAGATGACTATTGACATCATCAGGTAAATCTTTTGCTATTACAAACAATATTGTAGTAAATAGCACTGACATTACAATCCTATGTGTACAGATGTGGGATTAAGATACACTCTCAGAAATGGAATTGCTGGGTCCAATGGTAAACATATTTGCACTTGGGATATTTACCATTACATTGCTTCTACAGGGGCAGTTTATGCTCCTGCCAAGCAATGAATAAAAAAGCCACTTCCTTGAAGCTTTGGCAGCATGTCATGTCATTAAATGGTTAAAATTTCTGCCTATCTGAAGGAGGAAAATAGTGTCTTTGTATGGTTTTAATTTGTATTTCTATTACTATGAATAAAGCTTAATGTTTTTTTTCATTCAAGGAACTCTCCCCACCCTCCGCCCAGAAAGAGGCTACTCTTTTCTCCCCTTACTGATAAGTTATGGATCTTATTCTTATCATTTTCTAGAAGCTCTTTATATATTAAGAAGATTGACACTATACTTCTAATATAAACCTTAAATACTTTTCCCAGTTAGTCGCTTATATTTTGACTTTGCCTATCATTTAGTTTTTTAACTGAGTAGAGGTTTTTATTTTTATAGAAGTTAGTGTATCCATTTATTTATGTTTTCTTTAATAGCTTCTAGATTTTAAACCATAGAAGGGCTCCAGTTTGTAAAGGATTTTGCTCAAGTTTTCTTCTAATACTTTCATGTTTCTTTTAAACAATTATTTGGTTCTTGTGGAATTGATCATATAAAAAATGTAAGATTTGAACCAACATTATTTTTTAGATGCCTGTCTAGCTCTTCCAACATCATTTATTGAAAGTCCATCTTGTCCTGTGTCATTTCAGATGCACTTTTATATAGGTCTATCTTTGGATAGATAGTTCCATATTTATTTTGTTCCATTGTCTATTCTTGCACCTATATCACACTGGTTTCATTTTACAAAATTTTTATCTGTTTTAACATCTGAGAGTTTTAGTCCCTTTTCAATGCTTCTCTTTTTCAAAAATTTCCATGTTATTTTTTTCTTGTTTATTTTTCCATACATTTTAGAGTAACTTTTTCTAGTTCTTAAAAGTGTCCTTTTGATACTTTTGAGATTACAGTACATTTTTAAGTTAATTTAGGGAGAACCAACGTCTTGTTATTTTTATACCCTAGAAACTATACCTTTTCTTTGTTGCAATTAGAAACAGGATTTTTTTTCTCCTATTACATTTTGTAATCTGTTTCTGTTATATATGAAATCTATTGATTGTGAATACTAATTTTCTACTCTGCTACCTTATTGAATTCTCTTGCTCCTTCTACTAGTTTTCAAGTCAATTTTATTTTCCAAGTATATAATCATATCATTTGCAAATAGTGACAGTTGTATATCCTTCCCATTTTATATAAGCAACATATGAATATATTATTCATTGTATAAAAAAATCAAGCAATACATAAATATTGTGAATCGCAAACAAGAATCTTTTTTAACTTTCCCAACCAACCATTTTCCTCAAATGCAACCCACTGCTCTCTGAAGTTTTTTCTGCATATTTCCATAGGTCTATATGTGAAATTATGCATAGTTTTTTCTATCTTCATATTTAGAATGTATTTTATATACTATCATTTTACATAGTAGTCTTTAAGAATAATTCTTTCAAACAATCACAGATGTAGAAGTTTGCAGGTACAGAACAAAGACTTGCTTTCCTGAATCATTTTAGAGGAAGTTACTGACCTGATAATCTATAAACCTGAATACTTTAGTATAACATACAAGGATGTTATCCAAGAGAATCATCAAAATCAGGTAATCAACATCAATACATTAAAATCATCTAATCTGAGACTCCATTTCCATTTCATCAATTGTCTTACTACCGTTATTTATAGCGAAAGAATCCAGCTCAGCCTCACTTGTTACATTTAGTTGTAATGTCTTTCGTCTCCTTCAGTTTTTCCTTCACTTTCATGATCTTGACTCCTATGAAGATTACTGGCCAATTATTCTGTAGAATGTCCTTCAATTTGGGTTGGTTTGATTTTTTCTCCTGAGTAAATTCAGGTTATACCCAGGAACATAGTAGCAGAAATATCACAAAACTAAATCTGTGTTCTTCTCATTGTGTCTTATCTGGTGGTACATGACTCTCATTTGTCCTATTACTGATTAAATTCACTTTGATCATTTAATTAAGGTGCTGTTTGCAAGTCTTTGCCATGGTGATGTTATTCCTATACTTTTGTAATTAGTAAGCATTTTGCAAGGAATTATTTTGAAACCAAGTATCCCACTCTTCATTAAAATTTTTACTTGTTTATGTATTTATTTATATCCATATGAACATGCATGATTTCATATTTTATTCAATGAGTTATAACCCATTACTATCATTAGTTATTTTGATGGTCTAATTGTCTCTGATCTGGCCAGTAAGGGCTTCATCAAGATGACTTCTGTGTTTTTTGTCATGTCTCCTGATAGTCTTTAAGCACCCTTGCTTCTTCGTACAGCAGGATGTTTCAGACTTATATTTCTGTCTCAGCCCTAGAATCAGCCATTTCTTCAAGCAATCCCAGTTTCTTTCAGTGGAGAATGGTATTTAGAAGCCAGGATCTAGGCACTTGGTATGCTTACTGCTGCTGGATCTGTTCCCAGATCCTTTTCATGGACAAAGCTAGAGAATATATGTTTATGTATATATATGTATATATGTATATGTATATGCATTTATATATTTGCATCTTTTTTCTGCACTTATTCTATGTCCATCCGCATATTGCAAACCACAGTTTCACACTGATAACTTCCAAAATTTTAGTGTTCTCCCTTTCATAGTGAGAGACCTCTTCTTTAATACTGACAAAATTGTCTCACATTACCCTTAATAGGTTTAGTTATTTCATTAGGTTTCCTGAGTGCAATCTCCTATCTCCACCACCACCCCACCACCCCCAAGTTCACATGGGCATCATTTTCACTCTGTTCAGACTCTGACATCCCACTCTAGAACACTGAAGCTTCTCCTTTTTCTGGGAGGTCACCTATCTTGTATCCATGCAATTACTTCAGAAATGAAATTGTTCAGGAAGAAGTAGGGGAATAGGAAGTATAGATAGGATTTTTTAAATGCTTTTTTTTTATTGTAAAATAACCCAAACATCAATTTGGAAATCAAAACCAGTCTTTAATTGGCTTTATGTTTTACTTAATGTATGTATTAAAAAATCTTTCAGTGTGAATATACATACATTCACTGAATTCTTTTCAAATTGCCTTGACCAATCCTATATTATGGTTATACTGTGGCTTGTCAATAGAAGGATGATAAGATCTACCTTTGATTTCTTGAATTTTTCAATTTACAAACAATGGATATCTTGTACATATTGCCTCTTTGTGTATATTTCCATGTAAAAATGCAAAGTGGAACTTCTGGACTGAAAGATATTATTGGTACTTTATTTTAGTCAATGATTTGGATAAATTTTCTTTTGAACTACTTAAATTTTCTTAGTGATTTGAAAGAAATTCCATGTATTAAGAATATTAAGACTGTTTCGTATGTTGCAACTCTTTCTATTTTTTGGTCTGCCATTGCCTTTTCATTTTTTTATGGTGTCTTTAAGCCATATGCAGTTCAAAAGAAAAATATATATATTAAAGACAATATAGTATTATATAGTATAACATACATATTAAAGAGGACTAATCTCTCCATCTTTGTCTATAGCTTTCATTGATTTTTTTCTTTTTCTTTAGAAATTTCTTCTCGTTTTTTTCAGATAGCTTTTCTTTTCCTCCAATATTTTTAACTGACATGGGGCTCGAACTCAGGAATCATGAGATCATGACCTGAGTCAAAGTCAGACACTTAACTGACTGAGCCACCCAGGCTCCCCATGACATCTTTTTAAAAATATTTTTTAACGTTTATTTATTTTTGAGAGAAGAGCACAAGCAGGAGAGGGGCAAAGAGTGGGGGAGACCCAGAATCTGAAGCAGGCTCCAGGCTCCGAACTGTCAGCAGAGAGCCCGATGCAGAGATCAAACCCACGAACCCTGAGATCGTGACCTGAGCCAAATTCAGACACTTAACAGAGTCATCCAGGCACCCCTCTTTCTTCATTTTCTTAAAGGGGACTCGATGCTCAAGAAAGTCTACATTTTGATGAAATACCACTTTTCTATTTTTTAAAATTGTTAGTGCTTTTTCTATCCTATCTCCCTACCCCTCCCAAAATTTCCCTGCCTCTAGTTTGCTAAAACATTTTTTTCTGTTTTCCTTTAAAACATTTGGAATTTGGCTTATACAGTTTTATGATTCATTTTGAATTTATTTTTGTGAATGGCATGAGGTAAATGTCAAGGATCTTTTATTTTTTATTTCAATGGAATATCCTGTTGTTCAAGTGTTACTGTGTTGAAAAGGCTTTTCCATTACTCCACTGAATTCACTTGGTACTCTTTTGTTGTTAAAGTGAAATTCTCCCAACATAAAATTAACCATTTTAAAGTGTAAAATTCCATTGCATTTAGTACATTTACAGTGCTGTGAACCATCACTTCCATCTCATTCCAAAACCTTTTAATCACTCCCCAAGGTAGACCTGTATCCATGAAGCAGTTGCCCCCCATTCCCTGAATACTTTTCTTAAAAATCAATCATCAACAAACTGACCAATATGTCCAGGTCTTGATTCTGTGTTGAAGTCTGTACCTATCTGTGTGCCAGTACCCCAATTTTTAAAATATTATTGTTGTAGCTTCATAGCAAGACTTGCAATCCCATTGTGAAAGTTTTCCCGCTTTATTCTGTTTTAAGATTGTCTTGACTATTCTAAGTCCTTTATTTCAATATGAATCTTAGAATTAGTCATCATTTCTATTTTCTCATACTTATTTCTAGTTGTTTGGTTTTTTTTTTGATGCTAAGAAAAACTATACTTAAAAAATAATTTAGAATTGTTTATTGGTTGTATTTAGAAATGTAAATTACTTTTGTAATTTGACCTTAAATCCTGTTACCTTGCAAAATATATTTGTACTAATTCAAATAGGTTTCTGTAACTCCCTTAGGGTTTTCTATCTGTATAATCACATCATCAGCAAATAGAAATTTTTCTTCTTCCTTTTCAATCTTAACACAACTATTACATTTCTCTTGCTCTAATGCTTTAGCAGAGGCTTCCAATACAATGTAGAACAGTAATGGTGGGAGTTGCATACTTGCCTTTAGTCCTGATCTGAGAGGAAAAGCATTCAATATTCATCATTAAGTTTGATATTAGTAGACTTCTCATGAATACTGTTTATCAGATTGAGGAAGCTCATGTCTCTTTCTGGTTTTCAGAGTTTATCTTTATCATTTTTATTATTGTTGTTGTGGTTGTTGTTTATTGGTGATTTATTTTGCCAAATACATTTCGGGGGCAGATTTTTAGGAAATAGTTCAAATTTTCTCTTTATTCTTTTCATATAGTGAATTACATTAAATTTTAAAAAAGTATTTGTCTTTTATTTATTTATTTATTTATTTATTTATTTGAGAGAGACAGAGACAGTGCAAGTGGGGAAGGGGCAGAGTTAGGGAAAGAGAATTCCAAGCCGACTCCACACTGCCAGAGCAGAGCCTGATATGAGGTGCCAACTCACAAAACCGTAAGATCATGAACTGAGTGGAAACTGAGTTGGTTGCTTAACTTACTCAGCCACCAAGGTACCCATACATTAAATGCTTTTTAAAAAGTTAAAACCAAATTTCATTCCTGAAGTGAACTCTGCTTGCTATTTTCTCTTTTTTATTGTTAGATTTGATTTTTAAATATTAAAGGTATTTGTATATGCTTAAGAGAAATATCGGCTTGTAGTTTGCTTGTCTTGTAATACCTTTGTCAAATTTTGAAATTAGGGTTATGCTGGCCTCAAAAAACAGATTGGGAAATGTTTCTACTCTTCTGTTTTCTTTATGGTTTTCAATTTTTTTTCAATATGTTTCAAAAATTTTTCAATTTTTTAAAATTTATTTTTAGAGAGAAAGAGCTCACAAGTTGGGGAGGGGGCAGAAGTAAAGAGAGAGAGAGAATCCTAAGCAGGCTGTACACTCAGTGGGGAGCCCAACCACTGGACTCAATTTCACAAAGCATGAGATCATGACCTGAGACAAAATCAAGAGTTGGTTGCTTAACTGACAGCCACCCAGTTACCCCTATAATATCCTTCTAAAAATCTCTTTATGGCATAAAAACAGACACTCAGATCAATGGAACAATACAGAACAGAGAACTGGACCCACAAACATATGGTCAACTAATCTTTGACAAAGCAGGAAAGAATATTCAATGGAATAAAGTCAGTCTCTTCAGCAAATAGTGCTGGGAAAACTGACAGCGACATGCAGAAGAATGAACCTGGACCACTTTCTTACACCATACAAAAAAGTAAACTCAAAAGGGATGAAAGACCTAAATGTAAGACAAGAAGTCATCAAAACCCTAGAAGAGAAAGCAGGCAAAACCCTCTTTGACCTCAGCTGCAGTAAGAAGTTGCGTCTCTGGAACATGTCTCTGGAGGCAAGGGAAACCAAAGCAAAAATGAACTATTGGGACCTCATCAAAATAAAAAGCTTCTGCAAGGTGAAGGAAACAATCAGAAAAACTAAGACGCAACCGATAGAATGGGAGAAGATATATGCAAAGGACATATCAGATAAAAGGTTAGTATCCAAAATCTATAAAGAACTTATCAAACTTAACACCCAGAAAACAAATAATCCAGTGAAGAAATGGGCAAAAGACATTAATAGACACTTCTCCAAAAAAGACATCCAGATGGCCAACCAACACATGAAAAAATGCTCAACATCACTCAT